>JAPEVC010000010.1:0-326025 GCA_027946555.1 Gnomoniopsis sp. IMI 355080
GGGATGGGATGGGATGAGACGGATGCTGGGGCCAGAAAAGGTGCAAGGGGGGGAGGAGTATGTGGTATAAAAAGCACCAACATGCGAACGGAGTCAATCTTGGAAGGGTGTCGTCACACAAGCTGAGTATGCTTTGGGGGGAAAACTCACCTAGTCACCATGGCAAGATCCCTCGTAAATGCACGATTCAGGTCCGAGACTATGCGAGACGAGAGGTGCGGTGCGCATGCGCGAACTGAACCAAGCGAGAGCACTAGGTATTATCGTCGGCGACAGCCAGGATGAGCTTGGCGTGGAATAAAGGCGTATGTTGATGCAGGTCGATCTGAAAGGTCACAATAAATTCCTGACAAGACAGAGAACAAGACAGTGTGCTGCTGTAGTTGCGAGGAACTGAGGTTGGCAGGTCGTAAGATTGTTGATCAGAGCGGAAAGTTAGGCTGCAGACGAACAAACAAGGATGAAGGAATGGTCAGCTATGGAATACTAGTGTCAAGTATTATGGGGCTGCACCCGTATTTCCGAATGAAGCAACTGTGGACGCTTGGGGCTGGGGGCTGGAAAGCAAGAGGTTTTCCAGCACACTATACGGAAATAACCTGCGGTGATACCCGCGTACCTATAGTTTAGGTATTAGGTGTGGAAATCGTATGTGCTGATGTGCTGCAACTTGCTGAGTCCCAAAGTATACAGACACCCCAATTTAAGCACTTCCTCTGTCAGAGATATGCAGGGAGGGACCTCCGTCTCATCTGTAACCATAAAAGAAACACACGTAGAATTTTTTTTCATTCTTTTTTTTTTTCTCAGAAAAGAACAATCAAGAGAAAAATAACAAAAGGTGAGGTAAGAACGAAGTTGACTAGACCGGGCCGAGTGTTGCGCTTCAGGTGGACAGATCATCGATAATACCTAGGTAGGCAGGCGGGCTCCCACTACGGAACGATCGGACTATCCATTTTCGGTATCGCTACATCTGCATTTAGAGCTTGTCTTCCACAATATGCCCAGGTGCACTTTGACTTCTCAAGCTAGGGGGAAATAGGTACTTATTGCTTTTAGCGTCATCATTGATCAAGGCTGGGCATGGCACTTACCTAGCTGGCCCAGAGTATATGCGCCGGCAGGCAGGTGGGCTCAGCTATACCTGGGTACCTAGAATTAGTTACCTTAGCCCGGAACTACTGCCTCCCTTTTTCACATGTCCACTGCCGCGGCCCCCCCCCCCAAAATTTTGGGCAGTTGTTGCCACTAGTTGGATGCTATCTGATTAGGTAGGACCGGAAACAAAAGAGCATAGATAACTGTATTAGCCTATATCTTTGGTGTACCCAATGCATTGACACAGGCTTGGTGTAAGTGAGACGCGTAAAGAGGTGCCACCTACAGTTTAGCATATAGGTGCAGCGGGCCGTAATAATGAGGTGATGCAAAAGACCCGCCTCAAAGTGGTCGTGTCTCCCGGTCACATAGAACGCTCCTCCTTGATGCTCTCTTGAGTCGTTCGCTCTCGTCAATGATGCCAACTTTGATTAGTATTAGAGAAAGGAGCGCGCGTGCTAGGTTGCCTAGAATGCGAGGCGAAACTTTGAAGTGCAATACTTGGCTACTTGGCTAGAGGACTCCGTACGCTTCAATAGCCTCGGAGTAGAAATACTTGTGACTAGTAGACATATTTCTGCGAGCGGATTCCCAGGATTCTACAGGGGAGAGCGTTCCATGGGATGATTATCGCAGGGGTCTGCAGGAATGCTTGCATTTTCCCCCTGTCTACTGGGCACGGCCTTCAGTACTGTATGTAAGAGAGGTAAGACAGGAGAACACAATGCTATTGGCGGCCCACGGAATAATAACTGGCCACCCTCAGTAACTTCTACAGTATTCCTATAAATACCTACCCGACCCGGCAACTTCGGGCTGCATTCCAGGAGGAAGGTTGAGAGTAATAGCATCGCGCGGGTATGTGTGCTAGGCTATTTGCATGGTGATGATGATGCGCTTGGGACTGTATCCGTATTTTCTGCAACTGTGTCATTTGCCCCGTGCCTTCCATTATTACCATTGCAGATACCTAGTAGTACCAAGAATTCCGTCCGGAATGTACCTACAGTAGTACATAGTACTGTACTAATAGTGCGTCAGTCAGACATGCGTCGCTCTCCGAAATGATCAGCCGACAAACCAAGCCGGTGCATTCGTGACCCGTCAGGCTTTTTCTTCTCTCTCTTTTTGCTTCTTTTTATTATTGTTACCTTCTACTATTTCGCTCACTCGGTCTGGTTTTACAGAATAGCCTTGGGACCGGGCTCCAGACTCGCACATGCCTCGCTAGCTTTTTTCGATCTAGCTAAATTATCCTTTAGCATCAGTGACTAGGCGGGTCCCGCTAGACTCAGCCAGCTCTGGCGAGACATCTAGAGGGCAAACTTGCTACAGCCGCTAGACGTGCTGCGTACTCCCTCGGCCCAATGCATGGAACATTCGGTCCTTCCTTCCTACGAGGGACCCGATCCTACCTAGGCACCTAGGTATAGAGGACAATAGTCCCGGGGCCTCTCTCGTTTATAAGGTGAAGGTGCCTAATAATGACCAGCCCTGCCAACCAACACCGGTCCCAACGTTCGATTCCTCCACGACAAAGGATACATATATCTACATAGCACATAAATAACCAGGTACTCCACTCCTCCTTCCATTGTGGTGACCACTGCGCATCCATGGCGCACAAAGTCGCGCACTGCGCCGTCGGTAAAATGAGCTGGCCGCTGCCTCCCTATCTGGAGGTAATTTGCCAATTTAGCTCGTATGATTGACTAGGCGCGACTCTTGGCTCGTGCCGCCAAAGAAATAAAAATGGTACAGGCATCTAGTCTCGACATGAGAAAACATACCTAGGTAGGTAGTACAGAACAAAAGTGCCCTCTTCAGCAGCCCTTTCGGAACAATATAACCTAGGTAGGTAATCAATCAAACGCCACAGGCCAAGCGAATAATCAAAATGCTACGGTCATACCGTCCGACCCAGATAAATGACAGCTGATCCAGCCATTGTGATTAATGAGCTAGCCCCACTAACCCCATCTGCACTCGCCTCCATTTGCTTTTAGGGTCTCGTTCGGCACAATGCTCAGCAGAAGATCCGCTCTACTGCGAGAGCATATTTTTTGGACCTAAGTAGGTATGTATTATCTACTAATCCCAGATACTCCAAAACATGTTCCCGACAATCGCCGCGTAATCAAAGCTGTCCGAGTATATTTAACACATATTCCATGGTACCCCAGTTAATTATAGGCCGCAGATATGGAATAGTCGGCAACAGAACTGATCTCGCCGATTGCCCGACATGGTGGTGTGGCACCAAATCCTCGGCTTTTCTTTAGCTCGGACCATCTGATGTCTCACGTATTAATTTGATATACTATGAACTAATGAAGGTCATTGACACATTAATGTTCGTATAGCCAAGTGGAACTTCATGGCCACTTGTCCTTTATACCCCGATCACTACAGCCCTTGGGTCTATAGCCGCACACCACATTCTGGATAGAATCTTGACAGAACCCGGACCCAAGCCCAGCAATCCAGGTGCGAGGGGCGTATCTGCGCTCTCGCATGTGGTTGCTTAACCTCTGAGGAGTCGTACGAACTTGATGCGCTCTGGCCGTCCGCAACCTGACTGAAAACTTGTGGCAGTCCTTGAGCACGCTTGCCACTGCTAGAAAACCTCATAATATGCGCTCACTCCGAGACTCCCGATCATCATAATTGCATTATATCCCCCCCCCCCAACTCCCATGACGCAAAGCAACGTAGTTAATGATTAGTACTTTGAATAACGGTTCGCATTCGGTGAAGGCGAGTAGGTATGATCGTACGAGCTCGATTGGGCGTACGGGTCGTCCATGTACACGGTGGCCCGACGATCCTCCTCAGGGAGCAGCTCCTTGACCTCCCAGTTGTTCATCCTAGTCCCCACCGAGAACTCGAGGTCTTCCTTGGTTATAGAATCCCAGAACTGCAGAGCGTGTCAAAGTCAGCCGTGGCCAAGCCAGTCCGAATGGTTTGGGAGAAGAGGAAGGCGGGAAAGCATACCTTATAGACCATCATCACAGCCAATAGATTGCAGATTGTGGCGAAGAACAAGCCGTCCACATAATGACTGACAGCGGTGCATATTGTGTCACTGAAGCCATATAAGATCACCTGCCCAACGATAAAGAAGAACAAGCCGAACGAGATGTCTCCCAGCGGCCAGCGATCCTGCAGCGTCCGTGTCACCAATATGACCTGAAGCACCAGGTACACTAGCAGCTGAATGCCATTCAATAGGTACAGCACAACAAATAAGCCAACCGTATTCGTCGGGCCCAGTCCTGCCCAGCTTTTAAAGGTTGCCAGGGCCACCAGGAATGAGATGGCAAAGGCAGCCAGGGAAGATAGCCTCAACATCCATAGTGACAGTGGTGTGCCATCCTCGTACAGCTGAAAGCCCACGAAGCCGTTGATTAAGAGGCAGGTGATCAAAGCAGACGCTAGTCCAGCCTGAGCAGCGACAAAGTATGGGTAGGGACCTGACCCAGGTGGTGTTACCCCTGCATCAACGACTAAGGAGATGAAGGTGAGCAGCAGATAGATGTAGAAGAAGTTGATGATCTCCTTGCGTCCTGTTCACAGCAATGTCAGTGATTTGTCTTCGCCAATGGTCTCTGGGCTTCTACAGCTTGGGCTCTGTGGTATGCGGCCTTCAAGTAGAAACGCCGGAAGATTTCGCAAGAGATGTCGCAAGCAACGTACCGACAGCAGTGAACTTTCCCCTCACATGGAAGATCATGATGACCGTCATTACCAGTGCCACGATATGTATAGCACTCGTTGCCATCTGGAAGATAATGGTATTCGCCAGCTCGATATTCCGGGCATAGCAATTGGCCTCGATGCCAACGCCATTTGAAATGGACGAGATATGACCAACACTTGCACAAAGGGGCAGAGCTGCCGTCTCGCAAAAGGGCGTGAAGTCGCCGAACGCCATCTTGCCGAACCCGTGCGCCGGTAGCTAGACACAGGCGGTAGATATGTCAGTTGTGCCGGCTTCTTGAGGCAGCCGAGGAGTGGATATTCGCAAAGCTAGGACCGGTCTCGATGTCGGGTTGGTCGTGCTGTGGGCCCCGCAGGTACAGCTGCAGGTTAGACGCAGGCGCGAGTAGCTTTCCCGTTCTCGAATTTCTGCTCTTGCGCCAGTCTGAACAGCGCGTAGTTGTGGAAGTGAAGAAGTCGAGTCGATAGGCACTGTACTCGAGGAGCAAAGAGTGAGAGGGGTGGGGTCGAATCTGTTCTACTTGGTCGAGTCGCGATGCCAGGAGCACGTCAATACGAGGCAGAATGGGCGCCGAACACGGGAAGCTAGCGAACTGGGCGGCTTGCTACGGTCGCAGAGGGGATGAATCTCGTAGTCTTTTCAGCGAGCGAGTTCAGCCCGAGGGTTAAAAATGAATTGAAAATTCGTGGATTCGCAAGTTCCTCGTCGTACCAACGTCCCCGCCTTGGGGTGGTCGGGGAGGAAAGCGAAAAGCAAGTGGCTGCGCTCGTTGCTGGGAGAAAGGAGAGCCTCCCGGGATGCTTTCAAGGCTGGTCCCTTGAACGTGTGGCTGGAATGCAATTATCTCATTCACAGACCAGCACTTTGCAGGGGTACAGGCCATGAGAGAAGGAGCTCTAGCAGCACGAATATATTCCGTAGTTCCCTGTAACTAGACAGGGACTGTGGCCTCAACGTCTGAGAAATGAGATAAATCTGACGGCCAGTCCCCAGGAGACTGAAGGAATCTTGCAGGTAGTGGATATTAATAGCCTACCTATGTATGGAGCCTTGTTTTTCCTTGAGCGCCTGTCACATGCCATGCATAGTCAATTTTGCAGTGTGAGTTATCATTGTCCAGATAATTGATATCTTAATGGACCATTAGAGGCTATGAGTGGGCTGTCAAATTGACTGCATTACTCTTCTTTTGTTTTCTGCCATGCCTTTGCCTATGATAAAACGCCCCGGGCCAAATGCATCCTTTGAAAATCTGCACAGTAGCTTTACTCCTCATCATCTGTAGCATCGCGCATAGTGAAATCTGCAGCAGGCGCAAGCTCCTCTGGCGCAGCCTCACCATCATCTTCCTCATCATCGCTCACAACCATGCCCCTCCTCTGCCGTGGCCGTCTCTGCACCGCCTCTTCGTCATCCGCAGGAATAGGCGAACCGACAACATCGACGGCCATGCGATCACCATCATCGTCCGAGTCCCGAATAGGCTCAGGAGACGATACTCTAGAAGCAGGTGTGTCCTCCTTGCTGGCTCGAGCACCGTCAGCAGCCGAGGACTCCTCGTCACTGTCGTTAATGAACTCGGCCGACTTGTATTTGCTGCTTTCGGACTTCTTGGCAAGACGACGTCTCTTCTTTGGCTGCCGCTCCTGATCCTCGGACTCGGACTCGCTTCGATCCGACTCGTCAGGCTGCTGCTTCTTCTTGCTCTTTCGCGCCCGGCCCTTTCGCGCGCCCGCTTCGCTGCCCTCCCGCCGCGCCCTGGGCGCTGGCTTGCGCTTGCGCTTGACACGCTCGCCCGTCTCGCTATCGGTTGTCATCTCGGCTTCAAGACGCTCGCGCTCCTCTTTAGCTCGCTTCTCTGCTTCCTCGCGATCCCTGGCGCTGATTTCCTCCCGCTTTCGGCGGACCTCCTCCTGGCGCTGGCGCTCCTGCTCTTCTGCCTTGCGCCTGTCCTCCTCGCGACGACGCATCTCGGCTTCCCGAGCTGCCTTGGCCGCTTGGATCTTCTCCTTGTTCTTCTCTTCATATTGCTTCTGCGTGTCGATGGCGCGTACAAGCTGTTTTCGCATAGTGTTGGTCGCCATAGTTGCACGCTGTTCGATGTCATGTTTTGGATAGGGTGTGTGCGGGCTGTTGGCCACTTCACCAAGTGTCTGGATCGCCGCGTCCAGACCTTCAAGGGCTTCTTCGAGCTGCTCAAGGGTTCGATCGGTCTCCTTCATCTTGTTGTAGACGGTGTCGGCCACTTGAATCTGGACGAAAGCCACATTGAACTTGAAGTGTACTTGCGTAGGATTGGTCTCCAAGGCCTGACATGTGCGTTAGCGGTTATCGTCACTCAAAGTGTAGTCTCTCATACCTTTTTTGCGTACTCCAGTGCCTTGTAGAAGCAGCTCAGATCTGGAGCAACTTGCTGCGCTTGGCTGCTGGACGGGATACTAGCCCTGCCCTTACTTAACCAAGTACGACCCAGACAAGACAGGATCATGGCATCCTGCGCCTTCCCCTCCTTAGTCAGAGCAATCTCGTAGCTCTCGATAGCTTTGCTAAATTGTCTGAGCTCCGCGTATGTATGGCCGAGGTTGACAAAGAGGTTTGCATCCTTGATCGACTCGCGCACCTGGAGGAAGATGGTCAAGGCGGTTCTGTAATCCTTCTTGTCCTCCGCGAGCGCAATAGCAATACCTTGGGCTGCAAACGCATTGTGCGCATCCAGTTGAAGTGCCTTGTCGAAGAATTCCACCGCTTTGGTGTATTCTTTGCTCCGGCGCTGTTTGTCTGCCTCTGTCTCTCGGCGCATCTCTCTTGCGAGCATGAGATGCATGTTTCCCATCGCAACGAGCGCATAGCGGTCATGTTTCTCAAGCTGTTGCAAAGTCTTCTTGTACACGCGGTATTCATGGTCCTCGTTCAAATTTGAGGGCCGCTTCTTCGAGGTGACCTTGCTCAGGAACCAACCATAAAGTGATCTCACCTCCACGTCGGTCGGCTGCTCGTTGTAAAGCTTCGTGATAGCCTCTGGGCCGTCCTTGTTAGGGTTCAGCCGCAGCTTGATGTAAGCTAAACGAGTGCGAGCATCCGTGTAATCTTCATGACGCTTGAGGAGACCCTCGTAAACACCAACAGCCTTATCAGTCAATCCTCTGGATTCGTAGCTACGGCCAAGATTGAAGCTGATGGTTGTGATAAGGGCATCGATGTCCGAATCCTCTTCGCCGCTTTCATTCATTCTCATGCAGGAGCCCAAGGCCGCCTCAAACATCTCGCTTGCGAGCTCGTGTCTGTCCATATGAGAATGGAAGCAGCCAATATTGTTCAAGAGCTGGGGCGAGAGCAGCTTCCGCATTGCAGCTTTCTTTTCATTCTCATCCGTGATATCTGTGGGTATTGAAGACTGAGGTATCTGGCCGAGTTCCATCAGCTCCACCTGTTGAAGACACTGCAGTGCCTTATCCGGATGCTCAATCTCGTAAAGTCTGGCGAGGTTCAGAAGTACTGACGCATCGGGTGCGATATTTTTGGACGGATCCTTCCAGCCAGCTCGGACAGATTCTAGTAAGAAAATGGCATTCTTGGCCTCGTTGCTTTTGTTCTCCTTGACCTGGGCGACCTCGTTGGCGAAGACCTCCTCCGCGTAGATTGTGCCAAGAAGTGTCATGGTTTCGTGGTTGCGTGTGTGTTTATCCTTCATTTTTTCCAGGTGATATCGTGCACCGGGCAGGTCGTTCTTGAGGACTAAGAGTTGGGCCTGGCCGAATTTGGCCGGAAGATAACCACGCTGGTCTCCACCTCGCGCATCGTCTGCACGCTTATAGTGGCCGCTCGCGCTGTCAAGGTCGCCGGACTTGTGCTCTTGTCTTGCCAATAGATACCAGCCATCACTGGCAATGGCATTTACGTCCGTGTACTGAATGGCTTTATGGGCGAGTCGATCGACATTATCGACGGCGCCGCGCGACGCAAAGTACCCGGCAAAGGTTGCGCAAGTCAGCGGGAATTCCTTGTCCAGCTTGAAAGCCTTCTGAGTGTATTCCGAAATGGCCTTCTTGTATCGGCGAGTGAACTCAGGGCTCCCTGTGGGGACGTGCCCGCTGCTGTCGATCCAGTACAACCCGAGCAAGATGTTGGCAACCTTGGATTCCGGGCTAATCTCCAAGGCCCTCTCCCAGGCAGCCTTCGCGTCATCCTTGAAGCCCAACTGCCAGAAGCAGCACCCGATACCAATTCTCGGATCAGGATCGACCATGTCCGGCATCTTCGAGAGAACCTGCTGATAGGCCGACAATGCTTCCGGATATTTGGCCATGGAGAAAAATGCTCTTGCTTTCCCCATCATCGCCAGCATATTCCTTCCTGAAGAGACTCGAAGCGCATCTTCGAACGACTTAAGGGCAGACTGCAGTAACTCTGCCTTCTCAGGATCAATAGCCCCAACACCACCAGACTTCGAGGGCTGTTGTAGAGAAGCGCGAAGGAGGTATAGAACACCACGGGCAAGGAAGAGCGGTGGGAAGGCGGGATTTATTCGTGAGGCCTCGTTAAGCGTCGAAGTAGCCTGTTGAAGATAGAACTCCTTGGTCTTTGCCTCAGCTGTTGGCTGTCCCTCTGGCGCAACTCGTGGCGCCTCACGGCTCTTCCACAAATACATCCAACACAGACAGCTGACCATACTCAACTTCTCACGTTGATTGATGGTTTGAAGAGCATTGCCGCGCAGTAATGTCTCGATCGCGTAATCCACCTTCTTTTGTTTTGCATAAGCCAACGCCACTGCCATCCAGTAAGTTCGAGCGGCGTGCTCAGCTTCGAAAAGGTCGCAAAGGTCAGACGGATCGTCCATCAAGTTTGTGAGGTCGATTTCGACAGCTTCATCTTCCTGGTCTTGCACGGGAATGTCGAGGACGGAAGGGACATCGGCGAAACGCTTGCTCGTGTACGCGCCGTTCGTGGAACCATTGACGCCATTGGCGTAGCCATCGTGCACTGTCGAAGCCATGGCAGGCTTTATGAGAGATCAAAGGGGTGGGCGAGGGTCGAGGTTGCGAGATGCGCAAGCTTGCTTGCAGCAGGCTGCGGTAGCGACTCGAGGTCAAAGTGAGATAGATGGGTGTCGATCAATGCGCCGCGTGGGCTTGACGAATGTGGATGGCGAGAACGACCAGTGACCTAAATGTTGAAGATCATCATGGATCCAACACGGCCTCAGAGGAGTGACCTGGGGTAGGTCGCGAAAGAAACGAAATGGATGGAAAGGTGGATGGTAGAGGTAGTCAGTTAGGTTTGGTCCCAACCCGAGCTTTCTTGAGGCTCCGCTGGGGTCGAGGCAAGTGCGACGCGCCCCCTGATGCCTGCCTTCGACCTTAGGCGTTCCTTTGCAGGGTTACGTAAGCCACTAACACATCCGCACCCGGAATCGCCGTGCTGCTGTTAAACGCCAAATGCGCACCTATAATCTGTACCAGGCATGGGACACAAACCTCTGAGCATATACTGTAGGTACCTAGGCAAGAGCTGGATGTCATTTCATTTTTGACGAACATAGATACCTAACACAATTATTTTGGGGCTTGCACCAGATCAATTTGCTTGCAATCGGTCCTGTCGACAGCTTGTCGGTGTCATTGGTCTGGAGAAAGCGCAAATTCAGACACCGTGATTCAGCTCCTTGTACTTCCTGAGGAAGTAGTAGGATGCCAATGATCCCGTTGCAAAGAGCCCGAGAGGCACTGGTGCTCTCCAACCGGTCTTCATGCACCTGCTCGTCGCGGCACCAACCAAGGCAAGACTGTTGCCAAGAGCCAACTCGGAGCCATAGTCTTTGTTCTCTCGCAACAAATACCCTATGCTTCGTCAGTCTGCGTTGCTAATACAGTGACGGTGATGTGCTAACCAGCCAGTCCATACGATGCGCCAAGACCAACCCCAGCAATCAGGGAAGGCTTCGAGCCACCCTTCACATATCCCATAGTGCCACCAACGGCCACTGCTCAGGTCAGCACAGCCCTCCAAACTGCTAACAGAATGGCAATGATTCAATGCTTACAGAGGCCGGCAAGTGTGAACGCTGGATGATCGGCTCCCATCTTGATGCAAAGTCGGGGTAGGCGTAGTTGACTTGGTTAGGTTGAACGCTCGATGAGGAGGCGAGATGGTTGGAGTGATAAAATCGACCAACGACTGACCCTGGTTCGTCACCGCACCTACCCGCACCCTTGTCGACTTTGAGCCTCATTGGGCACGGGCCATCTTCTCAACGTCTTTCATTCTTCACGGCGCATATTTAGGGACAAGTCCCACGTTTACAACCAAGTTTGGCAGGTTGTTATCCGATTAGCTGGGCTTCATTTCCTCTAGAATATACTTTTTCCTTCCTTTGTACCACTTGCAGATTCTGTTCCGAACGAAAAAAGGCAGCATCTAGAGCTAGAATGGCTGGCTGCCTCGGCATATTCCACGATTTTCCTCATCCAAGAAATGAGATTGTGCGAAAGAGATTTCACCGGCTTTGGAGGAGTTATACTTCAGCATTCTGGAAGGTAATCACAAGTTGTAACTGACCTCGTTGTAATGTCACAGTTGGCGTCAGGTAGCAACATGGCTAGGAGTTCCTCGGGATTGGCAACAAACTTTGCTAGTATGGAATTCATGGTATGCACATCCGGAGCATTCAATAGCTTGAAGACAACTAAAGAAAGAACGTGGGGCATCTTAGCTTCATCATTGACGGAGGTCAGGCATGAATGTTGATGTCACCCTTTCTCTTAGTCTGGGAGCTGGCTTTGCAGTGAACAAGCCCTAATCCTTCGCCTGGGCGACATCACCTACAGTCGGCCTTCATGCCCAATTTGAGGTCATTGGGTTCTGATGGCGGCTTTTTGCCATAAAAGAACAGAATTTTGAAGATGCGAACACTCTTCTATTCGGTTTGCAGTGTCCAGAGGCCCATGGTTCAAATTCATGGCTTCTCTCACCTCTGCCGTACTACGGCGGTGGCTCGTCTTCCATTTGACTTATTTCCAGAACCCAAGTGGAAGGGAATGTTTGAGATAGCCAATATGCTATCGTTATCAAATCAGCATCCCAAATTACAGAGCCTCATCACCATAAATACACACCAAAGTGATCAATATTCAGATCACCCATCATCACAATGCCACTCATAAGAACACAATTTCCATTGCTTTGAAACACAGGCACATCTATTTCAGATTGCGCTCTGGTCACCAGAACGTCTTCCTTCTGTCGGGCTGAAATACAGAGTGCTTGCGACTCCTCCAACGTGCTATACGCAACCCAGTCCTCCTTCCTGAGTTCAATACGCTAACTTGGTATGAGTACACTTTCACTCCCGATACATGCTTACAACACCAGCCGAACTGCAAAATATCCCCAATCTCGTCGGATGGTCTTTCGACCATGCTGCATGGCCATGTCATGCTAAATCAATCCCCTCCTCATATTAATTACATGGAACAAGCGATGTCATCAGTCCACTCAGCCTTCATTGTCAGAACGAATCTTAGCCAGCCTCTCAACACAACACTTCTCTCGCCTTCACACAGACTGCCACCATTCCGTTCTCTCCGTGGCTCAGGGTCTGCGGTTATCTGGGGGCCGTCTTGTGTTTCGTCTCAATCTTCGTCGAAGAAGACACCGACCGCCATGGCGTCTGCAAAGAACATGGCGCCATTAGGACGCGACGCGACATGTGATGGCCTGCCATGCCTCCCATCAATAGCCAAGATGGGAATCGCTATGTGCATCATTCTCGTCACGCTCGGCAGCGCGTTTACATACTACTGGGCGTTCATTCGAGGTCGTCGAGACAACGACACTAAAGGTCTGATTGGTGACTCTGTCTATGAGCCTACTCTTGTCAGTCGGACTGAGACCGGCACCACCTCACCTCATCAACGCTCGCCAGGCACAGACGAACGAAGCATCATTCGTCGTCCAATGCCCGCTCTGCAAAATTTACCTGCTGCCAGCTCTCGAATCATAGCGCATAGCACTACAATGCCTAATTCGATACACCCACCGCAATTTATTCTGCCAGGTCCACCAATGGTTCCACCGGCATATGTGATGCAACAACAGCCGGTCTTTATCCCCAATCAGGCGCCTGTGGCACTCCCTCCTCCATCATTGCATTCGCCGGCTCCGTTGACTTTTCCTTCAGGAGCTCCTGGGCAGCCTGGTCAACGGCCCTCGCGCCATGATAAACGTCGAAGTTCCGCACAGCCTAGGCACTCTTTACCTGGATACGCTAGCACTATTCCCGACTTAGATTCGGCTCACGAACCGTCAAGTCCACCTGTTGGGCGTCGTTCACAAAGAGGGTCTCCCATTCGTGGCCAATCACGTTCAAGCAGCAGCCTGGACACAGAGACGCGTGTCCAATTTGAGAAACTTATTGCGTGCAGTGGCTTGACCGAGGCTGTCGATGAGGACATTGTCCTTCCTTCAAAGATATCCGGCCCTGCAAATCGCGTAATTCACCGTCGCCATACCTTGGACAGCCTTGCTCGAGAGAACCAGCCATGCGCCGGTCGTCCTCGTGTGCGGTCGGTCGGTGAGCCGCGCATTGCCAAGCGCCGGGCCAGACAGGATATTTTTCGTGTCGGTGATACTCGAGTATTTCGTGAGCACCGTCGTGAGTTCCGCAGCCGCCGTCGAGCTTCGCGACCTGGGATTCTTTCAGCAATCTTCGGCCCCGGAGAGTCTTACGTTGGCCGCCAAGACCATAGACGTAGCGTCTCTGGAGATGGTCAGCTGCCTACCCATTCCTCAGCTGGCAAATTGTTCAGAGTCAGAGACTCCTCAATTGGCAGAAATACATGCGGCCCTAGAGACCATCAACGCGGGGTCCCGCAGGCTCAGCACATCCGCGGACCAAGCCCAACCCAATCAGGTGTCTCCAGCACAGGAGCAATCTGCTCTTTCGAGGGCAGTGACCGGTATCCACGAGGTTCTTCTCTAGGCTCTTCGTCGCAGCGATATCGTCACACCACGTCTAGGAGCTTATCGGTCGAGCGCGGTCTGCCCGTCCCCGGCGTGTGCTCAGCAAGCCAGAGAGGCTTTTAAGCCCACGTTCTACAGACTCCCGAGATCTCTCCTTAGCTTCAGAGGAGGATGATACCGAGGATGACGGCCGCCACAGACAACACAATCAGGCGCCTACGACCGCCCATCACCGTCTGAGACAGCAATCAGATCTAGACGCCTTCCACCGTCAATTGCACCGCGCCACTTGCGGTTTTCCATACCCTCGATCGACCGCGACTAACGATCTTCACTTTTACGAGTCTGCGCTTGGCCAAGACAATCGAGACGCCAACTGGGGTGGGGGCGTCCTCGTCTTTGCCAGAGCTACAATTGATCCCAACAATTCATCTAAGGCGGTGTCTGATTTTCCGGACACTCGATAATAGAGGCTTCTATGGGTGAGTCTTCCATGCCGCACACCCGTCGTCCCATGTACTGACTGATACGGTCAATGGCAGGCACTCCAAGGATTCGCGGAGTCTCGTCCTTGAGCACGCCTTCAATGCAAGGGATATCCAGCCTGACATGCCTGCTGAACCATAACAGATTTATGACGGCCCTACTCTTTGCAGTGTCAAGTCAGCACTGCACGACATCCTCGAAGTGTCCGAGCCACCTCCGCGATGGGATTTACAACGACCTTGATTCTGTTCCTAGCCTTCCAACTGGCTTTCTTTCGCCATGCCATCAAGACACAGCAAAACCCAGAATTATCAGTGAATTCACCGGTCTTGGCTCAGATATGATCCTCGTAGTGTGGTCGATTGGTTCTCCAGGTGGGTCTTGGGCTTTTTCCTGGCAATTGATATGCGGATCCAAAGAGAAAGGTTGATTACGCATGCTCGAAGAGACAGTTTGGCCGAATTCATGCCAATCCATCTTGATAGCATCAACACGGACATTTCCGGTGAGCGGCTGGAACAAGAGAAAACGAGCAACATGTTGATCAAGACACCAGTGGTTTGAGCCCACACTCCGCTAGGGTAATCAGAAACAATGACCGGCTACAAGTCTGAATAACCTCCTGCTCCACGAGACCCCGTGATGACTTGCTGTGGAACCGTCTGCTGGGTACGATGAGGAGGAACGTAATGGTTGACACCATGCCAGCCTCCGTGTCCTGGCTGCTCACAAAAGATGTTGGACTTCTGGACCACTCTCCTCTGAGATACTCTCTTCTGGTATACTCCTCCCTGTGAGACCCCTCTGTAATACTCTCCTTTGGGACGAGCAAGTCAACTACTTGAGATTTTACAGATCCAGAAAGCCTCCGAAAGGAAGTTTGAACTAGTTACTAGCTTGTGGAACAGTTGACCTAGAATGCAGCCCTCCGTGGGCTATCTGCGTTGTACAATTAAGATCCCTCATATACAGATAGTGGAACAACTGGGTTGTCCCACCCACAGCTTGCGCAAACATTTAGGAGCCTTTGAATTAGTATGGTCCAGGCCTGTCTACACGAATCCAGAAATAATGTTGTAACTCCACGGATGCCAAAGATAACACATGTCGTATTGGGTATCCACAGCCTACGCACATTAGTATGGTACGCTTCATATCACAGCCAATGCCCGCAAGCAAGAACCCCAGCGGTTGCTAATGATCCTATAATTAAGTTAACCCAGCAAGCCCCCCAGGACTCGCTTATCATCAAGGCTGAAGGGCCGATGGGGTTACACTCCACTCCGCCACGTGCCCGCAGCTGAGACTGCTTAACATAGCAACAGTATATAATAATAGAGAAACCAACAAAGCTTATGACTCCGCGTCGAAACCAACCACTTCCGCTCGATTCCACAGGACAATACCAATGGAGAAAACACGCCCAATGCTACTTATGGGACCAGGTCTTGGTGCCTGTGAGTTGGGACCAACGGGCATGTGCGTGGGGAGGTCTGGGAGGCCTGAGAGGCCGCGCAAAACTTTCGGCTCTTATTAGGCTGCTGACCTCGCGTAGTCTTGGCATCGTGCTTCTTTGTTAAAATATGAGAATCGTGCTCTATGATTGTACCCCACCAGCATTTGGCTATCCCTCATGCAGTGATTAGCAGCAAACCTACCTAGGTACCTTGGTAGGTACTTGGCTGAACTCAGTTTAGTTGCGCAATTTTCCTTGCCCGGAAAGTGAACGAAAAGCCCTTCGGCAGTCATTTAAGAACACCAGCTTGAGCCAGCGCCCGCCGCTTCCATACAGAAAAGTTTGAATTCCCCGCCCGGCGGACTTGGTTCTTCTCTTTTGTACTACACCAACCGAGGCGGGGGGGACAGGCGAGCGTTCCGTGCACGGTGACCAAGAAACGAGTTTCCGTGTTACCTGCTTCCAGTGAGTGGCCTGCCAACAAGGTCACCGAAAATGCCTTTGCATGCCAACAAACGTCACATGGCGTTGGGAGGCTTTTTTTCCTTTTTTTTTCTGCGGTACTGGTCAGTCTTGCTTAATCACAGACGACACGACGTCGGTGGAGTGGGTCTCACCCAAGAAACCGGGTATTTCACGGCTGGTACCTAATTTTCCTGCGTATCGTTCGGAGCGGACGGTTGCCCACCCTGAAATTTTGGGCGGCACTCACCGCACTGTGCCTTTCGGCAAGTAGTGTTTCTCCTACAGCTCGATGTGGAATTCTCACTGCAACGACGTGATTGCGTTAGGGCGAGAGCCGAAGTGCATATATCGGTGCAGGCCCGCAGAATAACGGGATCTTCATAATTGCTAATTTCTTTGGCCCCAAAGGAGGGAGCGTGTGCGTGATGCTGCAATCTACATGCACCTGGGTTGTCAGATACGGGGGCTCGACTCCATCCTTGATTAGGTACTGGTGGATATCAGACCCCACGCGCTGGCGGCCAACTCTAGTTCCATATTATCAGAGGGGTCATCAAATGGCCTGTGAACCAAGCCACCAATTCCCAATCGACTCTCCTGTGGCTTTGTTCAAAGGGAGGCCATAGGCTGTCTGAGTGCACTTGGTTTGCGAACGAATTATACGGAACATGTGCGTTCTCATCCAGTCACTTGGCCTGCATCGATTTTACTGCTCCATCATATGTGTGACACATGGTAACAATTTGGGTACAGTCTTGGGTAACAAACCTAGATCGGCGCCAGCGGTGTCAGCTGTGTGTGGTCTGCAAGGACGTTGGGTACAGAGTACCCAGCTGGGTAATCTGTACATCTTGGCCGGAGCTTTCTGAGGGCAGATCGTGGATTGGACTTAATTTTGGGCCCGCCATGTGAAAACTTGTCTTTTGAATTATGCCGGCGCTGCAGATGAATTGTCATCCACAACTAGAGCATACATGGATCAAATATCAACCAGAGCAGATGACGAGTGCCTGTTCAATAGTAGATAGAGTCGTATAGGCTGAGCAAATCCTAGCTCAGGAGGCCATCTGCTTCAAACCTTGATCCACCTGAGCACAGTCTGTGGCTTGATTTGAAAGGCTAGATCTCACTGAACATTTCGCAGCCTTGTAAAAGCACAACCGCAGAGTTGAAAGGTACTTTTTTTTGAAAGCATACTGCAGCCAGTTGACTCAAAAAGGCTTCAATCAATTTTCTGACACCGATCATGCGTAACACTGGGTTCACTCTGGTCGCTCACCGACAGCCTGAATGATCAACATAAGCCTGAAAAGCGTCGATGGTGTCACCGCAATGCAGAGCAAACTCGAAGCCGGTCCCAATGTTTGGAAGAGAAGTCCGTACCCGGAACGCCGAGCGATCGTGCTCATACGCATACCGAAACACGGCCGGGAGGACAGGGTTCAAGGTTAGACAGGTGAGTGTGAGCAAGTCTTGTGCCTCGAGGCTTCATTACGATCTGGAATGTTGATTTGACTTTGGCTCAGGCGTGCGGGTGACAGAAGGGGCAAAAGACGCATCCGCTGCCGATGTCTGGCTGCGTTGGAACATGGGGGTCAAATGCGGACGGTCCCATCTATGGTACAGTTTTGGCCCAGGCCCTAGTCAGAGTCATGGGAGTCGCGCATGCGCTCGCCTAAAACTGATTGTGGCGGGAGGCTGTATGAGCATTTCGTGAGCTGACATAAGAAGCGTCGCCGTGTGCTTAGCTTCCCACCGCTCACGAGAGGTCCTCGGCTTTGCACGAGGAGCGAGAGGGCGCCAAGGCAGGGCACAGGGACTACGCAAGTGTGCAGACGCTCCACCCGTAGCCCCAAGGCTGAATATCAGCTTCGAATACGGTGTCGTCTTGGTTCGGACTGCGCATTGATCCATTGGAAGGGTTTGCCCTCCTTTATGAGCGTCTCGAAAAGAAAGGTATGTAGCCACACACTGAGCAAGGGGGCAGCTTGCGGTGCATGCTCTTTATTAGTGAATTGGAGGCTGGCCAAAGCATGGTTGCGGTGTGATCAGTCAGGAGCAATCTTATCCAGCCAAAGCCAGAGCGGCAAGCAGCACTCGGCCGACCGTAATGAGTGTTTGATGCTTGCACGGGCCGGCGCACCACCGGTCTTGGATTGCACAGGCGAGCCAGTTCTACCGTGCGTCGAGCTGTGTGGCTGAGTATCGCCCACTCATTAGTACATAGTAGTAGGTCGACTTTCCTTGTCTATGGGGGGGCACAGTATATTGGTAGAAGTAGTATGCCGTCATGCCAGCCAGGCTCCCAGGCTCCCCGGTGGGCGTGTGTCAAGACGCAAGACTCGTCAATTGGTCGAGTGGAATATCAAAGTCAAGGATGAATGATGTACATAAAAGTAGTCGAGATAGTTTTGATGGTGGATCGGCAGCACTGCATCAGGACAAGACCGGGAGAGGCTTGATGCCTGCTTGCGACAAAACGGTGAGCGTTGAGCCGAGGGACTATTTGATACTTGTATTGAGTTGGCCTTGAAATGGGGTGGAACAACCAGAAAAGTTTGCAAGGCGCTACAGGCACTTGACGGAGATCAGACTCTGTAACCGCAGGAGGGAGGGTGATGACGAAGTTGTGTCCTAGTACAGTACGAAAGCAGGCTCTAGGGGACACGCAAGGCAGTCGAACAATGCCCCACAGTCAATACCTACCTAAGTACTTACCTTACCTGCTTGCTGAGTAGGATGCGGCTGCACCAATACATCTACACAGTACTATGTTCTCAAGGTGGAAGGTGGGACCAGTCCCATCAGGCCAATGCGAGGCGGTGTGCACATGTGCTTTTCTGCCCGGATCGTTCCTTCCCTCGGCAATATCGAAAGGATAAAACGGTCTGCTGCCTACTCTCGCCCTGCAATTTAGATGGAGCCTTGGTCTGAGTTCCAAGAATGATTCTTGATACGCAATTCAAATCAAAGCTAAGTCGGGAAGTTCCTGAGTGAGATCGTCGCCTGACCAGTCTGGACAGGCCCGATTCATTGCCCTGCATTAATGGAAGGTAATGAATATAAGTGCCGTCCATGGCTACCTGAATAACTTGATTGAAACATTTGTGCCGGTAGGACAGCCAAATAAAGTTGGCTGTGGCCCAACTGGCCATTTAGGAAACAGTACAAAGTATGCTGTCCGCGTCTAGGTAGGTGGCATGGCACTGTACTTTTTGACTTCCAATTTAGTGTCGCAGACCACCCTACCAGCCTGCATCAGAGGTAGTCGTGGGTGGTCTGAGCCAAACGGGAAGGAGCGACAAGGGTGCATTACAAAAGTAAGAGACAAAAGAACCACTATACGCGTAATTTTCCTAGCAAGATTCTGTCGCGTCTCTTTGCTGCAAGCCCTTTGACAACCCCTGCCACTGTAACGATCTTTTGCTCTACAGCTTGCACTAGGTAGCCATTGCGACAGTCCGAAAAACAGACAATCTCTCATCATCTGTCAAGTTCCACCATCCTACCCTGAACACTAGACCATCAAGGCTCTCTCTCTTCCTGCACACACTGCACGTCGCCTTTCGCCTAGTGCGGGTTTTCCTGCGTATATCCCGTGTGGCCCCCTCCCAGTTGCGCGCTGGTATGCTACCCAAGCCTACCTAGGCATGCCGAGTAATATGGCTCTTCTTCTAAGCATCCCATCCCATCCTCCTTGCCATGCTCCACTCCATTAACGCCTCGCCTCGCCTCGTCTCGCCTGCAAAAATGCAATCCAATGCCTGCTGGTCGATGTTTCGGACCAAATAGCCTCTCACTGGTCGTGTCAGTCCCCATGGCTGGTGATCTGATCACATCCGGCTCAGCCGTTGTCGCTCGTCCCACTCTCAAAGAAACCCAACGATTCAAGGAGAAGGGGGCTGCCTATTCCTAGACACGCAAGACAACATGCATCGTTAGACCGTGGGCGGCTTGACCTTCCTTGTTGAACAACGACGCCGAAAACTCAAGGGAAAAGCCGAACCCCAATCACGACAAGCAAAGCGAACGCGCAGATTACAAGGCAAGTTTTCAAATCTCAAAGCCATCCGACAGGGGTGCACAAGTTCCGCCGTCCCGCTACTGTATTTTGTACCATAGAAGGGCCAAACGCCCTTCGCCTAATTTGCTCTTTGCCACAGACAAACACCCCCCCTCCAGTCGGTCCAAGCTATTGTGAATCAAGTCCATTTTGTCAGGGTTAGTCACTCTTGCGCTAACAGTTCAGTTCCGACTAAGACCTATCAAATGGCCTTCTGCGTGGTGACACTAATAGTGCAAAGGTATTTTTCAGGGTTGAGCGGGGACTGATAGCTTGGACCGCTTGACTTGCTTTCGTGAATTTGTCTTCGTATCAGCGCAGACGCAATATGCGTCAAAGACACTCCGAAACGGCCTGCTAATCTGCCGTTGCCGGCATTGCTATGGCATGATTAGAAGGACAACTGCTTCACGCAGATCTTGCTCAACACAGGCTGCCGAGACACATCATTCACAGCAACATTCCTCGGTTCTTTCGTGGCTATGGCTCGCCTGTCGCCGATCCGCCCGCGAATTTCGGGCGACGCGGCCGTGCGGCTGCTACCTGCCGCCAGAAAAGCCACCAAGAGACACCTGACAAGTCAATGACCTGCCTATCGCCTGTCCCCTCGCACTCCCTTTGTCCAATGCAGGCGCTGCAACCATCAGTCCAGAGCACGACCCGGTCGGGACGCACTTGATTTAATTCGGTTCGCCCATAGACAAGAGCTGAATGTAGGACCAGCCGCTTAGATTTCCGCTGCCTTGCTCAACGAACCATCATGTACTAGATCCACCTGCCAGTCGCAGTGCTTTACCAATCCGGCAACAACGGTGGCAAGCCAAAAACGCTCAAGGCGCCCGAGCACATCGCGGCACGGAAGCAATTGAGTGACAGACAGATCCTGGTTCACCTTCTAAGAAGAACATCAACTCGATGCTTTTATCATGTGTTATATCATTGCACACACCACGCCAAAGGGATGCGATGGCTTTCCAACTTGAGAATTCCAATCGGCTGTTTATTTACATAGTATCTGTCTTGTATTGCCACAAACCGCGAGAAACCTTACTCTGAGATCGACGGTCGCACCCCTGGAATGAACGTCAGACTTGGGCGGCTTAGTCCCGGCGAGGGCGGGCTCCCTGGGAGGCTCTGGCTGAGGACAAGCTGTCGGGTGGCAGAATGCACCAATGAGACACCAATCTGGTCTTTCAAACAGTGGTGCAGTCCCACATCCGAGCCTTGCGCAAGCTTTCACGAAGCAGCCACTGGGCAAGGAAGGGTGCCTGCTGCAGCATAACGCGGCGTCAAGCCCGAATCCGTCTGCGTCTTGCTTGGTCTGATGTGAAAAGTCCGAGAGCGCCTACCACAACACAGTCTTGGTGGCATTCTCCATGACTAGGTAAGCTCTACGTAAGAGGGCCATCGATGTGTATTCCTTCATGCGCCAATGCCGCCAACCAATTGGATTGACCGGGCCTTCAACCGGACCTGACAAGCTGAAGGACTATCACGATCACGGCTGCTCAGGTGTCGGGCTTACGAAGTACCAGACCGGACATTTCTCTATGTGATATTCTAACCTCAACCAACAAACCGCAAAGAGTTCCAAGGTCATACTGACAAATATTTGATCTGTATGGGACCTTTATGAACAGATTTCATATCTGCTTATGAAAGCAATGTCTCGGTTGAGCAAAGGATTTCGAAAATGGGGAGCTATTAGCGCAAAGGTCCGAATTGTCCGGTCTACCGTGGTAACAACCATGTATTCCGCGGCCCGGTCGCCTGCCAATTATAACTTCGGACTCGCAAGCAACAGGCATGTGGCTCACGCATTTCCATGGTCAGGAGAGCTAAACACGGCCGCGCATGCTCCCAAAGACAAGCCCATCCAGGCCCAACAAAAATGAATCCGGTCGCCCGTCGCAACACAATCACCGTGATCGCCATTGGGTGTTGCGCCGTTGCTCAAATGGGGCGTCACAGATGGTTTTGATTAAGGGAGCCCCCTGGTCTGTCGGCGATAGAGGAAGATAGGTGGGCCGAGTTAACACCAGTCCCTTTTAGAGCATTCCTTGCGGAGCTGATATGGCTGGGTGACAATCTACTGCGTGCAAAAAGCCTTACCATCGGTCTCGAGATTGGACGCCTAAATGGGCAACCGCGGGACTGGCCCTTCAAAGTATCTTGAAATCTTGCTATATATGGGTAATACGCGAGAAAGAGGCAAATCAGACGACCGAGAGCGACATGACCTGCATGGGGAGCAATAGACGTTGGAAAATACAATGGGACCTGCATGGACGAAGTGGCCCCCAGCATGCCCAGGTGCGCCATGCCCAGAATTCCAGGCGCCAAAGTATTTCTGGCCGCACAGCCATGTTGTCCGGAGTCATTTCTTTTGGCGAAATTTGCCAAATCATTTTGCCAACGTGTGTCGTTGCACTCAATTGCTTGCGGAAAAACGTAGCTCTGCATTAATCCGGCATGGATTGATGGAGGATGGAACGGGGCCAAAACACCATTTCGGACAAGCAATTTGGACGCAGCATGTCGAGATTTGATAGTCTCTCTCGGGTCATCTGATCAGCGCCTCCCTTCCCCCGGACCTGGGTCCATACGCCTTTTCAATGGTTCATTTCATTGATGCGCATTTAAGTGTTTCTCACTCTCACATCGGTCGCCGAGAAAACCCAGGCCCTGACACAGGAAGACCGCGCGGGCCCAATGGTTCGAATCGTCTTTCTCCTCCGGACGGATCCTTCACACGCCTCCTTTCGACCCCTGAGCCATGCCGAAACCTATTAGATGCTCCCCTCAGTACCACAACGCCACGTGCCGCATCCGATTGCTGGACCCAGAAGGCCATTTGCTAGTCTCCAGATTCACAATGTGCCAAGCAGATTGAGGAATCCGTTCTGTTACTGGGCTCCTTGGACGAGACCACACATGATCAATCAAAGGAACGCCGACTGGGGCTGTTGCTGACCCAGAAATACTATTTTCATACAGGCTCACAACCGAGCCGGCCTCAGGATGGGTACTATGTGTGTAGCAAACAGAATATTGCTCCACCAAGCCTGCAACGGCAAAAGAGATCGTCAGGCGTGAATGAGAGGCTTGCAACCTCGCCATTGGGGTCTGCACGCACTGACTCTAAAATCAGACGGCATAGGCCGTAGGCCGTAAAATACCGGCTCGATCAGCAAGACTGATGCGGCTGGCTTTGATAGAAGTAGGGCGCAAAAGTCTCTTCCCGATTGGGCATGGTGTTTCGAAGTTGTCGACACTCCCTTTCTCCTGGTTGCAACACTTCCCTGTCTTGACGTCTTTTGTTGGTGGTGGTGGTGGTGGTGAAGTCGAATTATCCCTGCCGATATCCAACGAAACACTAACACCAACAGCTGGCGGATGAGCAATACAGAATTTCAGAAGTCACAGCCTGCCTGATCGTACCGTTCGTGATGCGCCAGTACCAGCCGCCATGGTGCACGGAGCGGAAGAAAATAGACACGGATTAGTTTGATTCTGATAGACCCATTTTATGGAAAGGCCGAATACGGGGCCATCTCGATTTGAGTATCTGCTAACCAAGTTAAAGGCATCTCGGCAAGTGAGAGAGTACGACATTTTGGTTCTAGGCGTGGGCGCAGTGGGCGTGGGTTGCATTCATCGGATTTGCGACGACGGATGCAGACTCAGTCAGCGCCATGGCATCTTGTCTAGAACCCTGTTGGTCCGTGATTTGGCACAGTGTGGCCATATAGGTTTCGTATTAGCTCAGTCACATTACTCGGCTTGCCGGTCGTCAGCAGAAGCGACGCCATTTCGAGCACTTGTTGGCTTTATCAGTTGGGGTGTGCGCGTGTGTGTGTGAATGTGTTTGCACGCACCGGCGTGTGTGGGTTGAACGCTGTTGTGTGGGTTGTATTTTACACGCCCCCCTTCCTCCACCCAATAGGTCAGGCCTGCCATCATCCAACATCAGACGCCTTGCAGCAAAAGGGGACCGGCGAAAATGAAACGAACTTTCGGTCAGGCAATCCTCTTGAAGCGTGTTGGTGGGAATGTGAGGTCAGGATGTGATGCAAGGTGACCGGCCACAGGACCACAGTACACAGGGAGACCTCGTAATCATTTCCTCACTTTGACGCTGCAGGAGTATCCTTCTGATCCGTTTGTGCTCCGGAGCTCCAAGTAGAGGGCAGTGCTGTCTATGGGAGGTAGCCAGCCGTGATACCCGTGAGCGACGATGCGCCTTTGTCATTGCCCTTCTCTACTTCATTCTGCTCTGTGCTTCGCTGGAGGTACTTGTTCAGCCTGTCGTGCTTGGCTTCGTTCCTGTTTTCCCACCGCCTGGAGGGTCCCATCTCCACCTCGACCTCACTACTGACGCAGGGGGGGTCGTAATCTACAGCGCTAAAACGCAAGCGACCAGTCAGAAGGGCAACTACTATGTAAAGGGAAGGAAAGGAGCCGTGGTCCGCCAGTGCTGGGAAGGGGAGGGTACATGCCCGTTTTCAGTTTTCTTACTGCGGTCCAGCCGCCCCCCAAGGGCTGCCACCACCACTAGAGACCCAGCAGGTAGACGCAGGGCAGGTAGATGCGGAGGAGGTACGTACCGGGGTCTCATTAGTGTGCTTAGGTAGGTACTATGCTGGGTACTGGGGGCAAATGGTGATGATGATGTACCGTCGTACCTGCTGTACTCTGTGCTTTGCCCCTCCTGCCGTTCCCACTATGATTTCCATTCCATGACCAACCCTTGTCAAGGAACCTGAACCCGACAGGCAAGTCCAGACTGGAAACGACTCTTATTACACAACAACCTTGAAGAATGAACTTCACCATCCGTGGTCCAATGTTTATCATGTTGTCTCTGAGCTATCCCTCCCGCTCCCATATCTTCTCCTTCTCTCCTTCAACCTCATCACCGCCGTCCTTTCTGGGTTTGCTGAAGTCACCTAAACCTGTTCCTTCTTCCATCTTCCTCTACGCTGGTGACTAGACCCCTCCTCCAGTCGTCCATCTAGTCTCACCTCGCTCACGTTGCCCACACAAGTCCAGTGTTCTTGACTGCACACAGCTTCGGGGCCCATATGTACCAGCACAGACTTCCACCTGTCTATTGACGAGCTGCAAGCTATTGTTGCTGTAGTAGACCTACAGCAGCATCAGTGGTCGAGCTCCCTGTCCAGAACCTTCGACTAACGACGACGACCACCCTCCTAGCCCATCGTAGACCACGATAGTCTGCACAATCCAACAATCCTACAACTCGATAGCCAGGAGCTACCCGAAAGTCAACAGAACCAACTGGGCAGCTCGAGCTATCAATCTTTCGGTTGTGTTTCTAGGCGTGGGAAAGTGACTGCTGTGTTAACTGCATGAGCGGAGCTGGCTGTGAAGCCTTTTTTTTTTCCATGCACTGGAGCTCCACTTCTTGCCAGAACCTCGCCTGATCATTCTTCTACTGCCTTTGTGCAAGAAGGGATCCAGCGGAGGTGCTTCATTTCCTTCAACTATTGACTCGCCATTGACTCAGCGGAACAATAGAGAAGGGCTTGGAAACTGGATCAAAACTGCAGCTGGGACTCTGAATCTGGGCAACAATCGACAGGAACCAGAAGTCAGTAGACAATAGCAGCCCTGTCATTGTTATCTCACAATAGCTTTGCACGACTGGAGTCTCCTCGAAATGGTTCGCCATCATATGAAGATTCTTCCGAGCTGATTTTCGAGCCGTGCTGCAACCCAAAACGACCGACAACCTTTTTCGAGCAAAGCGAACGACGACTTCCACGATCCCAGCCAACCTGTCTCCATGTCTTCAACCACGACCGTGCTTTCCTCCCAACAACACGCCTTCCGACTTTCTCCTGCCCTCTCAAACAGGAGCCAGTTACGGATCAGACACACACCATACCAGGTTCAACGACCACAACGGACTGCTCAACCTGGACAGCCAAGTTTCAACGCCTCACGACTCGAGATGTCTAGCACTGCTTACTACGGCCAGCGGCCAGTGAGCTACGAGACGGGGCCTAGGCGGGATTCATACATCCACGCAGGTGCTCCAGTTCAAAGATCGTGGGCCAATGGACGAGAGGGTCAGAGCTGGCAGGAGGATTACCACCAAGTCGCTTCTTCACAAAACCAGCAGCAGCAAAGGCAGTATCAGTCCTCACAACAGCACGTGCCACCACAATCACGCCTTTCAGTCTCTGGCACGACGTCTCACATTTCCAGACACTCCACACGGCCTTCAACGCCAAACTCCGGGTACTCAAGCCATACCGCCTCAGCGACTTCAACGAGCGGAGACGCTAGCATGGTAAAACACAGTTTGCAGATACCTGCTCGCATCAGTGCCAAAGGTGGGAACTTGGCGGATTTCTCAGCTCAGGTGGGTTCTCACTGTACAAGCATCTTGTGGTACGCTATTGGCTAACTGGTGACTCGTAGCTCACTTGTCTTTTCTGGTTTGAGACTCCCACAGTGCTCGAGGCTGCGGAGAACATTCGTTTTGCACCAGCAAATCAGAAACTGCCCGCCCTCAGTGCGTACGCAATCCCCGCAGAAGCCTTTAGAAAATGGGTCAATACAGTCCTTTCCACGACACAAGTCACCCAGAACGTGATCTTGCTCGCCCTAATGTTTGTCTACCGTTTGAAGATGACGAATCCGTCGGTCAGAGGCCGACCGGGTAGCGAATATCGACTTCTAACCGTTGCTCTCATGTTGGGAAACAAATTTTTGGACGACAACACGTATACGAACAAGACGTGGGCCGAGGTCTCAGGCATCACTGTACAGGAGATCCATGTCATGGAGGTTGAGTTCCTCAGCAACATGCGGTACGCCTTGCTGGCTTCGAGCGAGCAGTGGGAGGAGTGGTTGGACAAGCTGTCCTCGTACGCAGTCTTCTGTGAGCGTCTGGTGAACGCTCCCTCACCTTCAGCGAGTGCATACTCGCCAACGCTCATGATCCCTTCTCCCACGGCTGGCAGAGGATACTCGCCACTCCCTTCACCAACCGGACATCAGCCTGCGTCCACTCCCTCGAGAGTACAGACTAGCGGCTTGCAATACCCAACGGCCCCGTTCCCCCGAAACCCCATTGGGTACTCCGAGGCTGGAGCTACTGGCTCGTCGATGGACTATCGACCTGACTTTGGCAACATCCAGAACAGGAAGCGGAGTTGGGACGAACAAAGTGTCGACCCACCGGCGAAACGGACTCACTTGGCCCCTTTGCCGCAGGCGCCAGCTCCCAAGCCCGCCCCAGATGCTCGACGCTTGCCCGTTCCGAGTCTTACCCTTAACACTGGAAGCCAGGCGCCGATGTCACAGCAAGCGTCGTATGCTGCTCCTAGTTACTCAATACCACAAGCACAAACGACCACCTACAATGTGTCACTGCCTCCACTCGAACCTGGGATGCGAGCTATGTCGACCGTCTACGCGGCTCCTACGACGACGGCTTCTTGGGCACCTGCGCCGACGACCACTAGTGGCGCACCAATGCAACATACTCCTGCATCCCTCGTTACCCCAACGAATCCGTACCCTTCTACTTCGAACTATGGTACTCCGACGAAGCGCCTAAGCCCCATAAACAGCCTGAACCCGGCGGGCGCCTACAATGGTTCCTCGCCCCTCCATGAGTACAGTGGTTTTCACACGCCCATCTCGCATTCTCCGTCCATCTACCTACAACAGCGGCACAGCCCTTACAAGCCTATCCGTCATGTTCGCACCCTGCTCAACCCGCCCAACATACAGGGCTACCAACTGCCGGCTATACCTCCAAGCCAGATGCACTATCAGCCGATTGGACGCAGAAACGACGAACGGACTGGAATCGTGCCTGAGTATCGTCATGACGGTTACGGACACCACAATTACGGCGAAAGCTCTCGACAGCACGGGCTTCCACAGCTCTCGTCTGTTCAGAGCCAGCAACAGCATCGGTATGCCAATCCTATGAACTAGGCGTTTGGAGGATATTCCGACCCGGCGAAGCACTGGGAGTTCAGACAGACTCAAAGTCCATACGCAAAGCAGTATTATCCGCTACAACCCTACACATCACAGAGCGAGCTCATTGATGAGTAGTGTAATTGTATTTCATTCCATCTTTTTACGTCATGCGCTAGATGATAGCATTTGCATTTGCATAGGCGTTTCCGGATATTTGAGGCGGTATCTACACCGTCAAGTCAGCACAAAAGCACGACATAAGCGAGAAATGGGTCGCATTGCAAGCGGCAGTGAGCATTAACAGCATTTGCCGCGTTTGGTCTTGCATGCATTCGGCGGTTGGCACACTTCGATTGTGCAGGATATAGCAAAGTTTGACGTCAAAGTCCGCGATGGGGGGGTTCGGGACTTGTCACGCAGCCCTTTACAGTCGACTGAGAGGTCGTAGTGATAATTCTACAGGAAGAGATAAGTCAGTCAGTCTGCGTCGTCACGGTCACGCTACCATCTCTAGATAGCGAACGATCTAGTGTAAATGGAAATCACTCAAAAGTGATTCGAATCTGTGCTTGTCCACGTATAGTATTGACACGTATGAAATGTGACTTGTTCTTTTCCATGTCCATTTAATTGACAGAAGCATTCAGAATCTTTCCTATTCGAAGATTGTCATGTGCATCAAATGATTGGCCGGTCTTCGCGGACGGCACTACGTCTGTCGCTTTGGATGCCGATCTCGACCTTATGACGATGCGAAGGATTGCCCACGGGATTTTGAGTTCAACGAAGCACTGAGGCAGCTGAAATTTGACCTCCATGATCATGAACATTGTATTGTACGTGGCGGTGTTGGAAAACTGCTACTTAAATGACAAAACCTTGGTAGTCTGCTTATATCAACAGAGCACCTGTGTTCAGTCTCAGTGTTGCTATTGCTGATAGGATCCTTATGGCCCTGTGAACTCCCACATACAAGGTCTAGTCTCGATCTGTTAAAGGTAGCGGGTCTTTGCAGCAGGCTTCGTTGGTCTGGTTTTACAGGTAAAGGCCGCTGTCAAATCTAGGTAGCATGGTCATAACCTCTTTAGTGGGCGGTGGTTGTTCAGGGGAAGGGCAACTGGAGAATCGGACTGGTGCTGGGGAAATAGCAAGATTAATCAAGAATTTCACAGGAGAATGGATAATAATCATGGTGTTACATTACTTAAAAGGAACATAACAGACGATTTCCGAATTAAAGAAGTACTCTAAAGTGTATCACAGCAAATCCATACTTCTCGCTCTCCTTCCCATGTCACTGTAGGAAGAATTGAACTCTATACCTTGAGAGAAGTGGCCTAGCATTACGGTGGAATGGACGGAAGAAGGGGTGAGGCACTCAAATCGTTCGGTAGCCATCGTCCATTTTAAGATAGAGAAAGAGAGTGTGTGATGTGACGCTCTCGACCTCGAAGTCTACCTATGGACTAGTCATTGGGCTGTTATTGGCTTGTGAATGGCAGGCCACCACAAACGACGGCCTGCTCTTGAACTGGAGAGCTTTTATTATCTGTTGCTTTTCTAAGCGTAAATCCCTTAGGGCAGAACCCAGCTTGGAGTAGGTATGATTGAATCCTGTGGTGTCCTGTGCATGATCGAATTACCTGGTCCAGTGGTCTGAAGATCATGCGAAGCAGATTATAGCCACAAGAGCAATAACAGTGCCAACACTTCCAGCCCAAAGCTGGTAGTAGACAATCTTGACGAATCCATGAGACGGTTTCATTGTACTGAATACTTAGGTAACCTAGACCTTGTCGAGATTGGAAAAAGAGTAAAAGAGAAAATCAGGAGGACCACGGTGCTCTTGTTGGAATCGTAGGGCCGTATGAGGACTTACCAGCATAGCATATACATGTCCAATTATTTTTAAATAAGCCAGAATCCAACTTCAACTCCAACTCCTAAACCTGGAAGTGCCCCGTAACCATCCCAACCAAGCCAGGACTCCAACACCGCCACCTTTTTTCCAGGCTCGAATGCTCCTTCAAGCCGCATCGTCCAGAACTCCAGGTATTCTAACCGACGTGGTATCAAGAGCTCGTTTATCATTCGATGTCAATCATCAAGTGGAGGGCGCCAGGATGTCCAATTAAGTCGATCATGGCCGTGGAAGGTTGTTGACCATACGGTCCGGTCGCACCCTTTGAGAGGAGTCCTGGTTGTCCGTCGTCCTCGACGGACACCGCGGCGTCGATTGGACCAAGAGCTACATCTCGAGACGGCAAGCGAATCCAAATACTCCGTTTTGTTGGTATAGTCTTCTGTTCCTTCCAACCCCCCCCCCCCTCGTGAATATAGGCGCTGCTAACCATAATCAATTCTCCGCTTTTGCTGTCATCCAGGCCCCCAACAGGGCCAAACGTGCAGGGTGGCATGTTGACATTCTACTCCCACTGGGCCACCTTTTTCTCTCTCACCTCAAGCTCAGCTTCGTCGAGCACAATGTTGTCTCCACCAGAGTACACACATAATGAAGGCAACAACGGCACGCAAGGCCGACGCTATCACCAGCCCAATGTCACTATTGCAATCGGCTGTTGTGGGGGTCCTGGCAGCGACCGGCTTCTATGTGGCATTAACGCTCTGTTGACGATCCCCTGCTTGCAGAACCAGGTCATATACCTCAACAAGGTCAAATTGACCTGGGGCCAGGACGTTGACTTCCCTGAGCAGTGGAGCTTCCTACGCAACCAAGTGACCCCCTTCACGCTATCCAGTGGAAATGAAGCTCTGCACGCCTGGCACATACTGCCTCTTGGCCTTTATCGGCATTACGAGGAGCAGCTTCGAGCGGAGCCGTCAGGCCGCGCATCGGATATCACGAAGAGATTGTCATTCAGGCTTTTTAAAGAAGACCCGAGTTCTCTGCTTGTCCTGTATTTGCATGGAGCTGCCGGGACACTGGGCTCAGGTTACCGGCCACCGAGCTATAGAGCCATCTAGGCTGGTGAGCCAAATCGAATTCACATTGTCGCTATCGACTACAGACGTTTCGGGACCAGCACGGGCAGCCCCTCGGAAGAAGGGCTGCTTAGTGACGCCCTGGCCCTGGTAGACTGGGCCATGCTTGAAGCCGGAATTCCTGCAGAGCGAATCGTCATACGGAGCCAGTCTATTGGAACGGCAGTAGCGACGTCTCTCGTCAATCACATGGCCCATCGGAAGAGACCAGTCCTGTTTGCAGGTCTTATTATGGCGGCACCTTTCGCAAATGTCAAAAGTCTTACCGCAACACACCGGGTAGCGGGCATGGTTCCACTGCTGGGTCCAGTGGCTCGATTTCCTGTTCTGCTTGATTATCTCAACTCATTCATCCGAGACAAGTGGCAGTCGAATGAGAAGCTGGCAACATTGGTTCGTGCATGTGAAAACACGACAGCGCAAGGCTAGACATACTCCGTCTCAATCATTCACGCAGAGGATGACTACGATATTGCATGGAAACACAGCGATCTAATGTTTTGGACTGCTGTGAATGCTTCCGTGTCTACTGGTATCTCCTTCGAAGAGCTTGAACAGCAGAAGGATATCACAAAGGTGACACTGGGCAATGGAGGATGGACTGTGACGCGCCGGACGGAGCGAGGGGAGATGAGGGAGGATATTTTGAAGTATGGATGCCACGACAAGATCATGACTTACCCAGTCGTGAGTATGGCTATTACGAGGGCCTTTGGACTTGAGTGAGCACAGCCCGACATGACACTACATCCGCAAGAAGACTTGACATTACAGCGAGTTTCAAGGTTGGTGCACACCCTGTTTGGATATGGCACGCGGGTATGCTGAATCTACTTATGGCAGAGAAAAGTGTTAAGCAGTGTGGCGGCCACAGTAGGCCCCTTCTGTGGCGGATTTACTGCTCGCCGAGAAGTACTTCTAAGAGATTACCATCAGCGACCGCTCTGCCCTACCAACGTAGGCAATCTATATTACCGCAATTGCCTCGAAGACATAACTTTGGGCTGCAAGTATTTGCTATAGAAAAGAAAGAGACCAGGGCTCAGATATGTGGGCTACAGGAAAAGCACCATTCAGGGCCTCAATGCAGAGCATAGCGCTGCAAAAGGGCCTGAAAGAAAGCCCGAGGTAGTGTTTGCGAGAGGGAACAGCACGAGTCTGAGGCTGAGGACGAGGGCGATCTGGAGCTACCTGCGAAAGCAATTACATCGCGAGGCCGCACTCTCCACCACCCTGCTCGATTTGACGATTGAACTGCTGCTTTAAAGGACCCTCGGTCTATTTATACTGTTATTCTACTGAATTTCTATCCATAGATCCGCCCTTTGAATGACCGACTGAGGGCATTCTTGCTTCGGGCCTGCACAAGCTCGCCCTCGTTGGTGCTTCAGCGATGGTTTGGCTTGATTGCCTTAATTATGGGCAACCCGCGGAGGGCAATTCAGGTCCCGATCGCAGGTTTGGAAAAGAATGTCTGTAGGTCGCGGTCGGGCCCCGAGCTGGAGGCAAGCAATTTTACCTCCGGCAATTGCGTGGCATCAAACGCGTTGAGAGACTTCACCCCAAAAATCAAGCTGGCGAATGACTTGTAGTCAAGAACGGGGCTTGAATGACTAACTTTGCTGGTATACTTCCCGAGATAGGTAGTTAGAGGTAGGTACTCATAAGTTGACGATGGTCTTTGAAGAGTAGGTAGGGGCAAGGGAGCCCTGGCCACCAAAGTTTCGCTGCGAGATCCGCAAGTGGCGCCAGCCCGATATCCGTTGCTCGGCCGAAAATGGCAAACAAGCTCTCGTGAAGCTCGTCAATCATCTCCTGATTTCACACACCATCATAAACGTTCAGTGTCATGAACAGAAGCTTATATTGCGCTGGCTAATCACACAGAGTATCTTGTGTGTGTGTCTCATCCTCACCAAGGGAACTGTATCTAATGGTACCAACCACCACCAGTCAACTTTTGTCGCCCTTCCAAGAATGTTTTCCTATGCAGTAGGGCTTTTGGCATGCTTGCTGGTGCTTTACACCCCTATCAGCCAGCTTCTCTCTGGCCATGCGTCGTCCGCAGCCCCTCCGATCCGACGGACGCCAAGGCCCGCGATTAATGAGAGTTTGTTGGCTTTGGACGATTGGACGGGGAATTTGACGTGTGGAGAGAACAGTTACTCCGTGCACTTGTTTTCCAAGGAGCCGTTGATCATTTACATTCAAGACTTCCTTACCACGGAGGAGAGGGCGCATTTACTTGGTATTAGGTGAGTATCAGTCTTCTCTCTATTTACAGTAGGCCGATGGGGAACCAAGCCCATCCGACTGCGACTCACAGAGGATGCGCGTGCTTCCCTTGGCGAGAAAGCTAGACTAAAAAGATAATTCAAATTGGTCATCCGTTGACGCTTTGGGACATGTCACAAAATTTAATCTTGCCACACGCTACTTACTGATCTCATCTTCAGTGAACCTGCTTTTGAGCCTGCGACAATAACGCACAATGGGGGTGCGGCTACGCAAAGAGACCAGACCGTACGAGATTCAGAGGTTGCCGTGATCCCACGCGACGAGGTAGTCAGATGTGTAGAGGCGCGAGCAAGGGCTATTCAAGGTTGGCGCGACGAGCAGTGGATCGAGCGTCTACGCACCCAGCGGTACCGTCCTGGAGGGCATTACAATCATCATTTTGACTGGAGCTCGTCGTATGGCGGATGGGGTCGTGTGAGCAGCTTCATGGCCTGGGTGGACGGATCGCCCGAGGACAAGACCAATCCCCTGCTCGGCGGAGGCACGGAATTCCCGCTGGTGAGAAGACCAAGCTTGCACAAAAGTTGGTGCCGATTCATAGAGTGTGATGCCAGCAAGGGAGGAGCTGGTCCTGGCGTGGTGTTCAAACCCCTGGCTGGCAATGCGGTCTATTGGGAGAACTTTCGGCCAGACGGTACGGGACGCGGCTGGGACGAAACATGGCATGCCGGACTCCCTGTAATCGAGGGCATCAAGGTCGGCTTGAATATCTGGACGTGGGGGAGGATAGATTGACACCGAGAACCGGCAGGCACGACTTGCAAGGTATTCGCGATAGCCTCACGGTCTCACATCCATCCCGCGGTGGCTGGCTAGAGGCATGCAGCCCTGGACCGCCCGAGACGCAACATTCTTTTATTGGGGTCGCATGGGGGCGCTCAAGATGCGGTTGATTCGAGGACTCGTGATCATCTGCCTCCTTGGATCATCCAGTAGCATTTTGGTCGTCATTCGGCCAATTTCCACCCTGAAGACCGTAATCGACATGGGAGTTTGCCTATCGTGGATAGGAGCCGGTTTTTCTTTTCTGGAGAACTCGCCCCAGTCTTCTCGTTCATGCAAAGCTGATGCCGCCGTGTGATCCAATTCGGGTCCTCTCTGATTGTTCAATCTGACCGGGCATTGGAAGCGGATACTCCCTACAAAGGTGGTTGTGTCTGGATAGGTCTCGCGATCGGGGGTTTGTCCTATGAGAAGCCTGAGCGTCTTATTCGATGCGATTATTGAAAAATCAAGCGTCAATGCCTCAAAAGTTACTTCAGCCGTGGCTGCGCCAGGTGACTCCGTAGTATGACTCGAAAAGCATTTCGCAAAGGTTATTTTCTTCTTGTCAGCGTCAGCTGCATGCGCACCGTGCATGCATCAATGCCTCCAATGATACCCTCCTAGCTGCAAGAACCCATGTGCCCCGGGGACCCAGCTGTAGTGTAGCGGATGCGACCGTGAAAACCTGGAAGAAGATGAAGCGAGTAGTTGTGGGCGGCGTTTGGCTCGGGGAGAGAAGGATTATTCCCATAAAATGCTCCGCGGTGATAAGGCACAGTGGCCTGGGAGACTATTGGGCGTCCCTGCTCATCATCGTGAAACAATTCCACCCATTCTAACGATTTTGTGGTGGAAGAAGCACAGGCGGAGCCAATAGAGATACCCCGCCGCTTATCAAATTGAATGGCGTGATCGAAGTATGAGCCGAGGCTTTTGCCCTGGTGAGGAAGAGGGCGGCCGAAAGTGTATAAGTTTCCTCCATAAGCTGCAGGGTGACTTGGATGGGTAATCCGACATCGTTTGGCTGTGATACTGTTTACAACACGAAGCGAAGGTCGGAGTCGTTCAGGAAGGGCCTGGCCCAGGTTGCTGCTGGAGGATTCGCCAGATGGTGGTCCGCCGCGCGGGTTGACTAGTTTAGTTCTGCTGTACGTTGGACCATAGCCACAGCGGCCCGGGGCAGCGTTGGGTTTAATAGGTACGGATCGGGACAGTTATTTTGGTTGATCTGGCGGTTAATCCAGGGCACGATATCCGGGCTGCACGGCCATCGGTCTGTCGGTGCGGCAGAGGCCTCATGATAGAGGATTACCACCTACTGTTGGACAAGTGGAGGTGTTCATGCCGGTATGTAGCTGAATCCCCATTGAACTGGAGATAACGTCCAGGAATGTTCGAATCCATAAGCACCAAGCATCGTGATAGATGTCATGATGAGGTCTTTCGGGTCGGAAGTCTGCCATAGCCTACCCCTCGCCATCCCACGAAAGCTCCCGCTGTGGCAAAAGTAGCATTGCCTCACCTGCAGCGGAAAGTTCAAAGCGAGGTCATCGTATGTCTCTAGCAACGTTGCTCCAAATCGACGACCATGTGAAACCTGTTGGTGGGGATCCACATCTGACGTTCTAACTCAGGAGCGACGACGTCGTCGTCGGGAGGCAGCGGTTGTTATGTACGAGCGTAAAATAGAAAACGACGGCTGTCGGGCGGGTCGGCAGCGGCAAAGCAGTCTTCACCAACGGCAACTTTCGTGAAACCTGTTGGCGTCCTAGTTGATAGCCGCACCCAAGTACCTTTTTCAGGACACTTCCCGGTGTGGTATCTCGAGACCCTGCTGTCCCTGCAGCAACCTAGTTCGATCCTTGCTTGGGAATGGAGCTTGTAGTCAGTGTTGTGCAATGGAAACAACCTCGTTCTGAACCTCTGTCGTCTCATAGGGTGTTTTGAGTTTTGCAGGCGGGGACGGCGACAAATGGGGGCATGCGATTTTGCTATGGAGAGCAAAGGGACTTAACATTAGCTGCAAATTAGTATGGTGAAAGAGGTACCGCAGTCATGATTTCCAGTGTTAGGACCCAGTGGGCTGGATACCAGGCCATGCGCGCGGAAACGCACCTCCGGGGCGGGAACCCCCACTAACGGATCAACGAGCGACTCCGTCAGAGGCCTATCTCGACAGGGGTTATCCTAAAAAAGCGGCTCTAGACACATGCAGGCCGGGATGCGGCTTTTTGTGGGCGGGTGGGCTCTGCTGGGTGGGCCTTGGTGGAAGTCGGCCATGACCTTTTCTTGTCTGGATCGCACCGAGGTAGCTAGACTTGCTTTTTACACAGGCACAGCACCAAACGATGTGGAAAAGATACTTCGCCCGGGTAGGGAACACCCCCAAGCCATGACGTTCTATCCCAAGACTAACCCTTGCCTCTTGCAACGACTAGCAAGCTTCCCAAGCCCTTTTCCGGTAACAAGTCTTTCTTTTACGTGGGAATGTCTGGCCTGTTCGAAAAATGGGATACTTCGCGCAAGGTACGTAGGATAGGCTATCGGTCTTGCGCGACAATGTTGCGGGAGGACTGGTGCATTGTTGAGAATACGGTACAGACTCGGCCGTTCAGCTCGGCAGACCACCACTTCCATCCGGTATATAAACATAGAATCTCATACTCTGCTCTGATCGTGACGCTCGTCGTGATCCCTCATTGTCCAATCTTCCACTACTACATCCCTCTTCGTACTATCCCACCGAACGAAAGTGTATTACATCCCATACAATAAACAATCCACAGAAGACTCAACAGATAAATTTATAGTCATCATGTCGAACAAACCGATATTCATGGCCACGCACCCCCGTGCGTGCTCAACTGCTTTTGAAAGAGTACGTACTATCAGCCTTACAGCAAATGGCGAGTTTGTCATTCGCAATCGTCAGGGTCTGGGTCAAGGTTTCTTGCCGTGATGATCTTTAGACGATGGCAACGACCGGCCCCTGGAATGGCGTGCTCACCGTAGCGCAGCGTCCCGCAACACATTGAGACAAAACCCTAACTGACATTTCCAAACTCCCCAGGTTTTTATGACTCGCCGAGACATTTTGCAGACTGCTCACGAGCCTTTTGGTGATGCCTTTTACTACGGTCCTGAGCGCCTCAGCAAGCGCTTTGAGAACGATGAGGAAGCGAGGGTCAAGAGCGGCTTTGCCGAGTCCACATTTCGGACGGTGATGGACCGCCTTGACAATGATGGACAACAAGAGGTTCGTACAGTCCTTTTCTCTCATTGCACTTTTTACTCTTCCTCGCGAGGAAATCGAGCACACGTCCATGTGCTTTGATCAGCTCGATGCCTAGCGATGGCACAACTGTCTCGATTGCAGCGTATTGCGTTGGCACTCGCTCGAGTCCACTGATCAATCAGCCTTTGGTTCCTCGGGCATCAAAAGATTTGAGAGATCCGGTGTACCCTCGATCCGCTATTCTGCCTATAATTGTCATCAGTCGACTTTGCAATTGGCCTTCAGGCCTTGGTACTGACTAGATGCAGGGCAAACGTGTTTTCATCAAAGACATCGCACATTACTTGCTGCCGCCAAATGGCGAATCTGCAGAACTCGCCCCGTCACTTCTCGGCGGTCACCCCCTGACCGACGGCGAGAGCAGCGACGAGGATGCTCAGCACAGCCGTAACGGCCAAGTATCAAGTCACAGCAACGGTTTTGTCAACGGCTTGACAATGGCTAACGGCGTCGCTTCGCACACAAACGGCAACGTCAACGGCCCAACAATGCCCGTTGACGAAGACGAGAACCCCACCGTCATGCCCACCGACATGCTGCGTGGCTTCCACTGGACTTTCCTGATCCGCCACCCGCGCCGTTCCATCCCCTCATACTACCGCTGCACCATCCCTCCGCTAAGCGATCTCACCGGCTTCACCGAGTTCATGCCCTCCGAGGCAGGCTATGACGAGCTGCGTCGCCTGTTCGATTACCTCCTGGCACAGAATATTATCGGCCCCGCCAAGGCTGGCTCCTCGGTTCCCGTCGACGAGGCGCTCAACGACGGCTCCGGCTCCGAGAGTGGCGACGAGGGCACCGCGCCGCGCCGCGCGGCCATCACCGTCATTGATGCGGACGACCTGCTGCAGCATCCCGAGGCAATCCTCAAGGTCTACTGCAAGGAGGTCGGCATTGACTACACCCCGGCGATGCTGGAGTGGGGTGACGAGGAGAACCAGGCGTTTGCCGCCAAGGCATTTGAGAAGTGGTATGGCTTCCACCACGACGCCATCGACAGCAAGTGCCTGAAGCCACGTGCGCACGGCGCCAAGAACCCTTCCAAGGAGGAGGAGGACGAGGAATGGCGCAACAAATTTGGCGAGAAGGCGGCCAAGGTGATCCGGGAGACGGTGGATGCCAACACCGCCGATTACGAGTATCTTAAGTCGTTCGCGATCAAGGTTTAAGCAAATGGAGTTATGACGGTACATGACAAAAACTTGCACTTGTTCTGTTTTTCTGCTTGTGGGTAATACTGGGACTGGGTAAATAATCGCATTGGGAGGCTGGGAATGTGCTTCAATGCACCAATTGCTTTGATACAGATAGTTGTTTACACTGGTCAAAGTGGAAATAGGGATCAACACCCTATATATGGCCTGAGCGATCAGATGAAATACATCTTCTGCGGTCTAGTACCGCCCTTTCCAATATCTATGTCTCCTTCATTGGGAAGATCACGCATTTGGCCCTGTGTAATCATGGCCCTTCCGATCATGCTCTAGCCTCTTGAGCTGAACCGCTACCCTTTCCGTTCAACCATCCGAACCAGCCCTTCTTGTCATGTTTCTCCTCGCCCTTCTTCTGGTCATTTTCCTCCTTGCCCTCGTCCGCGGCAGACGCACTCTCACTACCCGCCTCGTCCGCCTTGTCTTCCGGAATCTCATATTCATCACGGATCATCTTGGTCTTCCAGTTCCATACCTTGACGCCGTCCGGCAGACCAAGCTCGTGAACCACGTTGTCAGACCATTTTCTCGCCCACTCGAGATCCATGTCGTTGGCCCAGTAGATAGTGGCTTTAAGGAGTCTCTTTGGTGATGTTGGTGCTGACTCCTTTGTCTCCTTCTTTCCCACCTTCGGTGCCTTCTCAACAGCAGTCGCGTCGGCCTGTGCTGGTGCCGAGGGTGTTGTTGCAAGGCCTACTTCTGTTGTGTCAGACATCTCGGCTTTCGTCCCGGTCTGCGCGTCTGCTGATGTGCTGTGTGCTGTTGCGTCGGCTGTACTCAGTGCCGGGCTTGCTTCAACATCTTCTACAGCGCTCTCCGTAGTAGCGGCTTCCTCCACAACTGCGGGCTCCGGCTCCGTCGTCCACATCAAATTTCCCCGACCCGTGCCCGCCAGCACTGCGGCGATGTCAGCCACCGCATTCGCCTTTTGGTCATGTATCCTCACACCGCGCTCGCTCTTCTTTAGCTTCATGAGCTCCTCGGCCTGCCATCCCCACTCGAGCTCATGCAGCCTGCGGAACTCACGCAGCTTCTGGAAAACGCTGCGGCCGACCACGCCGCGGCCGGCGTCGAACTGGATCATGCATAGTGGCTTCCAGTAGTCTTTGCGGAGTACGGCAGGCTTCTGCTTTTTGACCGTGAAGGGGATCTGCGAAAGGTATTTGTTGGAGTCGCGCTGAAAGAAGATGGTTTGTTAGTCTATGATGGGATGTGATATTCAGCCATTGAGCCAACAAAGAGCCACTCAATGATCCGAGGATGGGCAAGTATGCAATCGTACTTTTAGCTCTGGCTCGTGAGAATACACAATCATGCCATTTTCGATGTGATTGTACACAAATATCCTCTCGCCATGGCCCGGCGTGAAGCCCGTCAGGTGGTGCTTCTTCTTCTTGAACCTTGGTGCAGCATAGTGCCGTATGCTGGTCCTGGAGACGCCTGTGGACAGCCGGTCGAGTATGCCGACGACAGAGGCCGGTGAGATATTCATGGCGACTGCGGCGTGATGTGGGTGGTGTCGAAGTTAGGCAGCCCGCAGAGTCCTGGCGTCAAGAAATTTGGCCCGGCCGTCTTTCGAGTGCTAAGTTGGCTGTTCTCCCGGCAGGCATCGAGAGTACGGGACCCCGGGAACAGCCGGTCCCACTAGCCAGCTTTTTGCTCTTTCTTTGTCTATACACACAGGCAACTCTCATTTCAATGGTCCTGTATGGGTCGATGTCCTACCAAGGGCTTTTCATATCATAATGGACATCATACAGACTTTGGGCGTGTTGTAAACTGTATGGATTCCTATTTAGGTGGAGTCAGCTGGGCAGCTAGGTAGGAGGGTCCTGCCTACAAGCCACAAACCAGCCCCGGCTGTGGCTGTGCTTTCCCCCGGCGTTGCCCGCCGTTGCCCGCCGTCACCCGCCTGTTCCTGGCTGGCAGGCTGGAAAGCTATGGAAGGTACGAGAAGCTTCCACAAGGCACGAGTGACGTAGAGAGCCAACCAGTGCTTTCTCAAATCTTCCAATTCTTGGAAGCAACCCATGGAATGTGGTGGTGTCCCACAGATCCCCAGGTTGAACATGATAAATCTATCTTGACTTGTTACTCTCTGCTATCTTGTCTCGTCCACAAACCAAACAACAAACAACACACACTCATCCCATTAACGACGATTCAACTCTACGATAGCACGATCACCATATCGTTGCTCGAGTGTGACACACTCACTTCACTTCTACTCACCCCATTTAATACCTACACACATACACGTCGTTTACCTTCTCACCTAATTCAAAATGAATTCCAAGATGGAGTTCACGGACCGAGCCAAGAAGGCGCTCGAGGACGCCATGGCCCTGGCTGAACAGTACGCGCACTCTCAACTTCTTCCTGTCCACCTGGCTGTGGCTCTCCTCGACCCTCTCCCCGACCAGTCCAAGGACCAGCAAAACGGTCCTCAAGGCCAACAACACACACTTCTCCGTCAAGTCATCGAGCGAGCACACGGTGACCCACAGCTGTTCGACCGAGCCCTCAAGAAGACACTCGTCCGTCTGCCCAGCCAAGACCCACCACCAGATAATGTCTCCATGGCACCTACCTTCAATGGCATCCTCCGCAAGGCCATGGAGCTGCAGAAGGTCCAGAAGGATAGTTTCATCGCCGTCGACCACCTGATTACCGCGCTCGCTGAAGACACAAGCATCGCAAACTGCCTGAAGGAGGCCAACGTACCAAAGCCAAAACTTGTACAAGAAGCTGTGCAAGCCATCCGCGGAACGAAGCGGGTGGACTCCAAGACTGCCGATACCGAGGAGGAATCCGAGAACCTTGCAAAGTTCACCATCGACATGACCGCCATGGCGAGGGAAGGCAAAATCGACCCCGTCATTGGTCGCGAGGAAGAAATCCGTCGAGTTGTTCGGATCCTGTCTCGCCGGACAAAGAACAACCCAGTCCTTATTGGTGAACCTGGTGTCGGAAAGACAACTGTAGTGGAGGGTTTGGCACAGCGAATTGTCAATGCCGATGTGCCTGACAACCTTGCCGCATGCAAGCTGCTGTCTCTCGACGTTGGTGCCTTGGTTGCTGGCTCCAAATATCGTGGAGAGTTCGAGGAGAGGATGAAGGGCGTTCTGAAGGAGATTGAGCAATCGAAGGACATGATTGTCCTCTTTGTCGACGAAATCCACCTGCTCATGGGCGCCGGTTCTTCCGGCGAGGGTGGTATGGACGCAGCCAACCTGCTGAAGCCCATGTTGGCGCGAGGCCAACTCCACTGTATCGGTGCCACCACTTTGAACGAGTACCGAAAGTACATTGAAAAAGATGCAGCCTTTGAGCGTCGCTTCCAGCAAGTCATCGTCAAAGAGCCTTCGATCCCCGAGACCATCTCCATTCTCAGAGGTTTGAAGGAGAAGTACGAGGTGCACCATGGTGTCAACATTGCCGACAGTGCCATTGTGGCTGCGGCCAACCTTGCTGCCCGATATCTCACCACTCGGCGCATGCCGGACTCTGCTGTTGACCTAATCGACGAGGCTGCAGCAGCTGTTCGCGTGGCCCGCGAGTCTCAACCAGAAATCATTGACTCTTTAGAGAGGCGCCTGCGTCAACTCAAGATTGAGATTCACGCTCTTTCACGCGAAAAGGACGAAGCATCCAAGGCACGACTTGTGCAGGCACAACAGGATGCCGCCAACGTTGAAGACGAGCTTCGGCCCTTGAGAGAGAAGTACGAGAGCGAGAGGAAGCGTGGCAAGGACATCCAGGAAGCCAAGATGAAGCTTGACCAACTGAAAGTGAAGATGGAGGACGCCAGCCGCATGGGTGACACCGCTCGCGCTGCTGATCTTCAGTACTACGCCATTCCTGAGCAGGAGGCCAAGATCAAGCAGCTCGAGAGGGAGAAAGCTGCAGCTGATGCCGCCTTACACGCAAACTCTGCTGATTCCGGCGGTGCTATGATCACCGACGTCGTCGGGCCCGATCAAATCAATGAGATCGTGTCCCGGTGGACTGGCATCCCGGTCACCCGTCTCAAGACCTCCGAAAAGGACAAGTTGCTGAAGATGGAGTCTGTTCTTGGCAGGATCGTCGTCGGTCAAAAAGAAGCTGTCCAAGCTGTCTCCAATGCCATCCGTCTTCAGCGATCCGGTCTCAGCAACCCCAACCAACCACCCAGCTTCCTCTTCTGCGGTCCGTCCGGAACTGGTAAGACGCTACTGACCAAAGCCCTTGCCGAGTTCCTCTTCGACGATCCCAAGGCTATGCTTCGGTTTGACATGTCTGAGTATCAAGAGCGACACGCGCTCAGCCGCTTGATTGGTGCTCCGCCAGGATATGTTGGACACGACGCTGGTGGTCAGCTCACTGAGGCCCTTCGCCGCAAGCCTTTCTCCATTCTGTTGTTCGACGAGGTTGAGAAGGCTGCAAAGGAGATTCTCACCGTCATGCTTCAGCTCATGGATGACGGCCGCATTACTGACGGCCAAGGCCGTGTCGTTGACGCTCGGAATTGCATCGTGGTCATGACCTCCAATCTCGGCGCCGAGTACCTAGCTCGTCCAAATGCCAAGGATGGCAAGATCGACCCCACCACTCGCGAGTTGGTCATGAATGCTCTGAGGAACTACTTCTTGCCTGAGTTCCTGAACCGTATCAACTCTATCGTCATTTTCAACCGTCTTACCAAGAAGGAGATTCGCAAGATCGTAGACTTGCGCATTCAAGAGATCCAGAAGCGCCTGACCGACAATGATCGGAATGTGTTCATTTCCATCTCCGAAGAGGCCAAGGACTATCTCGGCAACGCTGGATATTCACCTGCCTATGGTGCGCGTCCGCTGTCTCGTCTCATTGAGAAGGAGGTCTTGAACCGTCTCGCTGTCCTGATTCTGCGCGGCGGTATCAAGGACGGCGAGACAGCCAGAGTGGAGTTGATCGACGGCAAAATCACGGTGCTTCCCAACCACACTGACAGTGAATCTGAAGATGTGGACATGTCCGAAGACGAAGCTGTGGACGAGGTGCTTGAGGACATGGACGAAGACATCTACGATTAAGTAGATTTGAGAAGAAGTGCAGGAGCAGCAAGGGAATCAAAACTGGTGAAGAACAATTCAGCATGAGTATAATGAGTTATGAAAGCGTGATTTTGGGCCTAGGTTGTTCAGGAATAAGGGGAAAGGCGTTAATGGTCACACAGAGGGCGTACGGCTTTTAGCTGTTGATGAGAGATAGCCTTGATATCGCTAATAGAGATAAATAATTCATGAATTCTTGGTGCCATTGATCCAATTGTGAGATTTAGAGTCCTTCACCCGCGTCCTCTAACCCAACTTCAGCAGGCAGGTCGCCATGAGTGTACCTAAGTAGGTATCCTCAAAGACGCAGGATATGCGCTCAAATACTTGCAGAAATCAAACAAGCCAATGGCTGCCATGGACAAATGTAGCGTTAGGAAAGAATGCCAGCCGTTGGTCATGATTGCGGCGAGTCGACTTGCCCTTTTCAGTTTTGAATAGCAGCAAACAAAGCAAAAACGACTCAAGTCCTCCGGTGACTTTGCACACGCGTAAGGCTACTCACCCAAAGCAAAATGCAATGGCTGAACACCAGTTTCTCTTTCAAGGTCAATTCCTTGATATACAATGAGATCTTGGTTTCGTCCAAGTGCGTGACCTCTCAACTTCGTCATAAACTGTTCAACCTTGAATTCAGCCACCAGCCCTGCATGGACAAGCTGAAGGACACCGTTTCTCGCATCTTTCGATTGCAGCTTACCAATGAGCTACCAACGACCAGTAAATACAGACCCGTCGACCTGGACGAGCCGAAAGACAGAGAACGTCTGCTGACGTCGCCTACGTTGTCGGGCGAGCCGGACCGGACGGCACGCGAGACGCTGCGGGACACATGCGACTGTGTCTGTCACCAAGAGACGCCGCTGCGACGAGTGACGCCGGCACGGATTCATTTTTGTGCCAGTCTCTTCTGGATGCTCGGCGCCTTCTTGATTCTTTTGGTGTTTCGGCGCGATAGCATCAATGTGCCTGCGAACGGGACGTTTGGGTGGTGTGAGTGACCCTTGGTTGGACTTGGACTTCAATCCTTGAAAGAAAATTCGTGTCTACCTATTTAAGTGACAAGTTATTGTTGTGGCTGATTGTTCATTGACAGCGCCGGTTGTGGATGACGGTGCGAATGAATACGTGGAGTATACATTTCCCTTCTTCGACCTCGATCCGGGAGAGGAGAAGTGGAACAATAAACCCACGTACGAAATGGACGTGAGGTGGTTTGAGTCATATAGTGAGAAATCAGAAACAGTGGGCAGACTTCTGGTTCTGTGGATTGCCAACTGACGAAAAATTTCCAGACTGGCTCTCAAAGGTGCCGACCCAAAAGGCCCAGCAGGGCGTGCCCAACGGCACGATTCCAATACCTGGCGATGAGGAAAACAGTGTCGTCTGGCTTGGTGTCTTCCATGAGCTGCACTGCGCCAACGTGCTACGAAAGCTCATCTGGTTCGAGTACTACAGTGTGATGGCGGACCTCGTCGCCGGGCGGAACAACATGAGGAATCATCTTGGTAGGTTTCCCACCATATCATTTGTCAGCCCTTTCGCCACCACCTTCAAAATACACCAACAGATTGTGACTTGCCTTGTACTGACCCCTCTCTCCTTTTCTCACAGTCCACTGTCTGGACGCTATCCGCAAAGGAATCATGTGCCACGCAGACATTGCGCCCGTGCCCTTCTGGTCGAAGCCTGACTTCAAGAACAGCGAGATCACGCCCATGTTCAAGATCCCACACACGTGCCGCAACTATGACCGCATTCTCGACTGGGCCAAGGACCACCGTATTGAAAAGTTCGAGTGCGTCGAGCCAATCTGTGGAACCCTGGGGTCCATCACCATGACGGTCGAGCCGGGCGATCCCCAACCAACGCACTGGCCGGATCCGGATGCTACAGGGCCAAAAGTGTATACTCCTGAGGACGAGAAGATTTTGAATTGTGGGAAGAGTGTGTTGGATTGGTGCTAATCCACGGTGGCCGAGGCTTATAAGTTCAGGCTGTATATCTCGATTTTGAATCGCGATACTTCAGCGTTTCATGATGCGTTTCTTTCTAACATGAATTCGGGCTTATATGTTACCTTTTCATCAATTAATAAACCAAAATAAGTGGTTCGGACTTGTCAAGGAATTTACCTACCGAAGGGCGCTGTCATCATGTATAGTACAGAGATATTTCAAAAAAGCCCATGCCGCGGACCAATAGCATAATCGACGCTAATTAAATACGATAATCTACTGTGATTTTCTTAGCACCTTTCCACTTAGCGGACAGCCAGAGCGCTTGCTCAGAGTGGCACCTGAGGACATATGGTGCTGCCGTGGAAGATCTTCTGATGCCCGCAAATGCGAATTTTCATACTTTTGAAGACCGCTCCTCTAAAACTACCTGCGTCAACTCAACGCGAGTACATAGACCCAGAGGAGATGTCCACTGTGTAAGTTGCCTATTCCGGATGCGAAGTAGTACCGATATGCCCCGCAAACTAAGATGACGATAACACATGCAGTTACGTGTAGTAGTGAATGACTGACATCCGCTACCAACCGAGGCCCGCCTGCGGGCCAGGCCGGGCGCAGCGGATAGCCAAAGAGAGGGGACACTTGGCAAGAGATGTGGAGATTGGCGCAAGAGCTACAAATCTCTTACCTAGTAGGAAAAAACAATTGTCATAGGCCGAAAAGTTTTGGTCTCAATTCTGTAACCAAATTCTGCAAGCAAATAAAAGTCATGGCTCAGCAAACCACCATGAAGGCCGTCGTCTTTGACGGCCCGCGCAAGGTCTCACTTCAAGACAGGCCGGTTCCCAAGTGTGAGGCCCTCCTCTGACAGATTCGCTTCGGATGTTCAATTGACAGGCGGGCTGCACAGTGCAATCTGGCGGGGACATTATCGTGAAGGTGCAAGCGACTGCACTATGCGGAAGTGAGCTACATGTCTTCAGGGGTCACCAGCCTTCGGATGCAGGCTTCATAATGGGGCACGAGTTCACGGGCGTGGTAGTGGAGGCGGGCGAGGATGTCAAGACTGTCAAGCCAGGTGATAAGGTCGTGTCGCCGTTCACGACTTCTTGGTGAGTGCACACGAAGAAATGAGAAGATGAGTGTGTACGGGTTGCTGATATGACGAGGCTATGCAGTGGACGTTGCTTCTACTGCAAGAACGGGTACTCCTCCCGGTGTGCCGAGAGTCTGCTTTTCGGCTGCCCAAAGCTGTGAGTTGGCATCCTGCCCATGCGTCCGAGTTCACTACATGAATTCGTTGACTGAATCAACACCAGAGACGGTGGTCAAGCCGAGTATGTCCGTGTGCCGAACGCAGATGGCACAGTGATGAAAGCACCGTCCGAGATCCGCGACACGCACCTGATACTCATGGCTGACATCTTTCCCACCGGTTACTTTGGTGCTAAGAACGCCTTCACACGTCTCAACCCCGATGAGATTGCCAATGGGGCAGTCGTCGTAGTCGGGTGTGGCCCCGTCGGAATCTGTGCAATCATCGCTGCTTTGGAGTACAAGCCGAAGTACCTGTTCGCAGTAGACAGCGTCGAAAGCCGGCTGGAGCAAGCGCGGAAGGCTGGCGCGGAGCCGTTGAACTTCGCAAAGGACAAAGACGGGATGTTTGAGCGAGTCAAGAGCGTGACCGAGGGCAGGGGCGCGGATGCTGTGATTGAGGTCGTAGGACTGAGTCCGGCGCTGAGGACGGCATATGATCTGATCAGACCGTGGGGTGTTATATCTTCGATTGGCGTGCACAATGCTGAGGTGAGTGCCCCGACCCAGCAGTCAAGACTCGAAAATACGCTGGCTAACGCTTCAACGTCAGATTCCTTGGGATGGAAACGACGCCTACAAGTGAGTCCCGCCGTCCGTAAATAGAGTATCGCCCTGGCTATCAAGCTGACCTGTCTACAGCAAGAATGTTCGCCTCCAGATGGGTCGGTGTCCCGTTCGATCACTGTTCCCTGAAGCTCTGACGGTATTGGCTAAGAACCAGGAGAAGCTCAAGTAAGTTATAAGAAGTCTTTGGCCAAGCTTTGCTGCTTCGTTTGAGGTAGGCTAACAGTCGCAGTTTCATGTTCGACAAGATCATGCCCTTGTCCGAGGCAGTCGAAGGCTACGAGCTCTTTGACAACATGAAGGTGCACAAGGTCGTCTTCAAGCCTTGATGGCGGAAACACACAAGCCATGATTCGGCTCAAGATGCACAGATAGCGCATGTAGGCGAGTCAATACTAGTTGGGGACGTCTCTGAGTGCGCCGGGCAATCATCAATTTTGCCTGGGTTTGACGATTCCGTTATGCATCATGTAGTAGACAATAGTTGAATCGTCGTGAACCACAGCCATCAGCGCCCGTTTTCCGCGCTTCATGCCCCTCCATTTTCTCCACTCAGGACAGTCGTCCTTGAGATCTTCCTGTGCTCTGGCAGCTGGTGGCAGGGCATCGATAGAGTCGAAAACGGCTGCAAAGGCCTTCAAACTCATCTTCTCGGACAGGTGGACGGGCAGGACCCATTCATATTCGGGCTCCTGCACAATTGAATGGCCAAGCGACTTCTCTGCCTTGATGATTGCAATTTGTTCATCCGGATGCACATACATGCGCCTGGGTGGGAGCCCCGAGATGAGAGGTCTCGGTAGTGAGGACTCATTGTGCAGCGAAATGTGCGTCCAGTCTTGTTGACCATCGAGGTTGTTGAGGACGAGCTTCGCCAAACCCTCGAGGTGGGTCGTTATTGTTGACGCCATGCTGTGTCGATGGCATGGAGAGGATTGGATGGTTGTGAGTGCAGTCAGTGGAGTGAGAAGCGATACTGTTCTGTAGGTAGGTAGATATTGAATTTTGCAGCCACAGACAGGCCTTATGTCAGCGGTGTACAAGGAGACTTCCGTTGGGCCTGCAAGACCCACAAACTATGGGCACGGCACATAGCCTGATAGCAAGTGCCAGCCAGTGGTCTAGACCGCGCTGTTCGACCTTCAGGGTTCTACCTGACAAAGTTTCACATGCCAGATTATTTGATGCTACTGATCAGGTCTAATGTATGTCCATGCTATTACTTAAAACTGGATGTTTCCCCCATCCAATGCTACCGTGCGTTTGTGAATATGACATCACCTCTTATATGCGCACGAAATAACAGTTATTACCTCCTGGCCGAGACTGAATGGCAAAAACAGAAGACGACAGGCCACGCTGGGAATGGGCAGGGCATGCGCCATCATTAGCGTCAAGAGTACCTAGCGCTACCACCCTCGCCGCCTCGATGTTGCCTTCTGTCGTTGATGCCCGCTGCCCATTGAGTCGGAATCCAGGCCGCTAAGCCACAATGCCCAGTACCTCTGAAAACCTTCCCGCCAATCCTGGAAAACATGGCACATACTTTGTCGGCTTTCTCTTATCCTCGCGGTTACCCAGGTAGCTTTAATTGAAATTATTCTTGCACGCCGCATTCCCAATTAGCCATCTTCTTGGACGAGAATTTCTCAAACAAATCGACGCAGGCATCACTTACGCGTGCTGCACTACTGAATTGATACATCCCCAACTCCCAAAGCGAACCCGGTTCGCCCGTCGTGGTCATGTCCGACCCGGCCAGCAAGCCCACCACAGCAACACCAGCAACACCAGCAACGCCAGACTCCGACAACGCAGGACCCAGGCGCCCGTCTATTGCGTCCAGAATCTCCCTCAAGGCCCGTAGCATGTCCCAGAACTTTGAAGAGTCCAACCCGCCCGCTGGATTCATGGCAGCCGCCAGCCAATTCGCCTCTTCTGCTGTTGTTGGCGATGTCACGCGGAGGAACAGTGGGACCAGCGGCGCTAATGGCCTGGGACAACAGCATACTCCGACGCTATCCGGCCAATTGAAGGAAAAGGACGAGGAGACGGGAGTGCAAGTAACGACAGATAAGGGGGACACGAACGCAGCTGTCGCTTCAACATCTACCGAGGTCACCGCCGCCGCGCCTACCAAAGGGCTCAGCCATGACACAACCGATGATACGGAGCCATACTACAATGGTTATCACTTCCCTCCCAGTTATCCAAAAGGGGAGGCTTTCAAGCACGGGCTGATGTCATTTCTGCGGTACTCCATCACGCCTGTTGGTTTCTTTGTGGTCCTCTACGGACTCAACGTCGTCGCGTGGGGAGGTATGCTGTTCTTGCTACTCTGCAACGCTTCTCCAGCCATGTGCTATCCGACCTGCAACGATATAAACTCCCCTCGTCGAGTCTGGATAGAGTACGATTCGCAGGTCCTGACCGCATTGTTCAGTTTGACCGCTTTCGGGCCTGCTCCGTGGCGATTTCGAGATTTATACTATCTATTAAAGTACCGTCTGGGACATAAGGAAGATGCTCTTCGCCGGCTTGCTGGTATCCATCGCGACTGGTTTCGACTACCTGGGTCAACAGCACTGCCGGTGGATGTTGGCCCCGAGAACGTAGAGGCTCATGTAGGCCAGGGAGAGATACCAGTATCCACCGTTCCCGACCCAGTACAGAAAATATCCGATGCGCCCCTGACCGGCGAGCGAGCACCGCCGACCAAAGTTTGGAAGATGGATTTTGTCATTTGGAACATGGTCTGGAACACCCTCTTCCAGTGTGTGCTCTCTGGTGTAATGTGGGGCATGAATCGAATCACGCGCCCCAGTTGGACGACCGGGCTTTTCGTTTGCCTTGGATGTATCGTTGCAGCCATAGGCGGTCTGACTATGTTTTTCGAGGGCAAGCGTGTCAAGGCCGTTGAAGGTGTTCCACTCACGGACCGTGATCGCGAGAGGCTGGCCCGGGATCGGCAGGCCGGAATTCCTCACTACAACAACATCAAGGACAAGCCAGCCTCGGAATCGAAGAATAAAGTTAAGGCCAAGAAGGATGTTGAGAAAGGCGGTATTAATCAGTAATCAAGCAACGGATAATCGGAGTATATTCAGGATGGGAGGAGCTTATACCGATAGTGTGACGACGGGTGCGGAATCCAAGAAATCGCTCAAGAGCGATCGATGAAATGACACCCAGGGAGCATGACAAACAATTACTTATTTTCAATGAGTACATACTACGGCAGAACCTTGGTGGAGAAGTATATACATAGGGTGCCGCGCCAGGTCAATATCAAATACAATGCCCAGCCGCTTTTGGTGCGGACCAGTGACCATGCAAGTACCAGGCAGAGGTCGTCGCCTTGCTCTAGTACAGAAAAGCCAAACTAACCTGACATTGGCCAGTAAGGTGTGAAATATATTCTTCTGAATGACTTGGAATGAAAAGTAAAGGCGCGTGGTCGAGTCAGCGTGGCCACCAGGCGGAAGCACGAGGTACGTCTAATTCCGGAACGGGTAAGCCTGTCATCACACCCGACCACCTAGTAGTGCCCGAGGCGGCTCGCATTTAGCCTCCTTGCCTTGTCTCTCTCTACAACAAAGACGAGGTCGGCTCACCAGAGCCATACATATTGGGTTCTGAATACAGCGTTACTTTCCTTGTTCTACGAGTTTTAGAGGCCGTACGCATTGTCGTGTCTCTTCCAACTCTGCGGGAAGTACTTTGGTCTCCAACCCCTGGGCGTCATCAGTGGCCGGTGAACGTCGCAGCCGAGGATCTTCTGCGAGGACGAGCGATAGCGATCTCATCAACGACACTCTTGTCTTCCTCCTCGTCTTCTCCAGCGCTACAATAGAAGCGCAATTCATCATCATGGCAAACAAGGCTGCGATACCGTTCCTTGTGGGGATGATGCTCCTCACTGGAGTGTGCAACACGCTCCTCACCAAGTACCAGGTGCGCGCTTCTACGAGTTCCCGACCACAATTGACTACGTGCTGACTCTCTGCGTTCCTTGACAGGATAACCAATGCGTCCGCAACTGCGATGACCCCGATCCAAAAAACCACAAGCTCTTCGAGCAACCCGTGATCCAGACTGCCCAGATGTTCGTAGGCGAGTCCGGCTGCTGGCTCGTTGTGGCCCTCATGTCCCTGTGGCAGCGCTACATTTCCAAGAACGCTTCCACCACAGACTACCAACCTGTCTCCACCTCCGACGCCGATGCCGACGGTGACGATCACGCCGACGCACGTAGCATCCGCTCGACGACCGCCCTCAACCCCAATGGCAACAAGCACGACCTCTCCGGCGACGAGACTCTCCAAGGCTGGCGCGTGCTCCTCCTCTCGCTGCCTGCCATCTGCGACATCCTGGGCACCACGCTCATGAACTGTGGACTGCTGCTTGTCGCCGCCTCGATCTACCAGATGACCCGTGGGGCCCTGGTGCTGTTCGTCGGGCTTTTTAGCGTCGTGTTTTTGAAGCGCAGATTACATCTCTTCCAATGGATCTCGCTCGGGGGCGTCGTGCTCGGTGTGGCGGTCGTGGGGCTCGCGGGTGCCATCTGGCCGGATCAGAAGAATGCGGATGCCAAGATTGCCGAGGTTGGCACGGAGGCGCTGCTGGCTATCGTGGGCGTGTTGATGATTGCGGGCGCGCAGGTGTTTACGGCGACGCAGTTTGTACTGGAGGAGTGGCTGCTAGAGAGGTCGACCATCGACCCAATCAGGGTGGTCGGCTGGGAGGGGCTGTTTGGATTCACGGTGACACTCTTGGGCATGATTGTGCTGCACTTTGCGATTGGACGCACCGAGGCCGGCCAGTATGGGCCGTTTGATATGGTGGAGGGCTGGAAACAATGGACAGGCAATCCGAGGGTGCTGGTTTCGAGCGTGTTGATCATGTTCAGCATTGGGTGAGTGGTGTCCTTTTCTGAATGTCGAGGCTTCCGTGCCACAGTTGACTGACGAAGTTCTAGCGGCTTCAACTTCTTCGGCCTTTCCGTTACGCGCTCTGTCAGCGCCACCTCCCGGTCGACCATCGACACTTGCCGTACACTCTTCATCTGGATCGTCTCGCTCGGCCTCGGCTGGGAGACATTCAAGTGGCTTCAGATTGTCGGTTTTGTACTACTGGTTTACTTCACGTTCCTCTTCAACGGCATCGTTTCCCCACCATTTGACTTCCTTAAGCCCAAGGAGGACGTGGAGGAATTACTGCCCGAGGAGCCCATAGAGCACATTTAAGATCTATGTATAGTAGATGAAAGGGTGACTTACATTGAAGGCGAACTCGCGGAGTTTACAGATCGCATTGGATAATGGGCGTTAAGGTCGAGCACTTTTGCATGCAGTGGCCGGAGTTCTCAGAGTGATGGTTTGTGCAGTGGATTTCAGCTTGTAATATCGAAATCAATGAGTTCTTGAAAATATCGAGAGGGTTTACATGATGCTGGACTCTACTTTTGCCCTCTGGGCAATCCCTTAGGAGCGAGTTAGCATGAGCATTAGTGAACGGTTGAGTGTTATTGGATTTGGTATGTACAAGCTTGAGAAAATGATTCGATGTATTTATCCCTAGTGTGTGACCTCTAATCAAGAAAGCCTCCCACCCCCTCGCGTTGGGTGTTTCCCAGTCCAAACACAAGCTACGTACGTAGTAGTACATACTGTGAGGAATGCAATAAGGGACAAACAGCCCTTCAATACTGGGGACCAATCGGGAACCAGTAGGAATCATTCAGTCCCAGCGTTAGCCATTCGCCATCATCCTTACCTACTCCTTCCCAACTCTCATGCACTTATAACTCCAAAACCAATGCGAATCCTTTCCAGTATGACTCTCAAATCAATAAGGCTAGTGACTCGTGATGCGCCACCCTCACTCTCCCCTTGCCCCAATATGACGTTACGGCCCAAATGACCCGTGTCGGCATTCTCAGTCTCTTGTGCGGCCCTCGCAATTTGCCACCACCAGGCTTTGCCCGCCTCGTTTACCTGATGATGAACCTCCTGGGTCTTGAGTGCGTAGCGCATGCGAATTATATTGTCAAGGTCCACAGATACGGCCGCAAGAGCCTGACACCTGCCTAATTTGATATCCCGAAACTGACCCGGCAACTAGCTGACGACGGTGAGCAGCTCGGCTTCAAGAATGAACTTGCCCTCCTTGTACTTTTCTGCTGTCTCGTAGGCCTTGTCATACTTCCAGCCGACCGTCTCGCCGCAGCCTCGACACATAATGTCCCGTACAACGTGGCGCCCCGTAGTCATGTTACGTTCGTTGGGCTCGGAACAGGCGATGTTGACGACGACGTTGAAGAGGTAGGCCTTACCATGCTGGCCGCGAAAGTTCTGCGAGCGAGCAAGTAATATCACGTCAGCTGGTCTGTATTGCTTCTAGTGCTAGGGATGTAATAGGAGGTGGTATTCTGGGGAGGGGCGGCATGTGCATGTTTGGGCTGGATGGGCGAGGCAGACGGGACTTACGCGGGACAGGATCTCATCATGATCAGCAAGATGGGCATGGCACTTGTGGCAACCGTAGATCTTGTTGCCGTCCAAGTAGGTATTGTATTTGAGGCCCATCTTGGCAAATCTATCGCCCAGTCTTTGTCTGAAGAGAAGGACGTATGCGAGGTAGCCACGTAATGATGGGAGACTCTCGAGCCAGAGTGTTCCAGAGAGCGCAATTAGAGGGTGCGGGAGAAGTTCGGGGCTGAGCAGTCAGTGGGATTGAGTTGTCTGTAAGATGGATGCTTATGATTCACAATGATAAGAAGAGCGAGAGTATGGATGGGTCACTTGATGGCGATGGTACTCGTCGTCTCCAATCTAGCAGCCCCGGCCTCAACGAGAGGGAGGATTGTAGTTCCAGAGAGACGTGGAGCCTTCTCAAAGGCATGGATCTGCCGGACTTTGCAAGGCCCGGGAAAGCACTAGAAAGACAGACTCAAGTTCTTCATAAGGCTGATGCCCGTAAGTGTTGATGAAGTGCTCTCTCATAACCGGATGCGGGTGTTGGAGACGAGGTCGACAGCCAGAGGGGCACTTGACGCCTCGGGGCGTCATCGCTGACAGGCCCCTACAGAGTGCCTCGGGTATGAGCCGATTGGAGATAAGCAGGGGCCAGGGGCCACTGGATCCTGCTGACTGCTCTGTGCACATGACAATCTGCTGCAACCTCATTGACAGGTTACGCTAAGCGGGTATCAGCAACACCTAGTGCATCTTTCTCTAGAAGCAACGACAGCCCTCGATGCAAGATGAAGTTTCTCAGGTCCCATGCCATGAGCCAAAACTGCGACACCTACTGATGCAAGGGTTCCTGGCGGGTTGACTACAATGGGTCTTCCAACTTTAGTATTGCCCGTGGAAAGCCAATCATGAAAGTTCTCCAAAGTGCCTCAGCGAAATTGACTTGGAGAGAGGTCTCCCTCAATCACACGACAAACACAATAGTATGAAGTGGATTCACAATGGCAAGAAGCATCTACTGCCGGAGCCAATGCTTTGTCATGGTAATCACGGCCTCTGCTTTTCTTGTCTCATTCACCATAATTACTGTCCTCCTTTTGCTGAACCAACTTGACGATACACCTGTACTGTCTTACACCCCTGAAACACCATTTGACAAACACCCAATGCTGGAATTCAACAAGTCCAAGATATTCACCTTGGCTATCTTCTCAGACCTTCACTATGGAGAAGAGGAACATGGATGGGGTATTGATCAGGACATCAAGTCGACGAGGGTCATGAACTCAGTGCTCGACTCAGAACACTCAATCGACCTGGTAGTGCTGAACGGAGACCTCATAACGGGCGAGAATACGTTTCGGGAAAACTCTTCGGAATATTTGGACCAGATCGTCGCCCCTTTGGTGCATCGGAGCATACCTTGGGCATCGACCTACGGTAACCATGATTCCAAATTCAATCTTTCGCGCGAGTCCCTTTACCAGGCAGAGAAACGATACCCCTTGTCCTACACACGGAAGATGAATGCAAGCTTGCCTGGTATAACGAACTACTATCTGTTGATACGGGCCCCTGATGGCCTCCCGGCCGCTATTCTGTGGTTCTTCGATTCTCGGGGTGGTGCATCCTATCAACGAGATCCGTCAAATCAGGATGACATCCCCAACTGGGTAGCAGATGAGACTGCAGCATGGTACAAGGCAAGCAGAACTCGTTTGCAATCTCAATATGGACTACTACCCAGTATCGCCTTTGTTCATATCCCTCCACACCCCTTTTTGGCGGCTCAGGAGGCAGGCTTAGATCCTGGGCGTTTCCCGGGCATCAACGACGATGTGCCACTGGCTATCCAAGGAGAGGGCCACAATGACGATGCTTTTGTCGAGGCCCTTCTCGAGGACAATCTCCTGAACAGCATTCATGTTGGACATGACCACGGCGATTCTTGGTGTGCTACTTGGCCCAAGCCAAGCCTATCTGGCAGAGGCTCAGGCCACTTACTTGACGATAGGGCGGGTCCCATTTTGTGCTTCTCAAGGCACACCGGCTATGGAGGCTACGGGACATGGGACCGTGGCGCTCGGATTGTGCAGCTGTCGTTGCAATATATGGAGGACGCCGGTGCCTCCAATGGCTTAGGCAAGATGCACGTTGGGACCTGGGTCAGGATGGAGAACCGCGAGGTCATCACTCGCGTGACGCTGAATGAAACTTACGGTAGTGATATTTATTACGATTGAAAGCCTTAAAGTTAAATCTGGTGACATGGTTTCGTGGATGCAGCACGACTTGTATTGGGTTCCAAGGTTTACACAATCCGAGTCGCAGGCGGACATCGTTCAATCGTCGTACATTGTATAGCAATGCGCACCACCCACAGGACCTGAAAAGTCAAGTGGCTTGCAAGTAAGTATAATACCGATGGCCATGAATCGACCTGGAGGTTTGAAATTAGAGCATAATTTGAGCCATTTCTGAAGTGGAGGTTCTTGGGCTGACCAGAGTGTGTCGAGGCAGGTAGCATGAAGGATGGGCACGAGGACGCTATCAGTGGAGAGACCTTCGACAGTGCCGCCTTGTTGGCCAAAATGGCGACTGTACGGTACCTTCATCAATGATGCATTTCTCAAAGGTTCACTTCGTGGTGAGGGGTGAGCAGGCAGACATTCACTCGAGCCAGAGACCTGGTCAGATTGTTACGCAAGAGTTCGAAGCGCTTCACAGCCGAAAGAGAATCACATACTTATACCCTCAGGGTGTACTCCGCTTCGGGGGCAATACAATTGCAGCAAATGAAGCACAGGCTTACCTTGCAATCCATTTTCAGCAGCCTGCCTAGGTAGTGCGAGGTAACAGCTCAAGGTGGTACAGTAATGTTTACAACAGCGCTGGAGCCCAGCCCTAGAGGCAAATCGCATTTTCAACTAGATCCATGGATCCGAACTAATACTTTGCAGTGCCTACTTCATAGACATCCTGAACTGAAAACAGAGAGCATGATTAGTATTCTTGTGTTAGAACTTTGATATCGGATTACTACTGTATGGCTACCTAAATACCTGGGTACCTACGTAGGCAGATAGGTAAGTATGGGAAGGGAAATAGTCTTTCTACATAATGCTGACGTATTCGCATATAATCGTCCCGTTCAATGGCCTAGGTCTCACTAAAACCGTATAGATTGCAGGTGATCGCTTCGGCACAGGCAATCAAGCTACTTTGTGGTTCCATTCAGATGGATAACGGCCAGGGTATAGATTATCACGCACTTGCGCGTGCTTCCACCGTGAACGATAGTCGTACGGACCTGGCCGTGGAGGTACCCAGGTAAGAGCCAGATACGGAAATGATGATCTGGACGCTCAGGTGTGCAGACCAAATTACATACCGGAAAGTCAGCCACAATAGGGGTCCAAAAGATAAGAGGATTCCCTCGCCCAAAGATCTGTCAATACTAATCTCAAAGGGCAGTCGGTATGGCCCACTCGACTGCCTCTCTTTTGCCGTTGCTGGCACTTCAGGTTGTCCCGGGGTTGAGTTGAAAATTTATGAATGTGAATGTCTATAGAGGACCTCGTCAAGATTTGATGACCACTATGGAAGCACATGGAAAACAAAAACTATGTGGTCTTGATTCTACTTGGATTTCGTTGAAGCTGTTTATGAAGTTTTGCAAAAGTTGTGTCTTCTGCCTTCGCCTAGGTAGACTTGACATGGAAGTTTGTAATAGTGGATACAGTCCGCGTTATGGAGTAGGTACCTAAGTACCCCATAGATTCCACCGTATACCCCAAGTTATGTGGAACACCAAGCAGAATGGAGCCTGCTTAAGTGGCACTGTGGGACTAGACCTCAGCTGGCTCTTGATACATTTGCTGGTCCGAGGGTGCTCTAACATCGGTCATAATATTATATATAGGAAGCCGTCTACTATGGTACTTGAACAGTCTGTTTACGTCGCAATTTTGGATATACCACTAGGCAAAGTCCTATTTTACGAGAATAGCACAGAAGTATAGGGACGAAACTACACGGCTTTGAGAGAATCTCAGTGATCTGCAAACACCTGGTTCACATGAAGGATCTAGTCTGCGGGTTTTATCATATTTAATGGATGATAGTGTTGGCATATTTGTATTCACATAATTATCCCTTCAACTTCAAATTTTTGCATTGCTGGAATGTCACGTCTGTGTAAGAGACTACCATCTCCACCTGAGCGAACCATGTTAGGACTCTACCTACCTAGGTAGGGCAAACACTGTAATATGAGTGACAGACTCATAAGGGATGTCAGATTATTTCTGCACAATTGATATCTACAAGACCAGAAGAAGCATGCAGAGTTTCTAAGAACATACCTAACACTCTTTAACTAACCCTCACCAGGCCAAAAACCCGTCCAAATCACGAAAAACCTAGTCCGTATCCTCTCGAAGAATTTACGCACGTGGGTCTCGAGGTCCCATATGAACGCTGCGTAATGCCAATTTGCTGTGGGACTACTATCAAGATACCATTATGACACATAAATCCGTGTATTGGGAGATGGGATGCTAGTGGTGACGGTTGTGAACCCCCTCTACCGATATTGTGAAGGTATTTTCTTTTCTTGCAATGCAAGACTTGGCCACTTGAACATAGCGGCCAAATGGCTGATTGTATGAAAATCAAATATCTTCAGCTGGTATGTTTGGTTTAAGACATGAAATAGGTGCTCAAGTAGGTTTGGAATCGGAAGTGTCCTGCACCCGTGCACATATCAGACAATCACTGATATCATACATAGAAGACGTATGTCAGTATGAGACACACATTGTTCAAGCACCTAATTTCAGTATTCAGCTAGAGTGAAACCTTTTACATTTTGTAAACTTGAATGTCATTGTGCAAAGCACGGTAGGTGAACCATGGATTTCTGTAGGGGCCAGAAGGATGGTGAAGGTATTCACTTTCCCAAACAGGCTTAGCGCCTATTTGGCCATACCTAAAATCCAACGTTTCGTTCCAGATCATTAGCCAGATCTGTCTCTCTAACAATACGAAAACATAGACACAACCATACTGAATATTTGCATGCAAATCTTCTGACCTTCAGCAGTACTATAATTGCTGCAATTTGATACATTGTAAGATATGAAGCTATCGGAGGCCCTGGATGAACTTGTCGTCCTTCCGTGGATCCCTTCGCAACACATTTGGACCCTGTATACGGCGCTGCAGACGTGGAGGGATGAAGTTTGATGCTGTGCCCGAAAATATCCACAAGGGCAGACGGGGACGCCGCATTTACTACGCCGCACGGAATGGGGCCGCGGACCCGCACAGACTACAACATAACAATTCCATCATCCTGTTGGTACCACACGCGTCGAAACCGAGAGGTAAGGTAGGAAGGAGTTGCGATGTAACACTAACAACTTTGATTCTACCATGTAAGCATCTTTGGCTTGCGGTATCGATCCATGAGCGACACCACCGACAAAACGCATCTTGACCGGTTGCTGCTCCATCGTTCTGAAGATACCAGCAGACAATATTCATCAGATTGCATTTCTGCACCCCAATCCACTGGTATCTGGTACACCAGCGACGTTGTGCCCGAAGTCTACGCCTTTGGCCGGACCGCCCCTGATGTGGCCCTCGCAGTATCCCGAGTATGCGCCGCACGAGGTCCATAAAAAAACCTACGACTATGTGATCGTCGGAGGTAAGTCAGAATGAGATACTACCCCATAGATTGTCTCCCGTCGCATTTTTGACTGTGTGAGGTCTGACGAATTCTCGTGAGCTGTAGGCGGGACAGCTGGTTGCGTGCTGGCATCGCGCTTGTCAGAGGATCCCGAAGTCACTGTCCTCGTCCTTGAAAGAGGCTATGTAAAGGACAACGCCGTGTCCCGTATGCCCCTACTCAGCCAAAATATGTTTCTTGGAGATACCCTGCAAGTGCAGAGTACCCGTTGGTCGGAGCCCATTCCGGAGGCAAATGGAAGACGCACAAGGCTGTGGACATCAGAGGGACTCGGTGGTGCAACACGCCTCAATGCTATGCTTCTGACTAGAGGCTGCCGTGCGGACTATATTGGGTGGTCCAAAGAGCTTGGCTTGCATGATTGGGGTTGGGAACAGGTTGAGCCTTATTTCCGTGATATTGAGAATGCTGTCGATCGGCCAGCCATGACCAGGGGCCATGCGGGTAAGTCTCGTGGAATCCGCTACGTCGCCGGCTTGTCTTGCTGGCTTGTACCACTGCTTACGTCCGCTCACGGGAAAAGGTCCTCTTGAGTCTCGAGCTATCAAATTGCCCTTCAGATGGGTCCCATAGTATGTCTCGACCCACGAGCGCCATGTAGTCTCGTTATACTGACAGAGCTTTCGCAGCATTGACAAGGCAGCTGAGGAAGTTGGGATCCCCATCTCTGCAGACTGCAACGACCCCAATGGCCCAGCTATGGGCTTCTTTCATTTCGAGGCCACCATCGACAAGAGCGGCAGGAGGATTTCAGCTTTCAAAGCCTTCCTGAATAAGGAAATTGCCCGGGAGAGGCGCCATCGGCTCTCAGTTTGTAAGATTCTTTAATTGTGATTTCTTTAAAATTCATTTTGCAAGTGCTAAACATTTTATAGGTACGGGTGCAGTTGTCTCGCGCTTGGAGCTCGACGTGACGGCAGGAAAAGTCAGCGGCGTGCACTTCCAGTCGTCACACAGGAGTACCAATGCGAACCAGTTTTTCGTGAAAGCAAGACGCGAAGTCATCTTGTGCGCCGGCGCAATTTGCAGCGCTCAGATCTTACTGTTGAGTGGTGTCGGTCCAAGGGCTCCGGAGTCAAGCCCAGCCCCCGATCTCAAGATTCCAATTGTCAAGGAACTTCCTGCCGTGGGAACTAGATTCTCAGACCACTACAGTTTTCCAATCATGATGGAGGTGCCCAAAAAAGAGTCATTCCATGTCCTTGAGTCTTTATGGGGTCTTTGGCATATCTTGATCTGGTTTCTCTTCGGCAAGGGCCTCATGAGTGTGACCTCTATGCCGAGTGCGTTCTATATTCGTACTGGAGCCATCGATGCGAAGACGATGAGTATTAGAGCACGAGAACAGGAAGGCTCCGACAACCTCGATAACTCGTTGCCGGCAAACATTCCGGATGTTGAAATCATGGTCATGCCGAGCAATGGCCTGGAGCGACATGTACCCGGGCATTCGCTTTTGACACTGTATCCAACGCTGATACAGCCCCATGCAACAGGCAGCGTTGAGCTGGTTCGTCAAGGCTCTTTCTCATCTTCGTGCATTGCATGTTTCTAGCACTGACGCCACATAAAAGAAAAGCAGAGACCCTTGCGATAACCCCCGAATCATCCACCCTATGCTTCTCGACAAACGAGACAGGGAGGCTGCAAGGCTTGCGGTCCGCTTCACCATGCGACTAGCAGCGGCTTTTCAGGATTCTGGCTACCCATATCCGGCGTCGTTTGCATTTGCACCTGGCAACAGACCTGATCTCCTCTCGCATTGGGAGAAGTCAGGAGACGTAGCGGCCGCCACACATCAACCGTCCTCTGTTGCCCTGCCGGGCGAGAACGCCACAGAAGCCACAGAATATAGCAGACAACAGCCAAAAACATGGGAGAACGTTACAGACGAGGAGATTGACGATTACATCAGAAGGGTCAGCCATACAAGCTTGCATTTCTCGTGCACATGCCCAATGTCAAATGACGAGAAATCGGGGGTGGTGGATCAAAGACTCCGAGTGTATGGTTTCCAGAATCTCAGGATTGCGGATGCAAGTGTATTTCCTCGTGTTCCCAGCAGCCATACGATGCTTCCTGTCATGATGATTGCCGAACGGTGTGCAGGCTTCATCAAGGAGGCTTGGGGCGAACCCAAATCGCATTCAAGTGAGCTGAGTTAGCGAAAAGGTATTCACAGGTTACGTTTATAAAATACATCGCGAGTAACAACGCCTCCATTGGCCTAAATAAGCGCTGCACAATGCGGGAGTATTCGAGCGGTTAACGGACCATCGAGCGTGGGAGCAGCCCCATGGATTTAGTAAATCAACCTGTGCGGCTAAAACCCTACCAAGGTCGAAGCGCCAACCTGACCATTGACTTCTCCATTGCTACTCACTTGCATTCAGCTGTATATAATAAATCAGTGGTAATTACTAGGTACCGCATACAGTGTCGGTTTACTAAGCCCGTCACATTGGGAAGCTGGCGCAGCGGATCGAGTGGACCGTTGGGATTCCACGGACCACGGACCACCAACGGTCGTATCTGAGACTGAGACCTCCGCTTCATTTTGCAACGACCTTGGCAGACCGGTAAAGCTAATTCCAGTCACCAGCAGCCGTGTGAACACAACATGGCTGAACTCAAAGGCTCAATTCTTATAACAGGCGCCAACGGTGGTTTCGGAGCCGCGCTCGTTTCAAACATCGTCTCTACGCTGGAGCTCACTGCGTACCATGGCATTTATACTGTCCGAAATGCTAATCAACCGACGCAAGCTCTGGACTCTGCCCTTCGGGGATCTAACACAAAATCAGTCACAAATCCACATTCTTTTGAGAAGGTGTCTTTGGACTTGTCAAGCCTCAGCAGCGTACGTCAAGTTGCCGCAGACATTCGTGCACGTGTGCAGGCAGGCACCATACCTCCGTTGCGTGCGATTGTGCTCAATGCTGGCGTCGAGGAGTTTGCAACGCAAACATGGACGAAGGACGGGTTGGATATGACCTTTGCGACGAATTATCTTGGGCATTGGCTGCTGACGTTGATGCTCCTTGGGAGTATGGATCGGGAGAGAGGCAGGGTGATTTGGATCACCAGTTGGTCTCACAAGTATGGTGAAAAGCTCCAATCCATATCGATTTCCTGACGTCTTGAAGTCAAGAAAACGGGAATGGCAAATGCTGACCATGTGTTGTCGTTCAAGCCCAAGAGATCCGCACAATAATCACGCCCTGAACACCGCTTTCAAGGAAAAGAAGTATCAGGAATTCATTATCGAGGACTTAGAGCCCATCGCGAAAGGAACTTGGAGCCCAAGCAAAGGCGACACGACGGGCTGGGCGGCCGGATACCGACGCTATGGCGCCTCCAAACTGTGCGGTGTCACGATGATGTACGTTCTTCTTGGTGTTTCGTTCTCTTATTCATTCACCTAATTCATTACAGTCACGAACTTCAGCGCCGCCTCAACCGTGATGCTCACCTCAGCAATATCTCTGTTCTCGCCCTCGACCCAGGGGCCATGCCTACGGGCATTTCCCGCCGCAGCGGCTCTTGGTTTCTCCGTTACTTTATTTTCCAGCTCCTCATTCCCACGCTCGCTGTGCTATGGGCGTGGCTGGGTTGGGAAAACGGGTCTTTCCGCACGCTCGAGAAGTCTGCTCGTGATGTCCTCCGCGCAGCGCTGGACTGTGGCCCGCCGCCGCTGACTGAGTTCCCCAAGGGAATCTTTTTGAATGGGAGTGAGCTGGGGGAGTATAATGCTGAGGCGAAGGACTATAGAAAGGGCGGAATTGTGTGGAGGGGCAGTGTGAAATTTGCGCGATTGTTGGAGGGGGAGACTGCACTTGAGAATTGGAGCTAGGGCATCGCAGAGAAACGCATTCTTTTGGAACGATAGGGGGTTCTCAGATGAACCGACTACAAGGGACTGGACACCACAAACACATGGAGGTGCTAGATCATGGTAAGTTGATGCTCTGCTCAGGTGGGCTTTTCGGAAAGTTTGTGTAAAGGGTGGTGGACACCGTGGTCCGTTACGGAAGGGCATGTAGCTGATAGGTGGGCGGCGTAGAGAGGATGTAATCACGATGATGTTGGTACAGTATTTGGTGACAAAAATTTTGGCGGACATAAAACGGGACTTCTGGACAAAATTCACTTGTTGAATAGTGCATAAGGCTAGATGTGCATAGTGGTAGCCTTGCTTAGATAAGACTTAAATTACAGGGTCACCCATGTGGCACCTGCATGCGGACTAGTTGACGATCAGACGGGCTTCAAGTCAGGCACGTGTGAGATCGATGCGCGAAACACATGCGCGGGTGGGAGCTTCTGATTCCTTGGGCGAGCAAGTCTAACCGGAGGGTAGTTGGGCCGTGAGGCAAGCTTTGCTGAGTCCTGGTATACTCTACTTACTCTTGGTATAGCCGGGAGCCTCCACTCCCAACTGGTGAGGTACTCATACAGGTACAGAACCAGAGTGAGAGTCCGTACGGCAAATTTGCCTCCTGGAAGAGGCCTGAAAGGATCGACAATTATCCAGAAAGAGTAAGCTTTCATTATTTACGATCGTAGAACTATCTTCTCAACATTTATACTCGAAAAATCAGAGACCTTCAACTCCTTGCTCGTCAGCAATCGGCATAACACCCGAAGTCTTTAGATGCCGGTCCACGGCTTCCGTGACCAATCACGATTCCTCGTCACCATGTCTCCATCAAAGCGTGAGAGGTCTAATTTTGCTGGCCGTTATTCTGCTGGCCGTTGTTCTGCTGGCCGTTGTTTTGCTGGCCATTGTTTTGCTGACCATTGTTACCATTATTGTTGATAATAATGGTTGGTGGCGGTGCGGTACCCAGAACGACTCCGGCAAGCTCGGCCTGAGCAATAGCCTGCTGCGCAAGGAGCTGGGACTGTAGGTTGAACAACGATCCGGCAGCTTGAAGGGCAGCATCCTGTTGGATGAGGGCAACGTCACCAACAAATAGATTCTGGTTTGGCAGGATGATGGAGGCAGGGTCCGGGAACAGCTGGGCGCCAGACGGAGGTTGCGGAGCGGAGGAGTTGAACGGCAGCAAGACAGCGCCGTTGGCAGCCTGAGCGAAAGCAGCGGCAGGATCGAATTGGGCAACCTGAGGCTGGGCTGTGGGCTGCGAGATGGCCTGGCCCGCGCCGGCAACACCAGGGATGTTAAGGTTGGTGGGCGTGGCTTGCGGCTGGATTGTGAGTGCACTGTCGGCAGTCATCATCACGAGGATCTCGCTTCCGTTGTTGCCGTTGTCGGCCTTGAAACTCAGTCAGTTTTACCATTAACGTCGAAGATGTTAGAATAGGAAGAAGTACCTTCACCTGGTTAACCATATATCTATTGTTGATGTTGGCGGGATCTCGGGCATCAACGACATTGGTGACGGTGACGATAACAGTGTTCACTGTGTTCCATCGCGTCTTGAAGTGATTAATCCTGATGTTGTTCTTGATCGTCTCGACCGTGTTGATGAGCGTCAATTGAGACTGAATCAGAGCAGCAAACTCCTGCTCCGCCTGCAAGGCTAGCGCATTGAGCGCGCCCAGGTTTTGATTTACCACAATGACCTGAGGCTCGATGACAGTCTGCTGAATGATGACATCCCGCTTAGCGTGTGCTTCCCTCCTGTGCAAGACGCCGGCAGCATCTCGCTCAACGGACGCAGGAACTGTACTTGTGTTAGTGGGTTATGCCCTTGTGATACATGGCATTCGTTATCATGACTTACCAGCAGCAGCAAGAGAAAGGCCGGCAAGGGCAGGGATAATATTCCTGAAGAACATTTTGAATAGAAGAGGTTTTATAAGTACGGAATATTAGATATAAGTGAAAGTCTGATGATCCTGTCACCAAATGAGCGAGATTAGTATATGTAGAAGGAATGGAACAGCTACCACTAGGGTGCTTGTGAAGAATCAGAGCTGAGAGCCGTGATGTAGCTAGAGGCAGTCGTGAGAAAACTTAAGGAGCAACATAAGAAGATCATGATCGTCGTGATTCCCACGGGCAGCCTATGTATTATAGTTGCATGAGCGTCAACGCTCGAGCAGCCTCAATTGATGATGCTGTGTCTGTCACGGCATGTCGACGATCCGGACGCAGTGCCTTCCGGATTCATTTCGACTTAGGTTGTAATGGTGGTTCGAGCAAGGCCTCCTCGTGGTGATCATGATAATGCACAATGTAAAAGCCCGTCAAGGATCAGGGGTGGTCGTCCCATGTGATCGGGCAATAGTTGACTTTCAGTTTGGCAGGCCGTCAAATGCAGGACGAACAGTGCCTGCTGCCTCGTGGTTCCCTGTAGCGCAATCTGAGCTTCTTTACCAATGCAACTTTTAAGCTTATGGTCCAAGGTTATGGGACGGGACGGTTTCAGGCCTTCGACAATTTCAGATGAAGCCACGCGAAAAGGCGAGGCCGTCGAGCGACAAGCTTTGCTGTACCCAATCGTAGGTGGGCCTGATGGTCTTGGCATCTGAACTTGCTGGGGGGCTGTGTCAAAGCCTCTCACGGACAACGACAAGGTCTGAGACGACCTAGGTTTCTTGTCCTTAGCGTGGTCAGAGCCTCAAGAGGGCCTTTCGTCGGATCTAGTATATGCCATCTCAGCTTGAAATGCCTGATTATGCGACGGCAAATGAGATGGTCGTCATCTCGTCATTTTTGCCGGTCTACTCGAGCACCGGTACCAGTCACGATGTTATCGAGGTCGCGTGGGGGAGATCTCCGTGATCGCGCGAGCATCACCGCTTGTGCCAATAGATCCTCGGTAGGGACACATCACACATCACACATCATCGAAAATCTCAGCAGCGATCTGATGATCATAAACAAGCGTCATAATAAGCTGCATTGTTGTGTCGATGCAAGGCACCAATTCATTCCGCAGGCATGCTCACAGGCTACAGCCTCCAGTCACCAAGCGGTTAACACTGCTCGAGATTGACTGAAGACAGCAGTTGCCGTCGTATATAAATCATGTGATGACAATAGAAGTAGTCGCCATCAGTTCTCAAAGCCGGGTTGAGCCAAGTTTCCGTATCACTATGTGTCTCAAGCTACATACAAGCTACAAGCTACATACATTCGACACTCGATAGAGAGTAAACACCAGAACCATGTTCAAATTGACCACGCAAAGTAATATATCAAGTTTGCAAAACAAAGCTTAACAAACTCTCGCTCAAGGACACCGTGAATTCTTCCAAAACCCTTCACCACATGACATGCATGAGCCTGCCCATGTGTTCCAGCCTTGGTTAGGGCTGCAGCCTGTATCTTGTACCATGGTATAAGGCTTTCTCGATTACAACTGAAGTTTTACATTAGGGAAAGGTGTAAGGCGGCATGTGGATACCAATGAACGAGAGGAAACTACCAAGGTATGTACGTGCCGTCATTCGTACCTATTACTTACGCGTCTCCAAGTGACCAAGCCAGCCTAGTTCATCTTTTCACGACTCCTCCTCTGGGCAACGCGACTCTGGCCATGTAAGGGTCCGAATTATTTACACAGAGCAGCCAAGGTCGCAATGGTACTGGTATAGTGGCAGGATCGGAACACTGTTTCAAAGGCTTGTACATTACATGTCCATCTTTTGGCCTGCTTTGTATAGCCCGAACATTGACACTGAAGTCCGACTGCCTGAGTGCTTGAAAACAAAGTCATGGTGGCTCCAAGAGAGTAAATCCTATGAGACAGTATGTGATAGCTTTTTTTCTTCTTTGCCTTTTCTTTGTCATTCAAATGTGGTGAGAATTTCTCGCCTTGTTCCCACCTTTCACCTCTATATGCCTGGGCGCTCAGGGATTCAATCAAACCCAAGCCCATGATACTGACAAGAGTTCAAAATTACATACATGCACTCTTTGCAGGCCCAAATGACGTCTTGTGTAGCACGAATTCGTCATTTTTCTTCCAATCTGCTGTGATCGTGACTGAGTCTTCCTACGACATCGCTCAGCATAGATAGCGAGTGACCACTGAGACCTTGTGAATATCTGAGTGAAAGCCTGCGACCTCGACGGTGGCCTTGTATAGACCTCCCATGGAGTCTCATCTGCATGTCGAAGGGATTTGCCAGTGGGGCAACGTCTATATGACAAGAAAATCTATTCAATCACAAGACAGCTAGTCAACTCACTCCTAACCCACAAAGACTACAGTATAGTGGTGATTGCTGCCGGGGACCTCCCAGTCTACGGTCAAACGAAGAACCTCCAATAATGACACAATACCCAAGTCCCGTACCTGTAGCCCTCCAAACTAAGGGCCCTTGGGCCATGGCCGCAGCCACCCAGACCAGGAGCCCGAGTCCGTACCTAGGCAACGCCCTCGAGAAGGCAGCTCAGTGAGCCTAGGATGCACACGGCGGCCCACAAATGAGTACACTCAGCCGCCGCGCGAACCACCTGCGTACGAGATCTCGTCAGCCGAAGATTTTGTATATCGGGACAGCCGCGGTGCATTTTCGGCACGGAGAGATGCCGGTGGATGTCCAGGCCCAGGGCGGTATCAAAGCCGGATGCTGGGTGACTTCACGCCGCAGGTTCTCGCCGGGTGAATCTTTTCCTGCGGGAGAGAGAGCGAGATGCGAGTAAGCAGGCTGCTTGACTGGCGCGGGATGAGAGAGTTGTGCTGAAGTTTCCGAGGATCTCGGACCAGCCGGGGCTCGATGTTGAAGAGAGCTCAAGTCAACGACTACCTCTGGGTATTGTATCATCCTTTGAAAGCGTTCGGGAATGATAGCTCTTTGTGACTCGTCGGTGCGCTTAGGTCTGACTTACTGTAGAGGGGACAGATGAGCGACATCAGTTTTGGGTTCTGCTTCATGTCTCTTTGCCGCAGGTTACTGCTCATTCTTGAGATATGGAAATGATTTTTCTGGTTCGTGTCCATTGACTGGCTTTTGATAACCTATAACCGTTGCTACCTGAGAACTCCCCTCTAGATCCATCTAACACGCAAATTATTCGATAGTATAGTTGTCCGCGATGGACTTGATCTCTTTCGAAAAGGTCACGTCCTCGTTCATTTCGACCAGCGCAACAGAGGACACCTGATATATGTTTAGCAATGACATTATCACAAGGCATTGACGGCAAGCTTACATCGACGTCCACGAAAGGCGTGGTCTTGGAGAACCGGACTTGCATCGGGAAGAACTCGTTCTCATCATCGGCCTGGGCTTCGAACTCGAATGCGCCACTAGAGTTGTCCTCGTCTACCGTTCCAATTGTCCACTCCACGCTATCACCAGAAACGTCGTATGTTGCATCAAAGCTTGAGACAGTAGGCTCGCTGGTGGCATATGGGATCGTGACGCTGACATCCTTGAGAGCATCTCCACCAGTCAACTCGTACTCGACAGTCAGCGTGTAGGAACCATCTGAGCCCTTGTTGACCCAAACAGTGAAGCTGATGGGAAGTGCGCTAGTATCATCCACCTTGGGAGTAGCACGCCATCGAAGTACTCCGACGGACTGATTGACAGGGAAGCCCCGAGAGGTATTGCTCATCTGGATGACTCGGGAGCTGTTGAACAGATTCTTGTCGACGTTGGGATGGGTTCGGAATTGGGCGCCGTGCGAGGGTTGTGCGCTCAAGTCCAACTTGAGCTTGGTGAGGGATGGATCAGCTATCCGCAGGTTCAAATCTCCGCTGACAGTGAGTGAGTTCACCGTGCCTTCTCTCGAAAGTTTCGCAGCAATGGTCTCGTTGACGGTGATGTGTATGGCGTCGCGATCCAGGGTCGTGGACACGCGTGGAGCAGGAGCTTCTGCTACGACAGGAGAGGCCGCCGCAGGCGTGACCAAGGGACTGTCGTCCACTTCGTGACCCATCTCGCCCCGTACGCGCTCAAAGATATCGTTGTTCTTAGACTTCTTGCCAAGTTGCATGCCCTTGCCTTTGGGCGCAGCAAACTTGGACTTGTTCTTCTCAGCTTCATATGAGTCGTAGGAATCGGTGACGGCAGGCCGGGTCGGTGGTGTGTAAGTCGGGTAGACAGGCGTCCTGGGCATGTTGCCCATACCACCACCCATACCACGGCCGGCCCTAGCTGACTCCTTGCGCTGCATTTCGAGCTGCTTCGCCTTCCTCTTACGCTCCTCCGTAGCCTCCAACTCTTTGTTCTGCAGCTTGTTAGCATTCGCATTTGCATGCAATCTGTTCGCTGATACATACCCTAGCGATGATCTCCTGGATGCGCTCCTCGTGACTTTCCATCTCCAAGAAGGTCTTGATCTGACTGATAGTCAGGTTCTCCCTGTATCCCAAGGTAACAAGCTCATCGAAGGCACTGAGAAGCTCGTAGGCATTCTTGACAATCTCCCGTTCATCCAAGCTCTTGCAAGTACTGGTGACAACCTGGGCGAAAAGATGTAGCGAGTCGATGTCCTGGAGGATGTTGGACTGGCGGTTGGTGATGAGGACCATGTATAGCTCGTCAAGAGGTTGGTATACGAAGCGGACGTTGTCCTGTTCGACGGTGGTGTGCTGAGTTCCACTGTCGGCAAGCTTGGGGAAGGAGGCGAGGAGGGCTTCGATACGCGACCTGGGCATCTCGCGGAACTGACGCGAGAGGACAGCTTTGCCCCCGCGGGTGCAAATCGATGCTGCGAGGACAACCTGGAGGGCGGTTTCTGGTTTAGAACAATTGCTCTTCGACACAGCCATTTGCGGGGCTCAACTTACCATTTTGGCGGGGATGAAATTCAAGACCAATTACACTTCCAATTTCGGAGTCAGTCAGGAATCACAAGAGGTTTGTCTTTACAAGGCACCAAAGGGGGACGCTGATGCAGTCGAGAGGGATGCAATTGCAGTTGTATGTTGTAAGTGTTGACAGCTAAGCGACAAATTGCGGCCCGTGCTCCCTTCTCTCAACGGTAACCTTAGCGCAAGGGTCAAGAGGACCTGCAATACGCCAGGTGGGGGTTAGTCAGCCCATTGCACTACCCACCAGGAACGCGTCGCGATTACCACAACCTAATCTGACTTCTAGAATCCGTCACCCTCATTTCCCTCATTTACATCGAGGCAAAGCAAATCAGACATCCTGCAACTGTTGGATGCCTTGTTCAACTGAAAAGTACCCTTGATACTGAACTTGTCATACATAACTTCTTCCCCGATCCGTTTCCCGACCTCTGCAAACCTCGCAGCTTACACGGCAGCTGCTCAAGCTATCTCAACGTCTTCCCCTCTCCCTACACGACCTGTGCCTTACTGTCGCTGTGACACCTACGTGTCCTTTGCACTTTCGTCTGGATTCGCGACCGGCCTGGCGAGCATCGTGACGTATGCTTCAAGATCGGCGAAGCGTTATTTTGTTGGATCCGTTGACTCCAGATCGTCCACACCTCTACTCCTGCGATCTGCCATAGACGCGCAATGCCGAAATCCACCTGACTGTCTCGCTTGTACACATTCTACAGGGAAATAGTGCAACCCTCTACAGTTGACCGATTATTATTCTGTACTCAAACAGACCAACTCATCTGATCAAGTGGTGCAAACATCATGGAGACAACACTAGGAGACCAGTCACACCTGGTTGCCAACACTTTAGTCGGCGACCAAATAGACCCTATCGACGCTAATCAAGAAGACGACTTTGACTTCGAGATTGGTGGTGATGACAACTTCGATCTGACAGGAGAAGCCGGCAACGAGGATGGAGATCTCATTGACCAAGTCGAAGTAACTCAGGATTACACTGACCAACCCGACATGCATCAGTCTCAGGAGAAAGAGCCACAGGCCTCACTCACAGAAAATGACGCTGAAGAGGATCAAGATTATGACCATCAAGAGGTCGGTGCGTCTTCGCCGGGACCGGACAGTCTCCCTTCGATAGTCGAGCTCACGCAAGACTTCCAAAACGGCATCGAGAAAGAGGGCCTGAATGATAGCCAAAACGACCTCGGGATCGCTGATCAAGAAGACACGGAAAAAATTGCGGAGACTTTCTCAGAGGAAGAGATATCCTACGAGGAGACGCCTGGGGAATTTGCGGACCCGGACAGCACACTCCAAGCTGAGTTTATCCAAAATCATGACCTCGTGAACGCTGCGACAAGTGTCGACCATGTTCATGAAGGAGACGATCTTCAAGACCGCACCCATGAGACTGCAGACAACAATGCCCAGGATCTCCAGCCCGTCGTTGAGACGGCCCAGTATGTTGAAGTTGCCGAGGACTCTGAGCCCGAGGAGCACGTTCAACCTGTCAATGCTGCAGCCGAGGCAGAAATTGACGAGGCCCGGAACGATTCCGCTGGCGCAACGTTGTCAAATAACGAAGGCACTGGTGGTGTCGTTGCTGAAAACTTGGACCAATCTAACTGGACCGACGAGGATGATGACCACATTGGCTCCAATGTTGGTCCTATTGTGACGGTCTCTTACCGTGGACAGGAGTATTCCATGTTCTCCCAATCTCCCGAGGATGACCCTGATACGTACTTTCTGGATGGTGTTGAATCGATCCATCGGCCTCTGTCAAAATTTCTTGAAGACGTGCGGAAGGTCATCTCTTCAGAAGTAGAAGCAGGCCACGAACTTTTTGCCAGAATCGACGGCCTCGGATTGGAATTTGGAGAGTCCACGACGAAAGACTTCCTTGATCAGACTACCCTTGCTCAAATCATAGAAGTGAACGACAAGCTCAGTCAAAACGATGGCGGCTCGCAGCATGCTGAGCTGTATATCTTCCTAAATGTCCGATCAAATCCACTTCAACGATTTGCTGAGCTTGCTAAAGGCGCGGATGAGGGACATGGACTTTCGTACTTCGAGCAGTATTACGAAGAGTCTCCGGCTGATGTGTCTCTATTTGACGAGGAGGAGCAGCATGAAGTCTCTCATGAGATTGGCTCTGATTATCTTTCCCCGAAGGAGCCCTCTGGCGATAATGAAGAAGCGGGCGAGGGAGCAAGCAACGTCTTTGAGGCAGAGCATGACCACAACCCATTCCAAAACGACGATCAACAGCTGCCGCTGGATGATGCGGCTATCTCTGAAATTTTGGAAGCAGAGACTGAGCCCTTCGAAACCGAGGCGGTTGACAATACTGCAGAGGCCTCGAGTTTTGAGGAGATTGTAAATGATACTTCCGATGCTGCCCAAGAAGGTGACGACAACAGCTTCGATATCGCGGCTAGAAATGTGGAGGTCATCGACGAGAACAATAACTTTGGAGATGCTACCTCAATGGTGGAGCAAGTCGAGACTGAAATGGGTGAAGATTGGGATCACAATGATGAGGTCGATGCTCAGGGTGGGCTTGACACAACGGCAGTTGAAGAAACCACAGAAGAACAGACAGAGTTGCTAATTAACGACTCTGAGGAGGGACAAGAACGCAGTGATGGTGAGACTTCTTTCTTCTATACTCGCGATTGTTTGGCCCCCAACCTTTGCGAATGCAACTGTTGCCCGTCCTCTGGATCCGGCGACGTTGAGGGGAAGGCTGATCAGCCTTTGAGCGCTGTCTCTTCATCCACTCTGGAGCCGATGGGCAGTCGTCCTTTCTTGTTGTCAGATGCGGATTGGGAGAATCTCATGGTCAAAACCCCACAAAGGGAATGCGCAGCAGCTGACAGACAAGCTCAAGGCTCGACCGCCAATATGCCCAACGACGAAGACTACCTCGATCTCAGCCAGGACACCGAAAATCAGGCTGTGACAACAGATGCCAATGTGGCTGAACAAGGTGACACACAGCAGCGCACCACTCCCAACTCTAGTGCCACGGCGACTTTGAACGGAGAGGAAAATGGCCAACGAGATGAAGCAGCCGCCACCCAAGATCGCCTCGATCCTGTTGACCAGCCCTCTGACCCGACGAACCAGGATGAAGATGACGAAATTGATTGGAACCACGAAGATGACGACGACATTGGCGTTGCAGATCAAAACCCGACTGACCTGTCTCCTTCAAGCCTTTCTGCAAAGAGAAACAGGCAAGAAGACGAGGATATTGATGGTCTGGGTGATGATAGTGGTATGTTCTCGGTACGCGGTGCTCCACGACTTGAAGCTAATAATCTTCCAGCTGCCAAGCGCCGTCGAACTTAAGAGAAACGGCTTGTTCTCGCAATCTAAAGAGACCTATCGACGCCCTGCGACACAGGAAATCCATCCATAGGATGGGAGCAGTTGTAGTGCATCTGTGCCCATGTTCCAGCACCATTCTCTGTCCCTCAAAAATACTTCCTCGCAGATCCCTTCCATGACCCCAATGACCAAACCACGACAGCGGGACGAATGCCACCGAAGCCGACCTCTAGGAACGATGTAGAAAGGTAAGTGAGCTTGCGATTGAAGAAGAGCAGGGTCGACGAGCATTTGGACTCTTGGTTGCGCCCAAGCATCCGTTCATTGGTAATGGCGCTGCATACGTCCTGCGCCTTGCGCGACATCTTTGTTACGTTCCCATTTTCCCCGAAAGCTTCGATTATACCCCCCACTTCTAACTTCAGCGTCCCTCTGATTTATGCTGCTCTGAAAGGGACAGTAGCAGTCCAGGAGTGTGGTTCGTGCATGTGCGGTTTGATATATACGCTACTTGTACATGGCACTGTGGAGGACATTTGATGCGACCTGGAGCGAGGCCGTTCATGTGCGAATCCTTCTTTGGCTTCAGTCACGTCATAGCGCAGGGCAGATTGAACTGGCAGGTTTCCGAAAGTACCAGGACGAAGGCGAGTATCTCTAGAAGCACGAGTGCCCGGGGCGTTATGTCGTATGCGGGGCGAGGCGGTGTGTGTACTTGGAAAACAGCAGTCAATTTGGTGAAGAAGGGAAGAGAAGTATGAAGCAGGAGTGTTTGAACAGTAGTGTCTTCACGGATGGACTAGTAGCTTTACAAAACCGCACTGGCTGTCGGAAAAGATTCGCGACATCTGATCGCGACATCTCAAATCCTGGTCAAAGTTGTGGAAAGTCATAGAGTGATAGACCTGCGAGATGGAGCAGAACAACATTTGCACACACCGGTAGTTCACTCTTGCGCCCAATGTCGTAGACCTCTAGATTCCGTGCTGTGCACTCTGATGGGTATAGGTACTGGATACGTGCTGGAGGAAGGCCTGGAAATACGGGCTGGATGGAAACTAAGAAAATTTTCATCAACGATCCACAGTACCCAAGGGATGTAGCATGTCTGGTGGCGTATTGAGAATTCTCCTACAGGATGCACTCTAATCACGCTGGGTGACAGACGATAGGAATTGACGGGGGCGCTGAAACTGCAGCGGATAGCGCGCCGGGATGTCATTGTAACTCAAGAGGACAGGTCGTAAAGTCGACATTCCACTGCTGACGCGTTACGTGGCGGGAGTCGGCAAATTGGGACAATGCTGATCCTTTATACAGACCGCACTCCCTAGCTGGCCTAGATATGAATTTACAAGTGCTGTAGAAAAGACCAAGCATTTCGAAGACTCTAGCTCTGGGACGGGATCTGATATCTCGACGTTTCGCTACTGAGTCGAACGTTGCAGGTGCATCTGAACTACTCGGTGCGAATGGATCTTCAAGGTACGTAGGTAAGGTATTTGACAGATGGCCGATAAAGGCGCTGCATGATGTTTCAACTGTGGCCTTGCCGGGCTGAGCCTATGGTGCTCCCTTGCCCCAGCACCTAGGCATCTGCCTACCTAGGTACCTACCAGCTACTTGAAGGGGACGGGCGGCCGGGTAGTCCGTTTTGATGGGTTGATCAAGTGTGAGTACCCAGGTAGGTCGGAAGGCTGGTAGGTAAAGGTAGGTAGGTACCTAGATTCAGTGAAACGACACGGATTTGCGGACAGTAGAAACTACCCGTATAGTTTGCGATTGCGCAGGCGTGCTGCGCACTGTGGGACCCTACTTGGATACGAAGTTTATATACACATACAAGAAGGAACCAAGGAATTGTAGTAGTACTTGCATCAGGAAAAGTTACAGATGTGACATTTGGACACGAGGAGTCCAAACCTGCAAGTGGGAGCCCCTGAGCACACCGGCTGGGAGAAGAACATAGGGCTAGCAGGCGACTAACATGTGGCCGGCAGATTTGAATGAGCATCTGGTACGAGGGTACCCAGATACCTGCCTAGGCTGCCTAGGCTGCCAGGCTATCTTAGGATGGTGCCTACCTAATACTGTGTTTTCAACCTAGTGCGTCAAGCTCGGGATGCTTGTTGAGATCCGAAACCTAAGAAGCTGCGGCGACCGTGGCCTTCGATTTGCCAGACGCAGGGTGATCTGGTGGACTTGGATAACCCTGCCCATCCAAATTTATCACAGAACCCAAGGACACTGCCCTTTTCCGAGCAGCCAGTAGCACCTAATCCGTCCTTGACGAGAAAAAGAAACGGGTCCAGATCCACGTCGACGAGGCCAGATTCAGAGTGCACGTCCCCTCATCCATTGCGTCGTGGGCTCTTGGTCCTGTTCCTGTCCCTGTCGAAAGGGAAACATCCAGGACCCAAAATCCAACATTGACATTCTGGACATCCAAATTTCCATCCACCCACCCGCCCGTATCTCGACCCTTCTCATCGCCGCCAATTGCGACCAACCCCTGACCCGATCCCACCTCAGGCCGATTCAAACCTCGCACCCAGCCTGCCAGCCAACCACCCAAACCCCACGAATCGCCTCTCACGATTCCCTTCACGCGTGACCAGAACACACGCTTTCACGGTCGCTACTCCAGTGCCGCGTGCTGCATGCGTCCTTCACGTTGCCATCATTTTTCCGAGCAGTGCCCAGCCCGCAGTCCTCCACCCTCGCCAGGCGCGAGCGAGCTACCCTCGGGCTCCCTCGTTACTCCGGGTGCTGCGCTTTGCGCCCCAGTTTGCAACAAGTTCCAAAAAAGACACCCATTTTCCTTTTCGAGATACCCCTTATAAGTAGCAGCGCCTGCCCGTTGCTCTCACATTCCTTTTATCATGATGCTAGAAGAAAAGTATGGATCTCCTGTCCCCTACACCCACGCCGTCAGCGTGCGAGAGGGCATTCGCGCTGATGACAGCTTTTGCGCCGTAGATTCATCGGCCTGGGACTGGCCATGACGTCCAGTTTAGCCATTGGTATGCTCTCCTTGGTCCTTGAAGCTCGCCGCGACACTTTTGACTGACATTTGTCGACTGCTCAGGCACGAGTTTCGTCATCACCAAGAAGGTACCCACACCAGCCCACTCCCAAGTCGAACGCGCGCCCCTGGCTCCAAGACATGTTCTCGTCGCGCCGTCAACCAAATGCTGATTCCGTCTGTGCTAGGGTCTCAATCAAGCAGAAGAACGACATGGCTTTGAAGGAGACGGCTTCATATATCTACGAAATCCTATGTGGTGGGCCGGAATTTGCACAAGTAAGGCAACGTCCTGGGGACCACACTCGACGCCCTCCTTCACACGGAGTGCAGCTACTGACAGGTTGTGTGAACAGTGGTCATAGGCGAGATATGTAATTTTGCCGCATATGCCTTTGCACCGGCCATCCTTGTCACGCCCCTCGGAGCGCTGGCTGTGTTGATAGGCGCCGTATTGGGCTCTTACTTTCTTAACGAAGAGCTGGGAACATTAGGGAAGCTTGGCAGTGCCATATGTCTCCTGGGTGCAGTCATCATTGTTCTCCATGCGCCGCCAGACGAGGATATCGAGACCATTGAGACCATTCTCTCATACGCGCTGCGACCTGGTACGACACAGTCGCTGCTGCCTCTTCGTAAACGACAAAAGATGCTAACATCGGCCCAGGTTTCTTAATATACGCCATCACTGTGACGGCGTTTTCTGTGTTTATGATCTACAAGATATCCCCTATCTACGGGAAGAAGAACCCACTCGTCTACCTCAGCATTTGCTCCCTCGTGGGATCGATCTCGGTCATGGCTATCAAGGCGTTCGGCATTGCCCTCAAATTGACCTTTGCCGGCAACAATCAGTTCACCCACGCTTCGACCTATGTGTTCATGATCATCACCGGCGTGTGCATCTTAACGCAGATGAACTACTTCAACAAGGCGCTCAGCCAGTTCCCAACAAACATGTACGTGGACGAGCTCGTAGGGTCAATAAGATGGTAATCTAACCGTGTTTACAGTGTCAACCCTCTTTACTACGTGACTTTTACCACCGCGACCCTGTGCGCTTCTTTCATCCTCTTCGAAGGCTTCAATACCTCTGACCCTGTCAATACGCTCTCGCTGCTCTGCGGCTTTCTCGTCACCTTTACAGGCGTGTACCTCCTCAACCTCTCGCGTCGCGATCCCAACGGCTTCAAAATGGTCTCCGGCCGGGGTGGTGACGACGCCATCGGCACAGACATGATCTCGCAAATCCAAACACGCATGAGCATGGAAGCACGACGCAGTTTTGGACATCGGACGAGTGGCGATCGCGAGGGCCTGATCCGCGCGTACGACGAGGAGGAGGCGGCTGAGTTTGGGCTGACAGATTTGGCGGAGGACAGCGACGATGATGGTTCGCACAATCGGCAACAGAACGGTTCAGCGGGGTCGAATGGGAACCCCATGAAAAAGCACTCGTCGGAGATGCAGACGCCCCCCAAGTCCGGGGAGAGATAACGCCTAGGCAGTTCCTGTCTGTGTATTACAACAAGAGGTCTACGAACGTGTATGACGAAGATATCATGGGTTTGGGGGCGCGTGGGGCTTGGGCTGGCTAGGAGCTTCACGGGACTGGACTGACTGGATTGTTCATTCTGGGGAATTGATATGCTAGAACATATTCACCCGGTCTGGGGACTGGGCTGGTCACTTGGGGCATCATCGGGATCGCATATTTGCTGCATTTGTACCGTATCTGGGCATTCCATCCCCTTTGCCGGTATTTATCATGACCGACCTGTATATTCACACCATTTTTTTACTCGACTTGGGTCTCAGGGGCGGTGTCCGTGATAATTTGGGGATAGAGATACGGAATCTTCCAAGAACAAGGCCTAAGCTGGGACGCAGTTCATACGAAGGAAAAAAAAATGACTTGAACGGGAATGTGGACAGACCGTCCTATGCCAGTGTCGATCAAAATTGTAGAGTACAAATCGAAGATTCTTGGCAAATGTAGCAGATGCTCACAGGAATCAGATATACCTCTTAGGAGGCTCGTGTTGATTCAAGTCGTCGAGTACGTTCAGCCCTGCCAAGCAGCCATAGGCCAAAGGAAGGAGTCAGGGTCTCCACCCAGCGAGGGGGGCTAGAAGTTGCAGCCGCCAATAGCCGCTGTGCATTCGAGCTGGCCGGCAACGTCACCTCGACTACAATGCTTTCTTCTGGACCTCAGCCTCGCAAGTTGATGCAACCTTGGAAAACTTATTTTCCCTGCTTGCTACTGTACACATCACTGAGAATTTGCGGGAGAGGTACATTCTCTACCTAGGTAGGGTGCCTCACTATCACAACCTTAATCGCTCATCACCCTTACGCATCTTACTGCCCCACTCACGCGCGCCCAAACATGTCTTTCCTCGCCAAGTTCGCCGCCAGCAAATATGTGGGCGACAAGCTAGAGGAGAACTTTGGTCCGGAGGTATATGATTACTCTTATTTTCGCATCTGTGCATGAAAAAGCACTCAGCGAGCACGGGAACGTAAAACTAAACACTAACAAACACCATAAGAATCCTAAATACGATATCCTCATCACCCCCGACGGCCGCCGCAAAAAGACCAAAAAGCCTCTACCCCCAGGCCTCACCACTCAAGATGAGCGCGTCCTTAAAGCCATCCGGGCCAAGGCATGGCGCTACGAGTGGTGGGTCGACTGCCACTGCTGCTGCGGCTTGCACATCCAGTTCGGGACCGTGACGCTTTGGGGTTTACTCCCTGTGATCGGCGACATCATTTCGCTCCTCAATGCACTCACGCTCATCCGTACGGCGCGGAAAGTGGACGGGGGGCTACCGCCGTTCCTGGTGGGCACGATGCTGGTGTGGGCGGCGGTGGACTTTGCCATCAAGCTGGTGCCGGTGGTCGGGGATGTGCTGACGGCGATCATCAAGCCGAACACGCGGAATCTGGTGCGTGTGGAGAGTTTCCTGGCGCGCAGGGGCGAGCGGAGAGGGGTGCAGGTGCAGGTGGCCGGGAGAAGCGGGAGAGACGATGGATTGGTCAGTGAGGGCGGTGGAAGGGGGGTGAGGGAGCCGTTGCTGGTCGGTGTCCAGCCCAGGCGGGAGGAGGATATGAGAGTTGGTGGGGGTGGTGTTGCTGAGCCGGCTTACGGGACGGTCTTGGTTGCTGGTGATGCTGGTGAGAATTTGAGGGATGTGGAGGCGGTTGAGGAGGGGAGGAAGAGGAGTAGGCATATATTGCCTTTTTGGAGGCGCAATGAGGAGAGTGATAGCGAGGAAGAGGTGTGAGCTGATGTATTGACGATTTTCATTAATAGCATGTTGGCAGGAGAGAGTAAGTTGCACACTGGGGGGCGGTTATCAAGGTAAAAGGAGGAGCGCAGTAAATACGCAAAGAGCCCACGGTGTGGCATGGGCTTCATGTGTCTACGGGCTATTTGTACCTTGAAGCGGGTGTTTTACGAACAAAATTGAGCAGACCATCTCATGCTCAACCTCTCCAAGCGAGTCTTGTTGCTTCCAGGCCGTGAAGGGCCCCTTGGCTTCACCGGGCATGTTCAGCCGGCCACAACCATAAGTGGGGTCATTCGTGTAAAGATGTTCTTTCTCTCTTAATGAGAAGTAAAAAATTGGCATTCAGTCTATGTACCATGCAAACTGTACCCTGTATCAAAGTTACTGCGCATGTCGAGGGTCAAACAGTGGACTGAACAAGGCCAAAACTTGCCATGGTCTGGCATGCAAATTGAGGGATTCAAAGCCTGAGATCCAGTCTAGCCGAGGCAGTGCTGGAGCAAGACGTTGCTCAGGAAGCATACACGTCAAGTGGGCAAGACGTGCTATCACAAGAGCTTTCGTGGCAACCTTGGCTGGACGCCTCACCACCAAACAAGCAAACACTGCAGGAAGGCTCTCATCGTTGTCATCGTTGCTCTTCGAATTCCCATTCTGTCTCGAGCTGAGAACTAAAAAAGTGAAGGTAGCAACAGTCCCTTTCCCTGAATCCAGCAAAAATGCATCAATTACGCCGGTCCCTGATGTTTTGTGTAGTTGTCCCTCCTTCATTCCATTCCTTCCATGATTCCCTCAAAATCCTCCACGGCTGCTTTTGTGCCGCACGTGACCGAAAGCACCAGATCCACCGTCATTGGGGACAAGATTGACGGACTGAGTTGCAAGAGGGCTGCGAGTGAAGGAATCGTGCGCGTTCGTCTGGAAAGATTCAAGGGATCTGTGCCGAGCTTATCCTGCCGAAGATCACACCTATTGCTCCGCAGCTGGCTGCTCGGCACCCTCCGCCTGCTCCTCCTGAGCCCGGGCAGCCTCTTGAGCGGCCTGGACCTGGGCGGCCTTGGCACCATAGTCTTGGGAGACGGGCTGGAGCACGGGAACCTCCTCCTTGGGGTCGAGGATGGTAACGGCGTCGGGCAGGGAGGTCGATGGGCCAGCCTTGCCCTCGGGGTCGGAGCCACGCATGATCTTGACCTTGATACCGAGGACACCCTGGCGGAGCAGAACGTGACGGGTGGCGCTGTCGATGAAGTCCTTGGCGGGCTGACCAGAGTGGATCATGAAACCATCGGTGAACTTCATGGACTTGGCACGGGCAGCACGGAGCTTGCCGGAAACGACGACTTCGCAACCCTTGGCGCCAGACTCCATGATGAAGCGCAGGACACCGTAGCAGGCACGACGGACGGCCAGACCGTTGAGGAGCTTGTAGCGGAGGGACTCGCACTGGGCGACGGCGGACAGACCACGATTCTGGACCTTGGCGGCGTAGAGGGAGACGCTGTTCTCGGGGAACTTGAAGCGCTTCTGGATCAGGCTGGTGAGCTCGCGGATGCGGCGACCCTGCTCACCGAGAACCTCCTGGGTGTGGGTGGCACGGATGATGATGTCGGTGACGGTCGGGGTGACGCGGACTTCGACGCCGGAGTATCCCTCCTCGGCCAACTCGCGCTGGAAGAACTCGTTCAGCTCGGCGTAGAACACACCGTCGGCGATGAACTTTCTCCGCTTGGAGCTAAAATGAAGACAGGAGGGTCAGCGAAACCGGTTCTCGGTGGGGGTTTGAATCAATCGTCGCAACCACCGCACAATGGCCTATCAATCAACTGGCTCGCTCGATACGTCCCCTTTGTCCATTTTGAGCGAACTTATCCGTCCAGAGTTGTCGACACCCTCCTCTTTGCCAATTGTGTGCGGGTGTCCCACATCCCCCATCTGCTCATCTAGGGATTGCTGTGCCAAATTGTAAAGGTCCTACTCACATCTGGGTACCGGGGACCGCCATGTTGACTTATTTGCTCGATGCTCGATGAACCGTAACGGTATTTTTGACAGGTGGAGTTGGATGGATCGAATCGAGAGGTCCCAAGGAAAGTGGTGGTAGCAGGTTGTCGCGTTGACTTTCGAGGTGGCCGTTAGGATAAAGTGACCAATTTTTCCGATTTCCAGCTTGTGGGCCCCAGTTTTCACCCTACCCCTAACCCTCTTCAAGTGAAGTTGAGCCCCGCTAGCAAGTGGGGCCCTGGAGTTGGGTTGCAGACTGCCTGCCGCGCTATGTCAGACTTGGCCGCCTGCCGCATTGAGACAGCTAGGTGAACAGGAAGCATTGGTCGCATGCTCGTGATGGAAGCGGCAAGTTGGGTTTCCATCTACAGCTGCAGCACCAATTCCACCTTGGAGAATTCTATCGTCCCTTTTGCACAACAAAATCCAGTATGCTACAGTACAGACAACCCAGGACTGCTTTTAGGATCAATCCAGTGGTGCTAGCGTAGCCCAGCACCTTTCACAGCCTTTGTCTTAGAACGACGACATCAACCTTTCCATCGTCATTGCCTCAGCTTTGAGGCTTTCCCATCCTTTCCGAGACGACGTCCTCACCACATCCGCCAACTTTAAAGTACTCTTCAAATATTTCCAACACATACAATACCACATCCATGCCACACGCCCTCCATTCAAGATGTTGGAAGTGCGCCAAGTGAGTCAATCTGACCTCGGCGCATTACTCCCAGCTGTTCTTTTGCTGATCATCCTCCTCTCAGACTATAGAAAATGTGACGGCAGTCGCTCGAGGTGAGACCACTGTCGGCTGCCTCAAATTGACCGACTTTCACATCATCTTTACCGCTCCACCCCGAAAATCCGACTCAGCCGCCCAAAAAGACGCAGAACGCCCTCGCGAGATATGGCTCGCGTATCCCATGCTGTCGGGCGCCGAGTTCCGTCCCACGGCGCCAGCTTCGGGAAGTCAACCTGGCATGCGCTTGCGAGGTCGAGACTTTTACTACATCAATCTTCACTTCCCCGACAATAAGAGTGCGATCGACGCCTTCAACTTCATCAAAGCTCGGACGTGTCGTCTGGGAAACATCGACAAGCTGTATGCTTTCAGCTATCGGGCGCACCCAAAGGAGCGACACATTCGCGGTTGGGAGGTCTACAACATCAGAGAGGAGTTTAAGCGGCAGGGAATTTCCGAGAAGCTCCAGGACAGAGGTTGGAGGATAACGGACATCAACAAAGACTACAGCTTCTGCCCAACATACCCCTCTGTTCTCGTGGTTCCAACCAAGATCAAAGATCCCACCCTGAAGTACGCTGGGAAGCACCGAACTCGATGTCGTGTGCCAACCCTGACCTATCTGCATCCCGTCAACAACTGCTCCATCACCAGGAGCTCGCAGCCCAGGGTCGGTCTCACCGGCAATCGCAATGCTCAGGATGAGGCTCTCGTCGCCGCCTGTTTCTCGAATCCCTACTTCCAGGAGCTAGCACATTTGCTCAATACAGAACCCGCCTCGTCTGCATCTGAGCAGGATCCATCGCAGTCGGATAAGTTTGACTGCGATGAGTCTTCGGGAGCGGAACATAATGACACGGAGCTCCTGGACGCCGCCGATGCCATTTTCGACGAGAACGGCAAGCGTCTTGTCTTTGGCGCGCAACAGCACAACCTTATCATTGATGCGAGACCGGCAATCAATTCGATGGCGATGCAGGTTGTGGGTAAAGGGTCGGAAAATATGGAATACTACAAGTTCGCAAGCAAGGCCTACCTCAACATTCAAAATATCCATGTCATGCGAAATAGCCTCGACAAGGTCATCAGCGCCCTCAAGCATGGCGATATTTCGGACGGTAGACCAAATCAAGACCTTCTTGCCAAGAGTGAGTGGTTGAAGCACATCAGAGGCATACTTGACGGGTCTGCTTTGATAGCCCGTCAGGTTGGCATTCAGCATTCACACGTCCTCATTCACTGTTCCGATGGGTGGGACCGGACGAGCCAGCTAAGTGCCTTGTCACAGCTGATGCTTGATCCTTACTACCGAACGCTCAAAGGCTTCATTGTTCTGGTTGAGAAAGACTGGCTGTCTTTTGGTCACATGTTCCACCAACGCTCAGGCTTTCTCAATCACGACAAATGGTTCACTACACAGAATGATGCCATGGCTGGGTCGAAGATTGAGCCAGGTGAAAACGAGGGCCCTGCAGAAATGCTGGATAAAACCTTCGAGGGTGCCAAACGTCTTCTTAGGCAGGCCTTGAGCTCAGAAAAGGACAAAGACGATTCGGATCTAGACCCACTCTCAGAGCAAGAGTCCTCTGTCGTCGAAGACCAAGCAACTCGACCCAAGGAGATGAGTCCCGTCTTCCACCAATTCCTTGACGCGGTGTACCAACTCCTTCGGCAATACCCAACTCGTTTTGAGTTCAATGAACGCTTCCTGCGACGTCTCTTCTACCACCTTTACTCATGCCAGTACGGCACTTTCCTACTGAATAATGAGAAGCAGCGGAAGGACGCCAAACTTCACGAGAAGACGACTTCTGTTTGGGATTACTTCCTTTCTCGGCAAGACACTTTCCTCAATCCCGACTACGATCCTCAGGTCAACGATCATAATCGGGGCCAAGAGCGGCTCATTTTCCCACGTCTTGATGACATTCGCTGGTGGTACCAGCTGTTCGGAAGAACGGATAACGAGATGAATAGTGCCCTCGATGCTGATGCAGCAAGAAAGGACAGGGTTGCAGAAGCACTTGAGTCCGTGAACGCTAGCCCGCGGCCTGGCGAGAGCCCTTCAGACAGCGATTCCGCGACATCCCAGCCTGTTGGCGGCCATAAGCAGTTCAGCTCGACTACGCCGACTTTTGGCAATACAGTGCTGGCTGGTGTGGAAGTGCCCTCAGCTAAGGTGAACACATCCAGTGCCATAGGCTCCCTTACGAAGGGCTTGTCAGGGCTGGGCCTCGGAGATCTTGGCAAGAGACTTGAAAATACTGGAGCTACTACAGGAGCGCGCGAGCAAGAAATGTCATCCATGTCCACTGGCGTCACGGGAAATGTGGCGCCTTAGGATGGTACGCATTCCGACGACGGGACACTCACGCCCATAGACAGTATTGTACGGTACGCATTTGAAGATGCATTTGGCGGCCGACTCAGGATCGGCGAGATGGATCGGGACTTGTGGGAATGGGGTTTTCCAGGAGACCCGTTTACGCTGAATTCGAATGAGCCAATGGATTTCGAGTTCTTGGACCACGACGAAGCACTTAGTGTGTTCAGATCACCAAGACCCTCGGATACATTGGACGAGCTGGAGAAGCTCGCAATCAGAGAGCGGATCATGAAGGAGACGGGCGACTACCCTCTTGGCTATCCATTCAGATTCGAGACACACACCACATTTTCTCTTGATGATATCAGGTCTCCGCCCGTCACAGACATATATCAGGAAGACATGTTCGAGGAAGAGGGTGGTGGCTTCTCAGACTCCAACCTCAGCGAGAATCTGGGTGAACATCGACCTGTATTCAGTGGTCCGCTGGAAGAGAACCCTTGGAAGAGCGAGGTTGTGGAGACGTCCAACAAGGCCGATGACGAAGAGGAGCTAGAGGAAGAGAGCCGCTAGCACAGGCTGAAGAAGAAGACAGCGGTGAAAGCAAAAATGCTGGGGAAAAAGTTGAGAGGCGAACGGAACTGAAGACGCATCCCCAAGCGACGAGATATCCCCTTTTATCCCTCCTTGAGAAAGACTGGAGAGACTGGCCTGAGGTAGACTTCGTGATGCATTGCATGGCCGACGGCTTTCGGTGGACACACCGTGTGGGCATTGATTTTTCAGCAGCGTTGACTTTTTCTGCAAATATCCCAAGACGACGAGCAACATCAGCGGTCATGTTTACGTACCTATTTTACAGGGGGGGCGCTCAGCGAGCAGGAATTTGCATTCGGCTGGACTCATAATAGATGGTTAGAATTGATTAAAGAATCCTTTCTTCCAAAGAAAACTGAGCTGTGTATTATTGATCTCGTAAAGTATGCTCACTCGTGGTGTAAATCTTGCTTGGACTTTACTGCAGAATAAAGCGTGGCATTTTTGCACTGTGTCGCACTGTATATAGTAATGGCGAGGCATGGGAAACCGCCCGAGACGCGCCTGCCAAAGCAACAAGTCAACCACCAACAACTTGCGAAAAACACGCCCTAGATGCCGGGCAGATGAACAAAGATGCAGGATCTCACATAATATGTCTGTTGCAAATCGTGAAAACTTGACACGATTCAAAGACAATGTCGGCTGAGAAGTTGAAGCTCAGTCTTTTCAGCCACAGCACTTTCCCAACACCCGTCTCAGCGACATTAATAGCAAGCTCACCCTCCCTCAACCTCGTCGCCACTGTCACAAATGACAATACCCTCGCCATCCGCCGCGCGTGCGGAGAACTCGTCTCAAGTAGTAGCGAGCGGGGCCGTTCGATCCAGGCCCTGTGCTGGAAGGCAGACGGTTTGTTGCCTCACCCCCCCTCCTCCACTATGCATCTTTAATATCTCGGACGCTAATCAGCACATAGGTCAATTTCTTGCTGTAGCCTGGGACGATGGCAATATAGGCCTGCTCAGTGTGGAAAATACGAAGGTCGTGCACCGCATCGCCATCAAGGACGGGGACGCCCAGCTGGCTCCAATCACGTACATTGCCTGGGCGCAAAACTTGACCGGCAAGCGCCATTTCAGCTACAATGGCGACAAAGCCTCCAAGCTACGAGGCCTCATACAGGATGAACTGGCTTTGGATGGCGCGAGAGGGATCAGCGACCTTGTCGACCTGCCGCATGCACTCACCTTCCTGGAAATCGATACATCGCTACCCAAGATCAGCCCATTGCCCGTATCAGGCGGTACAGGCGATGACATGTTTGCATTCTCCACCAATGTATCGCTGGAGAGCGTGTTTGCGCCTCCGAGGGTCGAGGATAACGATGTAGTGGATGTCATGGTCGCCGCGACGCGCGACGGCGACGTACACCTGAGTATCTACGACTCGTTCCCCATTGGCATTTTCAAGGTTCCTATCAAGACTGGGCCAAGTCCATCCTCGAGTCAAAAGCTTGATGGGATGTTCGAGTTATGTTTGCATGCCTCGCACCCAGAGGTCTCGACGCACGCGCTGCTCATGCGGCCAGGTGGGGAGAAGGGGAAGGCCCTGTATCTGGTGCCAATGGATTTACGGTTCGTGTCGTACTCACCGGTGAATTTGAGTTTGTTGGCATCGAAAACGACAACGTTACAGAAACTGCTGCGGTATATGTTGCAAACACAGGCACATATTCGCAACGAGTGGCAGTCGACGAGGGAGTTGCCTCGTCGGTTCTTGAACATCGTTCAGGAGGACCTGGCAAGCATGAAGTCTGGGCCTACGGATATTTTTCAGGCATTATATCATACGGTGCTGACGGGGCATGTGTACCAGCCCGTCAGAGACTGGTTAGTTGATAGTATTGGCGACCGAGTGAGTTGACCGTCCTGACGCGACATGGCAGGATACGGCTAACAACATTGTCAGGGTCATAAACGCTGGGATAAAGCCGTTATTCCAGGACTTGAGGCCGTCCGTAACCTTATTCACGAAAATATGCTGCCTGCTATGGAACGAGTCACCCTGATTCTCAGTCGCCTGTCCGGCATCGCCCGTTTTCACGAGGAGGACGACCAGATCGGTTTCACCAACGCTGAGATCACTCGGCTTGTCGACATCCTGTCCGCGCTGACCCTCGTCTACAATCGTGTCTTGCTTATCGTCATTGAAGAATTAGAACTGTTTCGCGTGTTCTCGTCCTGGGTGCGGATTACCATTGACCGCGTGTCAACCAGCAATCCATCGGACGAAATCATGGAGAAAGAAGCTTTGCTAGATCCGGCAAAGATTTTGAGGTACATTGAGAGATACCTCGTGAGAAGCCCGATGGCCACGTTCCTCGACACCGCGGGTGACTTCGGAAATACCCGGCATGACTTGGAGGACAGCACAAATGTGCTTGATGAGGTAGATGAACAGCTGAAACTTGACGATGAAGGCAAACCGTTCAGGAGAACAATACCGCAGGTAAACCTGCTCTTCAAACTTCTCGTTGACAAGGCAGGCGATATTTTCAAGAACATCGCGGAGGCCGAGAAACGCAGTGTGCGATTTGGCCAAGCGGTTAAGCTGGATCTGGCAGGCGATGCCTCAGGCCCAGAGACTCCGGGCTCGGTCGATATGACCATGCTCTCGCTTCATAAACCTGTAAGTTGGAAGAAACGTTCGCACCTATATCTGAATATGTCGCTAAAAAAAAGCACGAAAGAATGGCGTGGACGGCATTGTATATACTGCCGTGCTCTCCAAGGAGAGGCCTCACACAGTCAACATTTTCGAAATTAAGATCGAGATCATCAACGGCATCAGCAGTGCACCCACGGTTTCTCACGCACAATTGGACCTCGACCTCAGCCATACCGCACTACTACTCGACTTGAAATTCTTGAACGACAAGGTTCTGCTTTTACTCTGCCAAGAGGAGGGCAGACCACCACACCTCATCTATATTCCCTTCCGGCAGGCATCCGTTACAACGCAGGATCTGGTCTTCCCAGAGGATCTATCGGCGTTCGCGCCTGTTCAGATGGAAGTCCTGAGCCCGAATGACTCGAAAGCCGGGGTCCCTGCAAGAATTGCACTTCTGGGGAAGGATCTTGCTCATTCTAAGGTGTTTGCATTGCGGGGAAATATCGAGCTTAGTGCTAGTTAGCTTCTTGTAAAGGACACCCAACTGTCAGCAGGTCTATAGTCACTCGCACAACATATGAATACCAAAAGTAATATGAGTGGAGATCTTGACTCGGCCATTCAATAGGCCTTCCACTCCATCTTCGTTGAAATCGATATATGGGTTCTCTTTGCTCTGGCCAGTGCTTCCCTTTCACAAGCCACTCGCCGTTTTCGTTTATGTCCATAAAGGAGGCAACACGATGGCATAATGAAACCGAACCACAAGAGCTGAGCGTTGAATATTATGGTTATTTTGGATCGTTATGATCAGTAGTCTGAGCCGCGCCTCGTTCTCTTGACGTGGTACTCTAAAGACAGCTTGTACCTGACCTCCGTCTTATGACAGACCTGCTTGCCCAAAGCATTTCAAGAGTCGGAGCGATCCAGAGTCTGTCTAACATGCCTCAGAGCCATCCAAGCAAACCCCCATAAGCAACAAGTCATGATATGTAAAATGCCTTTCCAGTTCTGTGTACCCGGAAGTCCGCTCAAGTCTCAAGATTACTCAACCACAACAGGAACGGCGTGCGCACCCGCGTCCATATGCATGAGATCCCTCCTCACGCTCTCTTGTAATAGGTTCAACCTCGTGAGCTCTTGGCGCTTACCCGCCCAGTGCTTCTCGCCTTTCCAGTCAGGCTTTACGTACCCAGGACTGTGAACATTGCCATGTTCCACGGCATCTCGCTCCTTCGCCGCGTGCAAACCGAGAACTGGCCAGCTACTATGCAAATGTACATCCGCATCCGCAACCAGCATCATGATCCTCCAGTCCCACGGCCGCTCACTCGGCCGCTGGTTGACAAATACCACCGCCATCGCCTCTTTCACAATCCCCACCAGCGGGCTCTGCAGCATTGCCGGCTGCACTAGACACACATAGCGGCTGTACAACGGATTCTCGTCCCGCGGCACAAACACCAGCTCGCGCAACCCCGTCATGCGCGCCCGCAGCAGAAGCAGCACGTCCACAAGAAGAGAGACGCCCATCTTGGCGGTACAAGTCCCCGCGGATCCTCCTCGTCCGGCGGGCAGCCAAAAGACAGCGTCACTGATGGCGACTTTTTGGACGCGCGCGAGCTCGGTGGGGTCGCACATCGTCAGCACGGTACGCAGCTGCGCCTCTGAGGCCATGAAGCCATCGCGCGGGCCAAAGTAGAGGATGTCGGACGGTGCGGAGAAGAAGATCTGGCTGGGATGGTGGGCGATGCCAAAGGCCGCGTGATAGTGGCGCAGGGCCTCGCGACGGGACTCGTGGCTGGCGTGGAGGTTGGCCGGGATGCGGGCTGGGGATGTGCAGCCTGCGGAGAAGGGAGAAGAGGAGGAGAGGGAGGACGGACAGCCTAGGCCGTCGGCGCCGCATCGGATGGCAACTAGGCGTGGGCCTGGGAGGCTATATTCCCATATCTTCCATCGCAGCTCGGCGGGCAGGCGGGAGAAGAGGTGCTGCACTTGTGTGTTAGCTGTCTTGGGTAGGAAGAGAACGAATTTAGTATAGTAGGCTCGGGGACATACGAATATCCTGTCGTGCTCTGTCTGGGCAATCCGGTCCATCGTGTTCGTGATGCAACTCGTAAAAAAAATCCCCTCCTTCACCGGCGGCTCAGCCTGATAGCCAAACAAGAGGTGAGGTGGAGATAGTCCTCGACGTTCTTATAGGTTCCACATCGAAGCACAAGGCCAGCTGAAGGACCGTATCCGTCTCGAAGTAAGGGCAGATGAAGACAGGGACTCCATGAGGAAGCAGATGATAAAACATGTGTACTTATACTACTGACTCGTCCAGTCCCAAGAGAAAGTACGTGGTGCCGCTGTTGCTTGAACAGAAGTCCGGGGTTGGCCACATTTGACACCCGAGACACCAAAGATCGAGGCGGTCTAGTCATGTGTTTTTCAGGGGAGTCATGTAGAGTAACAATTGACAAAAGCCAACAGGAGCGGCAACGCCGAGGTAGAGAGTACCGGAGACACCCTGCTATGCACGCCAAGGTCGATAGACTTAGAGACATCTAGAGATAGATGGGCGCGGCCGCGTGTGGCGGTCTCCAGCGTCCCGACATTTAGGGCATCGTGCTTGGGGCGGTCGAGCGGTCGTTTCCCACCGCCTGGCTATGAGTTCAGTCCTTAATTGTGAAGCAACGCCTTGGTCTTCGTATCCGGGTCGTTGGGAACGATCCCTGTTTCCTGGTTCCCAGTGTAACAAAAAGTAGTGATAAGAGAGGGAAAAAAAGATCCATCCATGTTTGTGTTACTGTTCGGAGCAATTGGGTTGCAACGCGAAGGCCTTCGTCGAAACGCCAAACTGGTCAAATCTAGTCTGATAGTCTTCCAGCCCCCAACACTTGCTGGAAGTTCACGGACCCGACTATATGGTACGTGGCTCATAGTTCGTAAGGAAAAAGAATCATGCCCTTCCATGACCGTGAGGTAAGGGGCGCACAGGCAGCTGACTGACAGCTTGTCACGAGCACTTGACTTCTCAAAGAAGCAAAGCCGTCCGTCCACCAAATCGATCCTCGAAGCAGTCTGGCCTGATTGCCGGACGGCAGACAGACCAGGCCAATAGGGACCAGGTCTAGGGCAAGCGGAAAATCCGTAATTGAGAGACACTGAGATGCAACTTGCAGCAGGTATTGAACGGAAGTTCCCATGTTTGCGTCCCCTCACTTCGTGTAACGGCTGGGAAGATAGCGCAGGATTTGCAGAAACAACGCAAGCTCCGCTCATGCGTCCAGACTTGGGTGGACAAATGGGCTGCTCAATTTCCAGCCGAGTGGTGTCTGTCGTTTGTCGGCCAGATCTTTCCGCTTGACCAGCCTCGGTGAAAATGTTGAATCACAAATTGCAGATCCTCTTCCGGCCACTCAACTAGCTCAATGACACAACATCACACTGCAGGCTCGCTTATCTTGTCCCGTCCTGTAAGATCACCGGCACAGGTCAATTGGGTACCAAGTGACTGGGTTCGATACATTGTGCCAGACCAGAGGGTGCGGGAAAGTGTCCAAATGGGAGGCTCCGACGCTCTTTGGTTGTCTCAGCTGAGAACTCCAACGTCCAGCCCTGGCTGCTAGGTCGCTTTCTGCAACAAGCCGTCAGCGTTGACTCAAGGTCGCCAAGGCGTCGCTGGGGGTGGGAATTGTCCAGCTTGCCAGTCGTGGGAAGTGCGCCACCACACTTGTACCCCATATGTAGTTGGCCGGTTTCCCCAGCCGGTGTCCGACACATCAAGAGTATGGCTCCGTCCCGAGCGGTCGTTGGCTCCCGCTGCGGGAAAGAGCTGATGTGGTCATGGCAGCCAGCGGGAGCCAGCACGATATGAACATGCATCCGTTCACTCGACGCCATCCGCGATGTAGAAGAAGGGTGGGGAGGCTCAAGCCACTGCAAACTGCCATTGGCTCAGGACACTTTACATAACGTCCAGCCGGTGAACTGTCTCGTTCGTCACAGGCTGAGGCAGGGCGGTCTTGCACCATCTAATTTTTGGTCTCAACGGCCGGTTGCAGCTATTCCAACCATTCTCTCGGAGTGGACAACCGCCACGGAGGGTGGCCCCGTCACCAAGCTTGAGAGCACATGCACGTGTTCAGCGTACCAATAGCTTCTAGTCCCGAAATTGAGCGATGGACTCATGCAAGATGGAAGATGGTGTGGATGGCGACGTTGGCTTCACGGGCTTTCCCGATCTACTTCGGGATTAAGATGCTTGTGATGCTCAAGGCGCCTGTTGTGATACGGTGGCAGCCTCACTAAGCAGCCTCCAGGTGTTGTGTGGAGGCAAGCCACCATCCATGCCAGATACTATGTGAGTACCATACAGACAGAGTATGAGGGTGATCGGAGTCGGCCGCGGTATTCCCTCTTGTGATTGGCGCACACAGACTCCAGTGAGCCAAGCAGAGGATCGATGGCCACGGTGTCTCGGCACCCACGTCACCCAATGCATTACTCATACACTTTCAGGCTGCACCGTGCCTGACAGCATGCCAACATTAAGCTGAGAGGCAAGATGGCGGCTCTTGGGTTGAAGGAGAAGGGGCGGGGGGGGATTGAAAAACATCCGCAAACAGAGTATGAACATCAGACAAGGAGGTGATTGGCACCACACTCCCAGACAGAACACACGTGACACACGTCCCCAATAGGTGTGGATTCATAAAGAGACAGATTGATAGATGGAACTTGGTGTACTATGTAAGAGCAGGCCCCAGGTGTACCTAGATTAGGTAGGCAGACAGGGCTTGGCAGTCTGTGCGCCTAGTGGGTTTGCGCCCGTTCAGGGTCCAGGCAGGGGCTCATTGGCCAGGATTAAGCGCCTCCCCAATGCACACACACCTGTCGACCCCTGGCTGGGGAGTGACCACACTCCATCATGTCTTCCACTTAAACCTCGTCTTTGCCGCGCCTACATAGTACGATCCAATCCCAATCCCTCCTCTATTCTATTTCGGTTGCCGCTGCTGCCATGCAACCGAGGCAAGGCTCGAATCTCGAACTCTAGAGGCTGGCACGACTTACCCCGGGAAAAGACGAACGCCTTGCATTGCCTTTGACGTGCATGTAGGCGCCAATGACACCCGGCGGTGCCGCAACCACATTCGCCAATTTTACCATGCGGCAGGTCTCGCCCCCAGAAATAGTTCGCGACAAGCTTTTGCTATGCATCCTGCAGGTGGGATTTCTTTTGTTTGTCTGGTTTCGTAAGGTCGGCACGGCATTCGTCGAGCGCATGCCAACCTGGTGCAAGCTCCGAGCGCTTATTTCTGAGACAACCTTCTCTCTCTTATTAGACAAGGCCAATATAATCATCGAGTCTGCCCCCATACAAGTCAAGACGGGCGGGCTCTCCTGCATTTTGTGTTTCTCCTCGAGTGAGCGAATCCTGTTGTCTCTTTGTTTTCGGTTTCTTTTTCCTCATCTTCTTCATTGAATTATCTATCGCCTCGCTCTGGTTTCCACTGGAAACTCTCCTTCATTTCAATCCTATTCAATCTTGATACCCACTTACACTCCATTTCCACCAAAGAATGGCGACCAGCTCACTCAAGAGTTCATCCCTCATCAAGCAGGATGTCGCGTCTTCTCACTTTGAGATTGACATCAGCGATGAATATCTTCGCCGCCAGGCCAAGACAGTCAACATGATTGACGCCGCACGCATAGGCTGCACAACTCTCGCCCTTCTCGCCGGTCTGACCATCATGGGCCTGTCGGGCAACGCCATCTATGTCTACAATTCGACGCGACTGGAAGCGGCCGGCTGGTTGTCAATATGGCCTGCCTCGTTTGATTTGCGACCAACAGTTGCCCTCGTTGCGGGCAGCAGCATTGTGACTGTCGCCAACATTGCTGGGCTGCTCTGTAGCAAGGTGCCACATGTAAGCCCTACTGCCCTTCCGTGGTCAACAACTACGACAACGAAGCTAATTCTCCGTGATTTCTTTTCGTTTCAAATATAGATTCGCAATAATACTCCTTTCCACACGCCTATGATGTTCGCCGCGCCCTTCCTCGGTTTCGTTGCTGCCCTTGTGGCCATCATCCTCTTCTATGCCATCAACGCCTCGACCACCACCGACACCCTGCTCAGTTGGACATGCCGCTGGCAGTCCGTGTCCATGACCGCTGAGCCGCACTTTGGGACGCTGTGTCACTCAAACTGGGCCTCTGTTGTCCTGGCTGTCGTGCTCGTGCCGTTGGAGGCTATTGCGCTGTGTGTCGCGGCCTGGCAGCTCAAGACAGAGAAACATGTGGCCAATTATGCGAGCGCGAGGAAGGGGACCCAGAGCCCTGGGGCTTGAGTGGACAAAGGGCCTCGCCAGGGTTCATGGCACGTGAACAAGCTCGAGCCGAACAGTACGTGTTTGTGTGATGTGGACGGGCAGTGCTTTGGGAAGTCTGGCGCAGGAATCTAGGAAGAGACTCGCCTTATGTTGATGACTGAATACACTCGATGGTAACCATTCAAGAGGACGGAGTTTTAGCATTTACTTTGCTGGTAGTGATTAATTTCGAGAAAGTCTGTTTCTGACCCTTACTTCTCCATGAAATCGCCTAGCCGATTGGCAAGGTGAGGTTGAGATGCAAGCCGCAATGTCGAGACACGAAATTCGAATCATTTTTTTGAGCACCATTGTGGATGAGAGGGATGAGGTACAAGATTGGTCCGTCTGCCAGCTTCCACTTATCCTTGCTCATTAACACACGATCATATTAAGATAACATACTCCTCATCGGCACAGCTGCCTCTTCACTTGTTGCTCTTAACTGATTAGGCTGAGATCTCGATGGCTTTGAGATCCAGGTTTGAACTTGTCGCCGATGAAATACTACCTCACTAAGAACCCTTGGCTTAGTAGGTTTCGTGGTTGCTTTTTCCATTCTCAAACGACGGAAGCAAATACGTCAGCGGGAAAACAGCACCAGCTCAGTTCCTTCTGTTTTGTTTGCTTGCTGGGATGGTCTTCAGACAAAATCGATTCCGACCAGTCACAATCTGCGGGTGACCCTTTATTTTACCAACCTTCTGGGAAGCGTCACACGCGTCGTCACATTGGTCAAGTTCCCAGGTAATTTCACTCACTTCCGGAACAGTGGGAGGTAGGAAGCCTGTCACGACGATATTTGTTCTATGCAATATCTTTGTACCCCTAGAGCTTGTTTCTGTGCTTTTCCTGGGAGAGCCAACGGCGCGTTCCAGATGTTGCCGGGATCATCAGTCAACTTTTGCTGATATACAAACCATCGCAGCTACGTTACTGCTGCTGCTCGAGTCCGTTGTAACGGCGTACAAGAAAGCAGGGGCCGGTCCATGAAACGAATCACCCGATTAGAAACAACATTCGAGCAAGCCACAACGAGGGGCATTCTCGAGGCATATTCGTGCAAGATATACACCATCCAATATCACAACACCGAGTCGGGGCCTTCAAGGGATCGAGAGGACCGTCAAAGTGGATAATCTCGATCACGACACTCATCGTTTTGATCAAAACCACTGCACAAACAGCTATGAAAACGACCTTCCCTTGTTACTCGTCACTTTTCAGTTGCTGCCTTGGCTGGTATTGCAAGCCACAACGCCGATCGCAAATCAACTTGCAGGTATTGGGTTCCACTGCTCGATATTAAAATCAGCTAGTCGACGACAGGAAAAAAAATTCAACATCAGACAACGAACCTAGCACTATTCCAACATGTCGAAAATCACCATCAACCGACACCCGTGGACACTAGCTCAGGGTCCTCCGCAGCTCGACGATCGCGTCGGACTCCCACGCCCTGGTACTCGCCAACCCACCGCTGACTTCAACAAGCCGGCGGCCAAGACCCTGGGCCGGGCCGAGCTGGCCAGGCGAAAGAACGAGGTCTTTGAGGAGGCTTTCGCGATGCGTGGTGGCTGCCAACCTCTACGCGAGAGGATACGAGGCGATTCGATCGTGCTGTTGGAACTGAAGACGAACGTTATTATTGGTGATGAATTCATCTTCATCACCGAGCTGAGCGCTAAGCTCGCCGAGCTATATCAACGGCCTCTCTCGTGAGTATTCAGCCCCTCTCGCCATTGCTGGGCGTCGTACGAAATTTCCTGACCTCTAACGCGTTGTTAGTGCGATCGCCGTTCACGTACAACACTCGCAGTGCATCTTCTTCGCAGGAACTTTCGAGCCAGCCTACACCGTCACCGTCTCTGCGCTGCCGTCGTACCTTTTGCCCGTTATGAACGGGCGGAACGCGTACGTGCTGTCGGAGCATCTCGAGGAGGCATTGGGCGTCCCACAACAACGAGGGTTCATCTCCTTTGTCCCAATACCAGAGGAGAATCTCGCATGTAACGGCAAGACCGTTGCGGCAGCTCTTGATGACGCATGGGAGGATCCACTTGGTTACACTATGGGTGTGATCGAAGAGGACAAGTCAGCGAGTTTTGGCTCGCAGAGGAGAAGACTAAGTGTGAAGGTGAGTTCTCGTTTAGTCGCAGAAGGAGCGCCTGCGGGACCATGGCGTCTCATCAAATAAACAGCCATTTCTTGGGGACGGAGAAATAGTCTCCGTCGCCTGAGGGTAGTGAAACATACACTGACGGTAGCAACTAGTCGTTGGCAAATATCCGAACTCCATCAGCCGCTGCTGCTTACGAAATGACGCCGCCTACCAGTGCCGAAGACAACGTCCCAATGGGCGAAGTGAAGCCTGTCAAGGCTGCCAAACGCCGCAAAAGCTTTGTGGCAGGCTTATTTGGACGATCCCATGGAAGGAAAGAAAATGAGAAGCAGGCAGCCGAGGACTTCTGAGCAGCGACGAATTCGTGGCGATCACAGTGCGTAGTGCGCGTTTTGTATGTGGACATGATTTTCTGCAGCGTTGTGAGCGCAAATGAGACATCGGTACGGCTTGAACGGTTCACGCCGGGGCACATGACAGGACAGTCCTGCTCTGGCAAAAATCTCTGGATCGGTACGCGATAGTGGATGGAATACTGCTGGACGTGCACCAAGAATGATGCGAGAGACAGTATTAGAGGCTCGCTTGAGCAAAGTTTAGTTATGCAGTAACGAAGACATAGATTGGATGACTGCAAAGATCTCGAATTCCAAGGTAAGACTCAAAGCTACGGTCGGTCAATCATTGATCATCACTCGAGACACTCGTGGGGGGGGGGGCAAGCTTTCGTCTTGTACGGCTGAGAAGTACATAGGTAGGTGAGAGTCCACCATTAAACACGCTGTGCAAGGTGCCGAGTAAGCGAGAAGCAGCGCGATATTCATGGAGATCTTCCGGATGCAGAGGTGGTGATCGTGATGCAAGGTCGACTTTGTTTGGTGGTAGGCGTCAGGGCCGATAAACATTGGCAAAGTGAAGGGTCTCGACCCTAACCCGCCCCTTGCCCTTGACTTCAGCACGCTCACCAGTCGAAATGACGACTCTCAAATTGCACGCATTACCACCATCCAACACGTGCAATACTGGCTCACAGCTCATCTTTGCTTCGAACTCATAATTTCCCATAGGTTGATTTTTTTTCGTAGGAATCAATTGGCCTCGCTTTGTTCTCCGGTTCGCCGCGCTGGTAGTTATCAAAACCAAGTATCGCACCGTCGCATCCACAGCTCGTCCCACCTCGCCCCAAGTACAACACGCCTCGATCTCATCGGAACGACCGTGGAGTCTGGCCGAGCTGACCATAACCACGCCATCTTCACCTGATTCCGAGAGGAAGCTGCATAGGACCAGCCGGTTGGTAGCCACAAAGATTGTCCGAAGGGGAGACTGCATGCTTACCCAGGTAGGGCTTACCACAGGCACTCACCTGGGCAGATCTACTTATCACAATGTAGTCAGCCATGCTGACCGTCTCCTATATAACAGCATCGTCAGAGTCACATCAGAACGCAGCTATTGTTCCGCGGGCTACCCCAAAAGGCCAAAATAGAACGGCGGTCTGACACTCTCATGAGAGGCACAGAGAAGCTCAGCTGTGATTTGCTCTGGATAAGGGACGGCTGAATCTGAGCCCTCGGCTACTACTATGGAGGTAATACTACTTTATATTTGCTGCCGTCTTTGCTTTTGCTTTTGCTTTCTTTTCAGCCCCCTATCGATACGGTCTTGGGGTCAAGGCGCCTTTGCACATGAGCAATCAATTCACTCGTCAAAGTTGACTTGGACTGTTGTCTCGGCCGGAGCGCGGTAGATTACCACCGTCTCGATTCTCGTTCGTCACACCTTAACAACATAATCTTGCTCCAGATGACTGGATGAAACCTCATTTGCATCACTGCCCTATCAGGTCGGCTTTCATGAGGATAAGACTACTTCACATGCCATGTCTGTCCAGCGGCAGGTCAGCATTCACCCCGCAAACAGGCTGCTTGTTGTCTGGAGCTTCGAAGGCAGTCAGCTTTGTTGAGTCACCCCGGAGCAACACACCTCAGCTGTCGCCGACTATTGCTCAGCCACCCGGCGAGCTTGTGCCACCATGAGAATGACCAAGATCTTTGCTTTGCTCATTTCGGCTCCTCGCTGGAACTGCCCAGCCTGTCGGTAGTTGGGCAGAGAGCCACAAAGGATAGAAGATCGCTCTCGCCACCCTTCTTCATATGGAAATGAGGCTTCGAAGGAGCGGATGACCTCGATCAGCCTAATGCAACGGCCCGTCAAAGCACTCCGGACATGAGGCTCGTCGGTATTGGCTCCTGAGCGCACCACGCGAGATCGTGTTAGATGCTTCCCGAGAACCTGGATCACCGCGGCCAATGCGGCGTCCTGCGGCTGGATCTCGCAAACAGTCTGGAAATATCTTCCCGCAGCGGCGGTCCGTCCCGTCATAGTCATCCATGACATATGAGCTGTCACTTCCTCCCACTATTGACCCAGGCAGAGGAGCGGCCACAGAGCAAGCAGAAGTGGATTTTGGACTGGCGGGTGAGGTTCAAGCCTCTCCGAGCATTGTCTTATACCTCGACACTGCCCTGTGGCTAATTACCATCTGAGCGGAAACCCCCCTTCTTCGGGCATTGCTTTTGTTGTCTTGCCCACTACCCTTGTTCTACAATGTCTTCTGACGGCCCCTCATGGAGCTCGTCGGCTCCAGGAACACCTCGCCGATCCAAGACCAAATATGTCAGTGTCGCATCGCTAAATCTTGAACGTGTCTTCGAACAGAACCGAGCACGACTCCAGCAGCGTGATGGAGCCTTGTCGCCAACGAATGAGCAGGCATCTGCCAATGCCGGCAAAGGGAAGCCCAGGTTGTTGCTGATGGGTCAGAGGAGGTATGTTCCTGGGCAGAGCGAGGTGGTAAATCTGATAGCAACTTGCTGACATAGCGACAGGAGCGGAAAGTCATCGATATCGAGCGTAGTCTTCCACAAAGTACCGCCTAGTGAGACGCTATTTTTGGAGTCAACAGTCAGAATACAGAAGGATTCCATGGCGTATGAGACCCACGACCTTTTGTATTGCTCCAATCTTCTACAACTGATACTGACAGTCGAGACAGATCATTCATGGACTTTCAAGTCTGGGACTTCCCCGGACAAATTGACTTCCTCGATAACCCCAACTTCGACATAGATGCCGTCTTCGGCGAGATTGGAGCCCTCATCTGGGTTATCGATGCACAAGATGACTATCTGGAGGCCGTGTCACGGCTGAACGCCACAATACTTTACCTACAGCGCAATTATCCTTCCATCAACATCGAAGTCTTCATCCACAAAGTCGACGGCCTGTCAGACGATTATAAGCTCGATATCCAACGGGATATCACAATCCGAATTCAAGACGAGCTATCTGACGAGGGTTTTGAAAACGCCCCGGTCACGTTTCACCTCACCAGCATCTACAACCATTCCATCTTCGAAGCTTTCTCCAAGGTCATCCAGAAACTCATCCCACGCCTCGGCCAGCTCGAGGCCATGCTTACCAACCTTTGTCGCACCTGCCGCTTCGAAAAGGCCTACCTCTTTGACGTACTCTCCAAGATCTACATCGCCACCGATTCGGCCCCCGCTGACATGGCCTCCTACGAGATCTGTTCCGACTACATCGACGTCATCATCGACGTGTCGATGGTCTACGGGAGCTGGAGCCGGTCCAAGGCCCACCGCGACAAGCTCGAAGGCCCGCCCTGGAGCCAGAAGCTCGAGGACCAGGTGGCCGTCAGCTTTGCCGAGAGTCATATTGTGGTGAACGAGGGCTTGCGGCCCATTATGCTGCGTGAGGTGGATCGGTATTTGGCTCTGGTGGCGATCATGAAGGAAAACAGCTATGAGAAGATGCCGCTGGTCAATATGAATGTCGATGTAGTGGCCAAGGGGCTGACGGAGTTCTTTGAGGTGACGAAACGGGGAAAGTGAATAATTCGCGAGGCAACTTGAGGTCACTTCTCCACGGCTGAGCCCAGCCTTTGTGCCCGTTCTTGTCGGATTAGCGGCGGCAGTCGGGGTCTTGGGTCGGTGTTTGGCTACGCAACAGATACCAAAGGGTCGTCCGGGCTCGCAAAATAGCGGTGAAACATTGAAATGTGTATGTTGCTTCTCGGGGAAAGGCCGTTTACATCACTATGCATATGTTCTGGAGGGCATATATGACGAGATGGACGTGTAGGTACTGTACGTGTGATATACAGCACCGGGCAGCGCCACGGGCAATAAGCCAGTAAGCGTACTCCACGAGAGGCATTGACCACAACGCCTGGTCCCTGAACGTGGATACTTGGACTTTTCGGGTCCCACAATCTTTGCTAATTCTCGAGTTATGCAGAGGAGCTGACTTACTCTCGGCTTGCCATCGAGACCAAGGGCCAAATCGTATTTGCACCCCGCACGTCAGTCACATTCAGAGATAGAGAGCACAGGACAATCGGCAAGAAGATCCTCCTATTACTCCTTCTTTTGCGCAGTTGCTAGAATAACAAGAGAAGGAGGCAAAGAGACCTATAGTTATGCATGCTTTCTTCCGTCCGTCTCTAACGGCAACAACAACCGTTTCTTCCAAGAACCTTCCCTCTCCTAGACCCCATCGGTCACGGCCCATTTCCTCCGGTCTCGTCCAGTCGTATATCATATGCTAGCAACCGCCAACCTTTCCTCCGTCCACGAGCGGACCGGACCGTTGGCCAACCTAAATCGAATGTAAAAAAAAAATGGCATGTGGGGTTCGAAGCGAAGGTGTTGTAGCCTCTCCTGTCGCCGCCTTCGAGGCATGGGTATGAATCTTCCAGCCAACTGCTTCCTGCTACAGCTCCTCAAAAGAAGCCCTCCGTACGCCCATCGCGAGTTGCCTGTCAATTGTCTCCTTTGACGGCCAAAATACCCAAGAATCCAGACAAAGACTTGGGCTGACTAGCTGTCGACTCGATGAGGTGGGAGATCAAGGGTGTCTAACCATTGGTCGACGTATCAAGGGCATCGTAGTGCAGCGAGACGAGGTTGCTGGACCCACACGGTTCGTTGCGCCTTGACCCCATCTCTACAGGCACAGTCGACGGCCTTCCAAGATCAACTCAATGCAAGACGCATTAGCTCTTCTTAAGACGATGGAGGCTTCTTATCACACAATACAGACATCGATTCAGTGACGGACTCTTCCTAATCAATGAGCCCAATGATTGTTTTGACCATACCCCTCTTCAAGTGTCCTCTCCTCAAGAGTCCGAATGAAGTCGCGGTTGCTGCGTGCACGGCTTCCTTGTTGCTGACTCCCTCTACGTCCACCAGCACGCCCAGCAGCCTGGTCAACAAGACCAACCCCATCTGGTGGTGGTGGGTAGTACGCAGGGCTGGGTTGCAAGCGAATAGGTGCGTTCGGGTCAAGGTGGCTAGCAACACGTTGTATTGCTGCCGGGATGCCACTTTGTTGTTGTTCCATCGTCGTTGCTCTTGGCCGCCTGCCAGCTTGTTGCTGATAAATCCCAGGCTGCTGGGCCACCGCGCCATAGTTTGCTGGTGGCATCTGCGCGGGTACTTGGTTCATGGAAGTTTGGCCGTAAGGGCTAGGCTGCGCGCCGTAGGCTGGTGGGTTTCCGACGTGACCAGTACTAGGTGAGTACATGTTGTTACTTGGGTAAGCCGAGCCCGCGTGATTAGGCGACTGGTACTGGGCATTCGCCATGGAGTATGCGTTCTGAGCAGCGGTATTGGCTTGGGCCTGAGCTTGTTGTGCCCTCTGTTTGCTCAAGGCTTCAGCCTGCTGTTGCTGCTGCGTGCCAGGCGCTGGTGACCTGTTCAGAGAGCTAGACTTGAGGTTCATCGGCGGGACAAAAGGACCGGTGAACTTTGTTTGCGTGATGAACGGGTGCAGTTTCGCCTGCTGCGGTGACCACCGCTCCAGGGGATTGATTGTGAGGAGGCCTCTAACGAAGTCAATGAACGCGATTCGGTTATTCATTTCTGTAATTGTCAGTATTAGCTCAATGTTGGCGAAGTTGGCAGTGACATACCTCTTTCGATCTCCATCGGCTTCATATTCTTCCTAGGCATGGGGTATGACTTGATGATCTCCGGTAACGTCTCGGCCTGGAAGTACTTCTTGCTAGGCTGCTCCTTCGTACCGTGTTCCCGCGAGTACTGCTCCATACTTTTGAGATGGTATGTCCGGCGGCCGAACTCGTCAGTCTTCTTGTCAAAGAATTCACCAGCTTGCTTGCCCATCTCAATCATCCAATTTGGTGGATTACCGAGCATCTCAACGATCCGAGAGACTTGATTGTACTCAGATGACCCGGGGAAAAGAGGCAGTCCAAGGAACAACTCGACCACGATACAGCCAAGCGACCACATATCAATGGCAGAGGAGTATGGTAGGCCAAGAAGAACCTCGGGCGACCTGTAGAATCTTGACTGAATGTACGTATATACCGTTTGGCGTTCGTCGCATGCCGATCCAAAATCGATGATCTTGATGATTGGGCTTTCCAGATTCTTGAGCAGGATATTCTCCGGTTTCAAGTCGCAGTGTATCAGACGAGCCTTGTTAAGGAGAGCCAGGCCATTCAAGAGCTGTTGAGCAAATACCCGCACCAGTGTGGTACTAAGGCCCCGGAACTGGTTTTGTTTAATGAGCTCGTAGAGGTTGACACTGAGGAGCTCAAAGACCAAGCACAGATGCTGCTTGTGTATGAATGTATCCTTGAGCCTTAACAGATGATGGTCATCGTTTTTGTCGAGCTTCGTGTTGAGCTATCAATCGTAAGTAAGCAACATTCCGTTTTGCAATTCGGAGACAACGCACCAGGTCTAGAACAGACACCTCCATCATACTCTGGTTGAAGTATGCGGTCCGGTTCTTGATGACCTTGACTGCGACTACTTCTTGCGTTTTGAGATTTTGACACTTGACGACCTGTCCAAAGGTTCCCTGGCCAAGCACATCCAAGATCAAGTATCGGTTCCTGCTAGACAATCAGCATCGCCAACATGTCGGGCGTGGGCCGCTTATGACTCACTTATGACCCGCCTCCTCAGATCCGAGGATATCGTTCACATAGAGAATGTAATCGCTATCCTCATTGTCATACCCATCGTTCTTGCAACCCTTGCTGGGCTTCGTGAGGACTCGTCGTGGATTCCGCGATGACTCGTACTTGAACGTGGGGTTGCAGATGCGGTATGTCGCCGGCAAGTGACAGGTCAGAGCTTGGAGGGGCTGTCGCCAGCTTGTCAGTCGCGAAATAGAGCTGAAGGGATACTAGTAAAGACACGTACACTAATAAAACCGCCCTCTGGGTTCGCTCGCCGGAAGACGGGTTGCGTGTTGACTTTGGGTCGCAGATCCTGCTCGGTTCGCACTTTGGTGAATTCGGGCACCGGGCCTTTGCTAACCATGGCTCCTGGCGCCATCAGTCGTCGAGGAGATGTGGGATCAGTCGGCCAAAGCTCTCTACCCGGACTAAGAACACCGGCGGATTGAGGGTACGAATCGGATGCAGCTTGGAATGATGACATCGGGGGGAGCTGGGCGGACGACTGGCGACTGCTCTGGTAGTAAGGGCTCTGGGGAGAATGAAAGTCGGTAGCCCTGGTCGGGGACTGTCGCGACGTAGAGGGAGCCGAGAATTGGCTGCCGCCAGCCTTCGCGTATGGGGAGGTTGGTGACATAACCTCCATGGGAGAGTATCGTTGGGCCGCAGCGGAGGGCTCTGCGGGGGAGTGCAGAGTAGAGGAGCGGGCGGCGCTGGAGCTGGAGACGTGCTGCGAATGATGAGGACGCATAGGATATTTCATGCTCGCGTAGGGATCGTTTGCATCGGCCATTGCGACATCACCATTGTTATCGCGAAGTTGGGGAGTCGAGATGGGAGAGGCGGCTGGGTTGGGGGAGGCATGTGAACTGAGTGCTCCAGCGTACTGATCGTACTTGAAACCTCCGGGCGGCTGTTGAATGGGCGCTTGGCCTTGCTGACCGGCGTAGTCTCTCGGACTCATCTGGTTGTTGCCATTATACCTCCTTGATGCGCCGGCGGGATCGTGGTAGGCTGGGCCCCACTGATCCATTGCTGCAAGCGACAGATTACGTGTGATGTCGTAATGGGGAGAATGTTGGCGTCGCTGCACAGCTGTGGTGGAGAAGGATAGGTGTCTGTCGGTCGGGTCGGGATGAGATGCGGCAGGGCGTAGCCGACAAGCCTACCAGAGTAGGTATGCTAGAGGAAATGGACGGCCTCGATACGGTCGGCAGGATACCTCAGCGTTGTTGGTAATTGAACTTGATTGTTGAGGAAACGGGGAGGGTCGGTCGACGGTCGGGAAATCCAAACGCAAGCGCCAAGGCTGTTCAGACCCTGGCACAACACGGCGGGCGGGCAGCAATGCTTTCTACGTCGTTGGCTTGTACCCAACCCAACGCGTATTAGGCTGAGCAGGAAAAGTGGGCTGGGCTAGTCGATAGTAGAGGGAGGAGGGGAATGAAATGATGCTGGCTGTAACAAGCAACCCAGAACGGGACGATTGCGCTGACAAGGCCTGGTCTAATTTTGGGCAACCGGATCCGACAGAGCGCGTTTGACAGGAATCAGGGACCTAAGCGACAGCAGGGCGGACAGACGGACGGAACGGTGATGCTCTGGTTCCAAGCGACGCGGAATCGAGGTTGGAGGGAGGCTGGAGAGGCTTCAACTGGGCATAAATGGCCCGGGAGAGGTCGAGGGGAACAACACCCGTGTCTCCTCGCTCTAGCAATTCATTCTGAGCATGAACGTACCAGACTGAGAAAAAGAGTAGATGAATGTCAGCTTTGAAGGAGTGCCGAGGTCGTGACGCTGCTTCAATCACTGGCGGTGCTGCAAGATGAGCGTGATGCGCGATGGCGAGGGATGAGGGCGCAGGGCGCAGGGTGCAATGTGCAAGGTGCAAGGTGCAGCTGCCTTCCTTTCACAAGCCGAAATAAGAAGTCGAGCAATCTTGAGGAATACCCAGATAGATGGGCAGGCACGCTAATGATAAACAACGGATTTCTTAGCTTCCAGATGCTGCAGAAAAGAACGAGACGTCAGTCTCGTGCATGCCCAGATTGAGCAATGAGCGACTCTCTGTTCCAAATCCCGTCCATTCCAAACCCGTGAAAGTCTCGTTTGAGGGCTCGGCTATTAGCTGAGAAGCCTGCCGACTATCTCGTCATGCCTCCTGCCATCCACATGAAATCGTCCCATGCCAGTTACCCCAATGGCGTAGGGCTGTTTATTTAGCACTGCCGCCGCCCAGTCAAGCAAAGTCATCAAGTGCCCATGAGCGTACAGACTATGACGATTGCATGCTTCTTTCGACTCTTTTTAAAATTGGTCAAGCTCAATACAACACGCCAGTTGACAGCTTCGATTTCAGGATGTACTAATCACAACAGTACCTCGCTATTTTGGTTTACTGCAAGCCTAGACCCCAAGTCGCAAGGCGCGTGGTAATTTGTTGTTTCTTGTGCACCGAGTCATTGTATTCGCTACTCTTTTATGTGACAGGTCCACGTGCGGATTGATGCTGATGTTTTCTATCGCTTAAAAGAGTCATGGAACTAAGGGGTTCAGCTGCGTCGCAAGTCACCGAGACCAACAGTTGCTCTCACTCAGTACCGGTACAGCAAAATCATCAGTCAGTCATCTGGCTTGGGTAGATAGGTGTGATAACCCTGATGTCAATTTGTTCCTCGTACCACCATCTGTGTTAGATCTGCCAACCTCGTACATGCAGCTTATCCACATTTCACCCAAACATCCCGATGCAAACAAACCTCTGTCCATCAACCGTCTTGTCATCATGCCCTTCATCCAATGTATCCATGCAAAATGTGTCCCTACCTCGACCGCCAGCAGCAGAGTCAAAAGTTAGGAGAATGGAAAAAGTATGGAATTCAAAAAGTCAAACGAAAAGTAGGGAAATTCATAATGTCGTCTCTTGTACACATAGACATCCATGTGTTCACTCCTGACCCACTCCGAAAGACCCAAAATAATTTCAGCAATGCGTAGGTGGTATCCAGCGCGCGAGAAACATCACGAATACACAACCTAAGAACTTTTCCCAGGCAGTCGACAATAAAGTCATATCCTCCAAGAAACCGAGAGAAAACAGTCTGAACATCATGACCCAAAGAAACACAGGTACAGTGCGGGTGGAGAAACACGGGACACACGAGGTAGAGAAAGCAAAGCATCCCGGCAGTCTGTCCATCTCGACTGAAAGTGAACAAAATGAAGCTGTCGACGCTGTGAAAAGACACGCCCACTTGTAAATTATTTTGTCGCAAGAGGCACCGTGCGTGTTGGTCCTGCTTCTACAGGAAATGAATGAGTGGTGACGAGTCTCGACGGTGAGTCACCATGACCCTCGAGGAGAAGATTCGACGTGCTGCTCAGCCCTGATAGCCACCGTATCCAGCACTGGGAGGCTGAGGAGGGGCCCACTGGGCGTTGGGGGGCTGCTGGCCACGACCGTAGCCGCCTGCACTGGGAGGGCCACTGTAGCCCATCTGCGGACCATACCCCGCAGGGGACTGCGCAGCAGGGCCTCCGTAGTTACCCTGTTGTTGACCGTACTGAGCTGCTGTGCAATATTAGCACGAGAAAGGCATGTTATAAGCGAAAACATTCTGCCGGATTGTTTACTTACCACCGTACTGAGGAAAGTATGTGCCAGGGGTGCCAGGGAAGCCAGGAGCTTGAGCACTTTGAGGGCTGTAGGCCTGGTTGGGATCAAAAGCCTGAGTGGTGGGAGTCTTGTCTTTGCCCCACTATTCAACGATTAGTTTCTGTCTCACGCATATTGTAGTTCCAAGCAGACATTGATGTTCAGCATTGTCCGTTGCAGTATGGAGGCGAGTGTCATGGGTAGCACAGGGAAAGAGTATTCAGTAAGAGAGGGCGAATGAAGCCGCAGAAATTGGGTACCCGTGAATTCAAGCTGAGTGCATTCAGGCAACCCCCATAGATGAGAAGGGAACTTTTGCACAAATAAAAGTGCAAGGAACTTACGCTGCACTTCAGAGGACGGCCGTTGACGTTGTAGCCATTCAACTGGCAGATGGACATGGCGGCATTCTCGTGAGTGTCCAGCTTGATGAAAGCAAATCCGCGGTCAGCTTGGAAGCGAGACTCGACAACATAGCCAAAGTTGGAGAACAAGGGCACAAGGTCATTCTGCGTCGTGTAAGGAGTGAGATTGCCGACATAGCAAGTGGTCTGCCACGCAGGAGTCTGGCTGACAATCATGTCGTAGCTGTGGACACCGTGGGTAGGGAAGTGGTGGTGGCCGTAGGGCGTAGTGGGCGTCATGCCCATGGACTGCATGGCCTGCTGCTGGGCGATAGAGGGCTGGCCTTTCTGATTGGCCCAGTTGCAACGGATCGCACGGGAACCCAACCACTCGCCGTCCATAGAGCTCAGAGCCTTCTCAGCCTCGGGCCGGTCACGGAAAGCAACGAAACCGTAGCCGCGAGACCGGCCGGTCTTCATGTCCCACATGACGCGAGCCTCAGAGACGGAGCCGAAGGCCGAAAAAGCCTGCATAAGGACCTCGTCGTTGACCTCATTCGACAGATCGCCCACAAAGATGTGGAAGTGGTTTGACGTGTCCTCCTTGGTGGACGTGTTAGACTGGTAAGCCCAGTTGACACGAATCTCCTAAACTCTTGTTAGCTCCCGAAGCGAGCACCTATGTATGTATGTATCGACCCGAATTGGCGTACCAGCTGATGGACACGACGGCCGTTCAGAGTTTGCATTGCGCGCTCGGCTGCGCCAGGATCATCGTACTCAACGAAACCGTAGTTAAACCCCTTGTTCTGGCCAGAGAAGTCAGTGGATGTTACAAAATAAGAGTCGCAAGCTGCAAGCCACCAGAGAGGGACGAAGGACAAATATCACTTACGTTCTTGTCAGGGATAATCTTGACATTTTGTACATGACCAGTAGTCTCGAAAATCTGTCGCAAGACATCTTCCGTAACACGAGGGTCTAGGCCGCCGACGTAGAGCGCACGCTTGTTCGGCTCCGGGGCGGCGCGACGCGGGAAGGGGCCGCCGCTGGAAGGAGACATGATCTGGTCGCCGCTCATAGGCGAGGTGACGGCTGTGGGGATCGGGTTGTTGTTGGGCGGGATGTGAAGAGGAGGAGGAGGCATGTGAGCGTTCGAGCCATTGCCATTCTCGTAACCCGGCGCTCCAGCGTTGGGTTGCGGGGGAGGGGGAAGCTGGCCTCCGGGGACACCAGTATCGGCCATGACGAAGAGGCTGCTTTGGTATAGCCGACAGGTGGTTATGGTTGAAGGTGTGAAGAGGACAAACTCTGCTGCAAGAAAGCTAAACAGAGATTTCCTTTGTGTTTGGCAAGTTTATTCGAACAAGAGCTCCTCTCGTTGTGACCAAGGATCACAAGGGGCGGGGCGGAATGTGAGAGAAAGGGTCCTCTCCACGGTAAATAGACTCGACAATAGTGAATTATACTCCCGGATGAGACAAGACTAGCTGGGCCCAAGGTCCTATGTAGACTGTCTAGTCGTCTTGCAGGCTCTTCACTTTGACAATAGAGCCAGGAAGGGGCCGAACTAGGTGCCTAGTTCTGTTGAAGCCAAATAGAATCTCGCAAGCTGAGCTGTTTAACCGCCAAGAGAGAAGGCGGGAAAGCGTTCAGTCGACGTGAGGAAAGCTTTCGCACTCGAGACTGGTGACTGATAAGCTGATAGGAGATACGAGAATGGTACAACAGGAATCCCGACGCTCGTAAAGGATTCGGATGGTATTGATGCCGGTCGAGAGAGAGAGCAGTAATGACAGCTAGACGAGACAAGACGAGACAAGAGGTGACCTGACTTGACGGAGATGATGTAGAGTGGGGGGAAGAGAGGTATGTAGACGATACGAGGAGAGAGGATATGAAAGCAGATAGACTGGCAGAGCAGAAATCAACAAGATACGAGAGGAGAAAAGGAAACGGCCGCGGGAAAAAAGGCGAAAATGCCCTCCTAACAGGTTGAGACGGTCCGATGAGGTTGTCGATGGAAGAACAGCTCTTGCGCTTTTCGAGCCGTGGGAAGACCAAGTACAAAAGGAGTCAGTCCATGGGTCTTGCTTACCCAGCTCGTGAGGGGGATTTTGGTGGAAAGCACTCCAGGGCCAATCAAAGTATGGGGAGGACAGGGGTTTTGCCTTCCAATCATGCGATTCGATGCCTGACAGGGATGCAAGCCTCCCGACAGGAGGGGCTCCAAGGCCGCTGGCTTCACGTGGACTTTGCCTTGAGACAACCTCCAATAGGTCAACATGGTGTTTTGGACTTGCATATGTAGGCGTGCTGTTAGCGGAATCAGGTCTATGGCTACCTATTATATACACCAAAAGACTTCAAGTTTGTTGAGCCTTGTCCACGCTGAGGAATTGAATAGCTTCGAGCTCAGGGATGAAGAGACAAAAGTTCGGGGCAGGAGACCCATACAGTGGAAAGCCACCCAAGCAAATATCACCCAAGTATATTCAATTCAATGCACACAAGCTGACCGGTCCTTGACTCCTTGCCACTCAAGCCCAAAAGATCGAAGGAGATATTAACAAGCCTCGAGTTTATGTCAGATCATCTCCAATATGAACTTGCTAAGACAGGGTGTGGTTTGGAACCACCTGCATAGGAAAAACTAGTCTTAAGCCACTTACTGTGATGCCCAGTCTAGCAGTGGTAAACTACCTAGATAGGTAGGTAGCTAGTTGTGGACTAGACACACTGCTTATCAGGTGTCTACTTCTCAGCAAGGATAATAGGACCTACTATGCATCACTCATATAGTTCAAGAAACACAGGTGATTAGAGGGTATCCCCGATTCCCCTATATACCTTACTTAGGAACCTTAGAATACATGATCCCAACCTCAAGAAATTATTCACCCTGTAGGTGACTATTCTGTTGAATACAGCATAGGTGTTTGTCTGCAAGCATCAGCAATCCCTGGTCACCTGGCCACCCATTGGCAATCAGACTCCAGTTGGACACAGGAGAAAAGTCTCCGAAGTCTGTGGTAATTCGTGCCCCTGCTGAGGTGCGATTCGATGTTTCGTCTTGGCTGCATACCTTTTCTGTTTCGATCGACGATGTCAAGGCCCGAGGGAGGGGTGCCCTTCAACATGGGACGAACTCGCAAGGGTATAGCTACCGGGTCACCCTAGAAGTATAATAACTACAACACTTTAACACTCCTATTAAAAACAAAAACAAAAACAGGTACACCACACTCATTGCAGTGCTTGCTTGTTGTCGCTACCAGAATCAGCACAACTAGTCCTTCTCAGGTCAAAAAGAGCTGCCAAACCCAATCACAATGCCAATGTCACACAATAATTCCTGAAAAGCCATCTAGTCAATTTTGAAGACGAATTAGCAGGGAAGCCCAGTAAGGTTTTGCTTCAAGTATTTGCACGCAAACCAGAGGCCCTTTCCGGGTCACCACACTTACACGTTTTCACTGTTGGCAGGTCTGTAGCGTGCGAGGTCAACAGAAAGTCATATGAACCACCTATGCTTAATATCTACAACCATGCCAAATTCCCAAAATGGATTTCCGTTTGACACCATGCCTTCACATAATGAAAGCTATCAACTGTGAAAAGACATTGTTGATAGCAATGATGCCCAGTTCTAGTAACGCACGTTCATGAATCTATACCCACCTTCAACCCCTCTTGTATGGGAACTGGTGTAGGGCATCCCATCAATGAAATGTATGCCCATCTAGCACCTCTGTCATTTTCTCATCAGTCGTCGTATGCTGGCTCGTAGGCTGCAATACCCGTCTCGGCCAGTTCTTCTGTGTCTCACGCCTCGCAATACTCTACTCTGGCAATCCTGGTCACAACGGCTTGAAGTTACCACCAAACATATCCCACGACCTGTTGAACCCCGTATCGGCCATCATGTCGTCTATCTCTCGTACAGCCCGATGGTGTTGAGGATGTTGGTGGTGATGTGGATGTTGCCCAAGCGCTGCAGTATGGTGGTGGGTCTGAGCTTGGTGCATCCCCACCCCATTTGTGGGCTGGTACAGCTGGGCTGAAAGATCCATACCGTTTGGGACCAAATTGTTTTGCATCAAATATTGAGGGATAGGGCCGCCAACTGTTGACTTTATCAGAATACATCCCTGTAGACATTTGGAAATGCGTAACTTACTCAACTGTCCCTCAATATCTCCATAGACTTCCGGCATGTAGTAATTCCTCGAGTCAGTCGGTTGCTGTCCATGCATATTGGAGATATGCGAAGGTTGTTGTTCTGCATGCGTTGCTGTGTGTGTGCCAAATTCTGCGAGTGGTTGGTTCGGGTACGCGAATGGGTCGCTGGATGGGAACATCAATGCGTCAAGCTTGTAGATGCTGGGAGTCTGCCGAGTCTGGCTGCTGCGCATATATGCGCTCGAGGACGGATGTGCCGTCGAGGGAATGACGCTGTTACCAGAACCAGTGGACGACACGTCCAAAGCGCGCATTTTGGAATAGTTCATGGACATCGACTGTTGTGGCGATACTCGGAAGAGGTCTTCAACAGAAGGCCCTTGGTCGAGCGACTGCCGTCTGGCAATTCGAGTAGATGAAGCCATAGGCTTCTGTGTATTTAACATCGCAGGAATTGGCCTCATTCCCGGGGCTGATCGCTTCCTAGATGCCAGAGGTCGACCTTTCCCGCTCTTGATTGACTCGGGAAGATTCTCCCAGAGTGAGTCCATGGATTTGGAGATCCTGTCTGCGGCGAAGCTTCTCGCGGCCATTTTCTTGATCATCTCCCGACCAGCGTTGGCATCAGCGAAGATCTCCGCGGAACCTGGCTTGTCAGGGTTTTCAAGCACATAGAAGATGAGTGTGAGAATAGCAAAGAATTCTGTGTAGAGCATCGACCAGAACGGCCCGACCACCAAAGCTTGGTTCTTTATTTCCGAGGAGATGTGAAGAATGTTTCTTGATACACTGATACCAGCCGCTGCACAGGCATAGTATCGCTCATCCACAGTTTTGTTGGTCGCCAGTCTCGGGGAGATGTAGTGGAGGAATGGCCGGTACAGCATCATTTGGACATGCGCGTAGGCGAAACGTAGCAGTGTCCGGACTCTACAATTGCAACTTCAGGTCAGCTCATTCTTCCTTCTTAAAACTAAGTCTAAGGCATTGAGACTCTTACCGCATGACTTCGATGGACCCGTCTGGACTTGGTCGCCATCTTTGGGGAAGCTGCTCGTGCCACACTTGCAAGTCGTTCTCTATCTCTTTGATACGACAGTATTCGATCATATAGGTTGCATTCGTAGAACTCGCTGTGTATGACTCAATACCTTTCAATGGGTAAATGTATTTGACTACCTTCATCAAAATACCCATGAGTCTAGAGTGTGCGTTGAAGGCTTGAAAGAACGAGCCTGGCGTTCCTGGTGGTGGCTTTTGTATGCCGTCCTCGGTGATGAACTCGTCGTCGATCTCAGTTGGCAGTTTTTGATCCACATCTTCATCGTGGAGTAGTACTGGGAAGCCGAGGAGTGCCGAGCAGTAAATGTCGAGTTGTCGGATAAAGTAGAATATTCGTCTTCTTAATTCGGTGACTAGGGGCGTGAAATTGGCCTGAGGGAGATGCCTATGCAATCCCATCCGAAGAGCAGACCTCGAGGCAATGCCAAGGAATGCATAGCACCCACTCAGATTTGACGTCGATTGTAGGAAAAGGATCAGGAACAATAAAGCTTGAAGCGAGGTCAAATCTCGGCATTCAGTAATATCTTGTAGTAACAACCTGGCGCAGGTGTAGTATTTCATCCTTTTGACCTGTTAGCGACTTCCTCTCTCACAAAATCGTTACGGGATCTCAATGAAAGGGTTGCTCGACGCACCCTTCCGCAGCGGCCTCCTTGTAGCCAGCTTCGTCAGCACAGTCCTCTTCGGTAATGTTGTACATAGCACCAACCGCCATTACGGCGTAGAAGAGAGCTAGGAACCTGTTGTCGTCCACGCCAAACTCCACTGAGGACTTGTTATATACGCTTTCCATGTTCTTGGAGAAAGAAGGCATATGGACAATGCGCAGAAGGGCCGTTGCGCAGGTGAGGGCGCTGGAAGATAGTTGCATGGCTCGTTCCTTCGTTGGTAAATCATAGACGTTGAAGAAGTCTGCATCTCCAGGCGATGATGGGCTCGCCACCGACCCAGGCGAGTCTAACCTCGTAAGACCTGGAATGCGGCTTGGCCTTGGGAGGAAAGGCATTGTTTGGTCATTCCCTAGGAGACCACCAAAATGCTCTTTCATCCGCCTCAGAAAAACAGCTCCAGATGAAGTGCCACGGAAATCCCACCCACCCCCTTCGTCGAGATCCAATTGTCCAATTGTCTCGATCATTGACGTGATTCGGGCTTCGTCCTGGGCAACTGCCTGTTGTGCTTCATCTCGCTTCTGCTTGGCGGCCTGTAGTCTCTGGCGTTCTCGGTTTTGAAATTCCTGCTGAACGGCAGGATCCAGATGAGGATCGTTCAAATCCACATTCGGCACAAACTTGCGCAGTAGGGCCTCGGCGCGAACCAGCTTGGCCTCGAGTGCCTCGATGTACTGAGGCGCTGGGTTGCGCCTCCTGTTAGAGGGCTTGTCATATGTACATTCTGTAAAGTCAGACCCGTAAGCCGAGGATTCAAGTCCAGGGACGGAGAATACCTACCATAGCTATACACGGAGCAGTGTGTGCAAGGTTGCTTGCCATCGCATTTGATCTTCTTGCGCCTGCATTCGTCACAAGCTCTCGTTACTCGTCTCCTCTTTTGCATCGGCATCGAAGGGTTGGAGTTCGAAGCGGATGCATTTCCATCGTCGTCCTCTGCTTTGACCGAATTTGCACCAGTACTGTCGTCCGCAGATTGTTGGTCGTCCTGGTGGTCCGAGCCGAAAATCGAGTCGTTGCCTGAGATAGGCTCTGGCGAAGCCTCCTGACCGGACATTTCGGCGGAAACTTCAACTGTTCCCGAACCCATTTTTTCAACAATTCGTTCAATGTGATCGAAAATGTGACCAAAGAATCCGAAAAAAATGTTGCGTAACGCAATTAATATCGTTTCACTTGCTCCACGTCTTGGCCACCGATGGTGTTCAAATCAGGATGTCAGCCTGTCCCGAGCACGTTTGTCCCCTTCTCAATTGGCCGATAGACCCGGCTCATATCGTGATCGCTGTATTTCAGGAAGTTGTTTTGGTTGTAGCAAGAGAAACAAATGACTTTTGGAACTTGGTGTATTGAACCGCTGTGGGGAGTCCTTAGCCGTCGTCGGGTCGGCGCACAGGTCGGATTTAAGTGACGCGGCCGGAGACGCTGAGGCTACCTAGAGTATTGTGCTAAAAGTATGACAGCTTTATGAGCTTTATGACAACGTACTACTGACTCTGGATAGTCATCTCAGAGAACACAAGGTCTGAGTAAAAAGACGTAGAGAGCGAGGAGGAGCGTGTTCATGGAGCGGTATGCTGAACAGGTATTGGAGTGAGAACGATCGACAGTGGAGCAGCCGAGCTCGCGCAGCTCTCGAGGGGCCAATCGTACATGTATCAGAAGACAGTAGCCACGGAGATACCCTGCGGAAGCGAGCGATCACTGGGAACCACCAGAGAGTGGACTAAAAGGCAAGGTTCAGTGACCGTATCGTGGAGACTCGCATGGGATGGTCCACCTTTAAAAAAGCTTGGCATGCAGCTAAAAATGTAGAAGCAACATGGACGGGGGTTTGTGTACCATGCTCGGGAGGGATGCGATAGAAGGACTCACGGAATTTTTGGACTAATGAGTGACGCCGGTGAGGGGCTTGGGCGACAGGGCAGGTGAGATGAGATGAGACCCAATGACGTGGAGCAGACAAGATCTCCAACGCCAATCATTTGGGAGCGACTAAGCCGGAGAAATGGATACCCTGGTCGTGTCCTCGCCTGTAATTGATCAAGAAGGTCCAAGTGCGAGTGTTCGACCTCGCGCTCGTCTGTAGGAGAATGGCCTGGCACCAACTGTGTCCAGGTTCCTCCGTTGGTGAGACAAGGAACATCCAGCACGGACAGTGGACGGGCGCAGAAGCCTAATTGAGAACACCAGGACACGGGATTTGATCGATACCAATCTACCGGAGATGCAGAAAATGAGTAGACCTGTTACGGGTAATGCAGTACGGAGGCGTGGAAAACGCTCAAACAATTTGATACAAGCGCGTGACTCGAGGGATGGAGGTCTAGACAAGGACAAGGACAAGGACAGTGCCGCGGTCCTGTGAGCGCAGGAGGGGATGTTTTCCTGGCCGTCGTGTTTCAAGGACAGTAAGGTTTGGGATGTTCGAGCACCACAGACTGATCGACACGGATATTCAATGCCAAGGCGTCAGTAGCAGATCCTTGGGACGAGGTGAACCTAACAGTGGGACGGACAAGAGACAAGGGGTTTTCTGTTTTGACGCTGTGAATTTGGAAAGGACGTGCAGGGACTCGGGGGATGCAATGCAAAGGGGTGGCTCCCCGACAGGAACAGCGTTGGCTGAACGGCGGCGGGGGTTGGGCTGAGCCACGCCCGCCACGACGCGCAAGCGGCCACTAGCAAAGTACGCCGTGAAGAGAGACAGAGGACGAGTCGTTTAAAATGTGTGACAAGCACGCTTGAATCGCGGGAAAACGGAGACCGAGTTGGAGACGAAGCGGGAACTTTCCCCAGTGTGGCAATGAATACGTATGCGCAAGAGACGTGAAAGCTTGTACCTACTCAGTAGCCCTGAGGCTCAGAGTAGGGAGACATTTCCCGTATCCTCGTTACCTAACCTCTCGCATTCCCAGATGGGCTATCGACTACCCACTGCATTTATCCATACGGAATCTTGCCGTGTACCCACGAAAGTAAGCCCTTTATGGAGAGCTAGTAGTAAGTACTTGCTTCCCCCGTCTTTCCTTTCAGGAAGGCCATAAGCAAGGGGCAGCCCTTCCAAATCCACATTTCCAGATTTCCCAAGAACTTTAAGTTCAGGCTACCAGACCATTGACCCGCCTGCTTGATTAGCGTGCGCGAATTTCGCGTTTTGCGCTGATTGCTACCTTATTCCCTTCCACAGTATACTAACGGACTTTCTTTTTGACCCGGATGTCGACTTGCCTTTTGACGCTCAAATTAGGCTTTATGCACATAGAACAATTTCCAAGCTTTCTACGCGAGACCTAGATTGCTCTTTCGTGCTCCAATGCTGTCAATTTGACGTACGGGTACAGGGAAACAGATCCAGTGAACTGGGGCGGCTCGGATGATGGCTCGGCGATAAGCGCGGCCGAAGGTGACGGCTGATTTTTCAATAGTATTAGGACAAGTGGTAAGAATTGCCAGGTCACGACTAGCCATCACTGGTACGAGACTTGCGTCGCCAGCTCGGGCAGTGCAGGAGCATATCCACAGGGTAGGGTTGTATTATGTGCGTCTTTCTCTGCACGTCCATTGGCCGGTCGGCTGCTCAAGCAGGACATGTCGTTGAATTGTCAGGGCGCGATCTTGAACGTGATCGTTGCCAAGCTTCCCAAGACCGTTTGCCAAGATGTCTGCCAAGACGGGCTGTCCCGTTCTTACACCCTTACCCACGAGCCTCATCAACAAACGCCAAGACATCAGTCGTGGGGTTCAAGCCTAAGATCCACAAAAAGAGATCGATCCAGGAACACTGGCATTCGCTTGATCCTGTTGCCAAGAATGTCAACCCAATCTGTCACCTCCCAAATCCATGAGAGCCAGTATTTGTCAAAGGCTGGGACACACGCACGCTCGTTGTGTTCCATCCAGAGCATTCCAATACGATCGCCTACCGCGCTACTCGGCCGCTTTCCAACCAAAGGACCGGAGCCTACTCACTATGTAGACTTGCTCAGTGGCAGCCACGGAATATACTTGAGAGATTTTTGGCCTTGTTTTTGCGAAATTCTCTGCTTTTGGTTTCAGGTGCGTCGTATTGCCGCTCCAGATCGGATCGACAGAGATTACGAGTCCCACCAATACCAATGGGGACAATACCTACGACGTGCCTTCTTCAAGCCCTCGTAATTGTTTCGTGACATCGCTAGTCTGCCAAAGGCCACGGCACGATGGTATGTTGGACTGGCGTAGGACCAGTTGCGAGCTAGGAAAAGCCATCTTCCTTTTCACCGGTCTCCCAGTTTCAGCATTTCTTCCGAATCGCGAAAGGCCGTGGATACTCATCCTTACCAGGGCATCGTCATCGGCAGGAGGGTACTGCTGGTATCATCTGCACCCGCTGGTCTAAGCGTCCGATCTTTTGATTCGCTTCCAGAGATTAGGATTGTGCCAAGCTTTTCCCCGTCCGGCATGACGCCTGTGTAGGGAAAGTCTCCCTGAGAGCCTTAAGCCCATTTCGTGCTCTCCAATAAGCTAGGAAAATACCTGGCGGGGATCACATGTGTCACAAATAGGGTCACATAGCACTTGTTGGTACGACCAATGCCGCTGGGTTCTACCATGAGAACATGCGATTCTGATAAGTCTCGACGGACATCATGCTACTATATAACTATTCTCAAGTAATTACTTAGATTGGATTGCCAGGCGGCCTATGGTATGGCAGACATCATTTGCAGACTGTGGAAATAATGAATAATAGTGTGCTCTGTTTTGATTGCATATAATACATGCTAACTGCTATACCAACTTCTCATTGCAACTCTTTTGGCATCTTTATAACGGCAGTAGATCGATATGTTAACACTCGAATGCATTTCCCTCAGAGTAACTCCAGAATCCCATATTAGTCTAGAGAACACATCCTAGCTTTATCGAATGTTTGCGACTTGTGCCCGCCCTTGAGCGTAGAGACGAAAATTGGAGCGTTGTAGATGAGGTGACGCAGCTCGAATCTAGTGGCTATTTGAAATGCTGTCCTTCCAAGCTGGAGAAATTGGTCAGCTCCCGTAATGGCGACTGCAGGAGCTTTGCACGGCATCTTGGATCGTAACCATCCAAGGATGTGTGCACAGGCGGGATGCCTTTACGTACCTAGGTAGACAAGCCATAAGGCAGAAATTTGGGCTTTTAACAAAATCAGCATGCTCTCGGCGCTCCCAGTCTCCTTTGCAAAGTTGGAGTGATGTGTATTGAGATTGGAAATGCGAAAGCCTGCAACACCCCCCCCCCCCAGCAAAAAACACAACTTACCTAATTGACCGTGGCCAGATTTACCCCGCGTCACACATGCCCAGGCCACCCGGGCACTTGAATCCCTGCATAAGTCTGCAGCTGCCCAAGGACCACAGCTCTGTCGCGGTCCACTGCATCACATATACCCCACGACCGGCGACGTGACGTGCCAACCCTCATTCTCTGAGGTCTTGATCCAACAATAACAAAAGTCACGATGGCTGGCCTACAAGTGGCTCAGGCTCAGGCCAACAAGGCGGACATCGTTGTCACAGGTATAGTCTACAACACCCAATTCGAACCACAGGGAACGGCACCATCAGGTCGACGAGAGACTGCAGCTTCCATCTGAGGATTGGATGAGTCTGACCGTTTTTCGCTAACGTGCGGTCGCAGACGTTCCCAAGCTTGATCTCGAAACCTACATCCAGAACTACAGAGGTACGCACGATCATATCCTGGGGTTTCCTTCTTGTGTAGCTAATCACAGACCCCAAGGCCGCACCCGCTTAAATCGGCTCACATCGATCGCAAATCACTCGACTGTTCTCGCCGTCGATGCGCTAAAACTTGCCGCGCGCGAGATCGTCGACAGCGGAAGGGATGTGCAGCTGTACCGGAGCATCATCGAGAATCTACGCACCATCGATCCCAACGATTCTGCCGCCGTCTATAACGCCCAATGGGCAGACAAGACCGACAAGGCGAACAAAGCCGAGCTGAGTCGCCTGGAGGGTGAGCTTAAGGGATACAAGAACAACCTCGTCAAGGAGAGCATCAGGGTTCGTAAAGAAGATTCTACTAGGTGTCAGACTTTGCGCTGATAATAGACAGATGGGCAATGAGGACCTTGCGAAGCATTTCGAGAGCATGGGCGAGCTCAATCAGTCTTACGAGGTTTATGCCAAGATGCGAGCCGATGCCAGTTCCACAAAGCACATCATCGAGGTCGGACTGCACTTGGCGCGCGTCTCTGTCCTGCGCCGCGACTGGTCAATGGTCATTGCAAATGTCAACAAGATGGCTGGTCTTCAGACAGACTCTGGCGATAAGAGCATTCAGGCGGTCTCTAATATTCTGTACGGAATCGGCCTGCTGGGTCAGGGCAAATACCCCGAAGCTGCTCAGGCCTTCTTACAGGTCGATCCTACTATTGAGGCATCACTGTACGACGAATTCGCAAGTCCCAACGACATTGCTACCTACGGTGGCCTGCTTGCGCTGGCAACTCTCGATCGCCCGGGCCTCAGCAAGTTCCTGGACAGCTCGCCATTCCGTACCTTCCTAGAGCTCGAGCCCCATTTCCGACGAGCTATCTCTCAGTTTGTCAACGGCAGATACTCCGCTTGTTTGGCTATACTTGAGTCCTACCGCTCAGATTACCTGCTCGACATCTACCTGCAGTCACATGTCAACACTCTCTACAGCTTGATTCGTGTCAAGTGCATCTTTCACTTCTTGCAACCCTTCTCCTGCGTTACAATCGATAGCATGAATGCTGCCTTTGCGCCGCCTGGAGGCTCGATTGAGCCAGAGTTGGAAGATATGATTCGAAATGGTGGTCTCATGGCACGCATCGATCCCATCGACCGGGTACGTTCGTCAAAACTTTATCGCCTCATAACTTTCACTGACAGATTCTTAGGTTATTACGACCGCGATCGTTAACCCTCGGGCCGAGATGCAGGCCAAAGCCCTGGCTGCCGTCAGGCAGTACGAGAAAGACGCTATCGATCGTATCCGGCGCATTGCTATCATCTCTGCTGACCTTGAGGTCAAAGGCAAGCACAAGGGGCGTGGTGACCGTCTGGGTCAGGGGGATCCTGCGTTGAGAGGCGGATGGGATGGAGAAGGCACCGATTTCTCTGACTACCGAGCTTCTTCATTCGTTGCATCTCAGTACTGAAGTGAAAGTATGAGGATTTACTGATTTTCGGCGGGACATACCAGGTGGCTGCGATGGCGTTGGGAGTCAAATTAAGGCGAAGCATTTGCACCAGGTTTGGAATTTTGAACTGCGTAGAGCAAGGTCAGAGTAAAATGAAGACAATCGATAGATCACAATAATGTGCATGTTCGCACTGCTTCGCTGTCGGGGATATCGTCATCTCGTCTTGAAGCAGATGATTCGTTTTGCTCGGCCCTATCTGTCGTCAATCAAACAGTAACAAACGTCTTGAGACAGAGCACATGAGTTCACAATCTCTAGTCCGGCAAGCCATCACAATGGAAAGAAACGCTGCTGAAAGCATAAGGCATACAAGCCGGGCACGAAACGACGACCAACTTAACACGAGGGCAAGACAGGAATGTGATACGGCAAGGACTTCAATCGTGCACTCTGGACCTTCGGATGCTTTGATTCCTTTACACTTATCCCATGAGCTGTCTCACGTCTTCAGGCGGCCATCGCACTTGCGCAAACGTCAAGCACCGCTTGATACTTTGCAGATACTTCCGTGTGACCTCGTCACCCATGACATGGCCCCTCTCGCCGTTATGCAGCTTCTCTCGCGCACTTCGCTCGTGAATACCCACCATGGTCACACCGATGGGCCATGCCGCCTTGCCAATACTCAATCTCAAATACTCGTCGTTGGCATCCACATACCGCCTCTCCTGTGCGGCCCGCACAATCTCGACGACGCTCTTCAACACGCTGTCATCCAGATCTCCTTTCTCAAACTTGCGAAATAGTGGCGTCATCGTTTGTTTGCACTGCACCATAGCGCTGTACGCCTGCCTCGCCGCTACAGTATCTGCCGTTCCGCTTTCCCGCTGCTCTTTGAGCAGCGCAATTTCCCACTCCTTCAGGATCATCGTGAAGTACGACGCCAACTGCCGGAATAGCCACTTTCGAGCTGCCTTGTCGCTCGCGGCCGGGACAGTCTCGTCCACCTTCATGTCCTTCTCTTCCATAAGAACCAGCGTCGTAGGGATCGGGCCCTGAGACACCACCGTCGTGAGCCTGCGCAGACGCTTCATGCGCGCGGCGCGCGTCTCGCCAAACAGCATCACGGGCTCGCCCAGTCCGCGCAACTTAGCGGTCAGATCCTCGTCACTGAGCCTTGCGAGCTCGTCACCCTCGACGCCTCCGTCGTCGTCACTCTCCTCCTCTTTGCTATCGTTCTCCGGCAGCAGCTCCGGAAGCCCAAGCCGCTTCCGCCGTGCGCGCTCCTCCTCGGCTTCTTTTTCCTCCTTGCGGCGGTGGGATTCTTCGGCGAGCTTGCGGCGCTTTTCCTCGCGCGCTTTCGCCTCGGCTGCTGCGTCGTCTTCGCGTTTGCGCTTGGCGGCGGCTTTGGCTTTGCGTTCCTCCTCGAGACGGGCCTGTTCGGCCCGGTAAGCCTCTTGACGGGCGGCTTCGGCGTCGGCTTTGCGAGTGTATTTTGGGGGCGTGTCAGTGCTGGGTGATGATGTAGAGGGGCCTTTCTTTTTGGCTATTTGCTCGGCCATGAGCGCTGCGAAATCCATGTTTTCTGTCGAGAGATTGCTCGCAATAGATTATAGGAGCTCGAGACAGGTGGATGTGGTGGTGTTGGGTCAAGGACGCAATGGGCTTGTTTGCGTTATTGGTGCTGTACATGTCCTATGGCAGCTTTCCAGTGTTAAAAGGTTATTGGAGTCGTAAATTCGGGGGTCAGGCACTAAATGGAGTGCTGGGGAAAGTTCCACTTGACGGACCTAGTGCTTATTTTGGGGGACCCCTGTTCTTGAGGGCTACCTTACACAAGGATCCTCATACCCACCTTCACATGTGACAAGACATAAGACCAATTCTACCGCTGTAAATCAACAACAGCTCACTGCTGCCAGGTCCTCATAAAGTGTCCGTGTTTCGAGACGTATGATCCTCCAAACATGGAATTGGCACCAGAGCCAGTCGACCGCGACACAAACACGCCGTTTCTCCTCAAGCTCTACTACCGCACTGGCGCATTTCACAGGTATGGCGCCCGGGTCCCTTCGGAACTACCTAGGTAGCTATCTCACGAAGATTAACACCTCTCTCAGACCCGATGAATTCTCCTCACCCGTTGACCTTCCGCCACACATCGCCCTACACACCTGGCCAAGTGCAACACTTTTGGAACTGACGCAGCTCATCGCCGCCACTTCACCAGCTCTCCTCCCCTCTCCAGCAATAGGCACGCGCCTCGCCTTCCGTCACCTCTATCACGACGTTCGTGGACCGCCGGCTTCCGCGTCCACACCTCGCCTAGCAACCCAAGATCTCGGCTCCGTGGTCATCGGCGACGGCGGGCCGGGTGTGGCGACCGACCCGGACGAGCTGGACATGGGCCGGCTCAAGGAGACAGCCACAGTGGGCAGCTCCGTGGAAGCAGCCAAGACGCTTGGGGACGCCAGGTTCGTGGTGGGCGATATTTTGAGTGTGGCTATTTTGCCGCCGAGCGCGGTGGACGGGAGCGTGGCTAGCGCCAGCGCAGCGAGGATGGGTCGGGGGTACGGGGTAGGATCTGGACAGGCTTCTCTTGGGCCGACCATGGAAGCGGATGGCCGAGGCTCGGGTAGAGATCGTGGGTTTGGAGATCTGCGCGGAGGGGGCTATGGAGGGAGGATGACAGGTGTAGGGGGCAGGTTTGAGCGGGATGGTAGGGACGGGCGGGCGCCGGTGCCGCCATTAGGTGAGTGGAGGAGGGGTGAGAGGCTGCCGGATGCCCCGTCTATGCGCGGTCGTGGTAGAGGCAGGCCACGATGGTGAAGGGGTTCAATACTTGCTCGTGAGGGCTTCGAGCGCAGCAGCGGGGACCAATTGGCTGCTGGACGAAATCGAATTCTGGAGAGATACAAAAACATGATCGACGGTTCCGTTGCGAGACGCCTCGTTTGCTCCGAAGTATCATAGAATTCGGAAGCGCAGGCACAGTCAGGCGTTTGGTTGTGGGGGAGTGGGCATCCCATGAATCACATAGCACTTATACCACGGCGTAGAATCAATCAATGGTTTTGTTTTTCTCTTTCTCTGCATATCTGCTCCGATCCAGTAGTCCCAGTCTCTTTTACTTCCTCATCTCCCTCAGTACTCGTAGACGAGGTCGCCTTTCCTCTTCGCCCGGAAGTTGTACTTGCCCTGTGTTTGAAATAGTCAGTCTCCAGTCCACTGTTCCATACCCTTGCCGTGAAAAGGAGCCACACGTACGTCTGTCGAGTATGCCACAGTTCCCAACGCAAAGGGGACAGCGATCGCGTAGACGAAAGAGATCCACGCCGTCCTTGGCGTCCATCGGAAGTATTTGTATCGGTTCGAGGACATGTCTACCCCAGGCTCGTCAGCGCGCCGTGCACATCGATATGCAAGCCTCAATCCCGCCCTGAGTCTTTATCACGGAATGTGGTATTTCAACGTACTGTTCAGCCGGACGATGGCCGGGTCCGTCGCCAGCTCTGTGAAGGGGGGTCAGTTACTCAGTTGCAATCTGGGCCATCTGGAGAGGCAGGGTCGCGGCTGGCGTACTAAAGTGTTTGAGTCCCGCCATCTTGATTCCGTCGCCCGTGGGACTCGTGCGAAGATGGCTGTGAAGGGTGTGGTGGGTTGGATTGCTCGTTTGGTTTGGCTTGTGAAAGAGAGGCGCGGGTGATATCTGAGGTCGTTCGCGATGACCGACGTCTCGACTTGGTCCGTGCGCCCAACAGGGTTTGGGTCACAGTCAATACATGAGAGACGCCGAACGGTCAGAGCCCAAGCTGGCTGGCGGTGCTGGCTGGCAGAATACTGCACCTGAGTTTCTCAACACAGACTTCCTCGCGTATTTCAATTGCAATTGCAGTCGTGATCCGCATTCGTAATTGACTAGTCTAGCGCGACCATGTTGCACAATCCGGTCGGCGAACACCCCAATTGGCGCTGTCCTTGCTTACCTTGCTGACCTACCGCCCGTCACTCGAGTGTTATTATTTGCGGATAAATTTGAAATATTCATTGCCATATTATTGTAGGTATGCGTCGGAGCTCACGTATGCACAGGCTATTCTACTCAATATGCCGTAGCTGGATGGTCTGATCAGAGACACGAAACATACCTCGGCTGTCGGAGGTCCCTGCAAAGCCTAAAGTGATATAACCTCTGAGATCGGGAATGTTATCTGCGGGAGGTGACTGTAACTTTTCCATTGCACATCCGCATCGGACTCTTCATCTAGAAATCTTGTGACACACAATGGCTACTGGACAAGCAAAGATAAAGCTGCATTGGTAAACACCATCTCATTCCACTGAAGTCCATCTATCACTTCTAACTGCTTAGGCTCAACGGCTCACGAGCCAACTCGTTGCTCTGGCTCCTGGAGGACCTTGGAGTGCCATATGATGTCGAAGTTTATCACCGCAAGGCCGACATGTTGGCCCCTCCCGAGCTAGCAAAGGTTCATCCCCTGGGCAAGTCCCCAGTGGTCACTGTCACGGCTCCAGACTCTACGCAGTCGGTTGTCCTGGCCGAGTCCGGCTTCATCTTTCAGTACCTCTGTGATCACTTCGCAGAGGGTAAAACTCTTGTGCCAAAGAGATGGAAGGATGGGCAGGAGAACAAGGTCCTCGGCGAGACAGAGGCGTGGATGCGCTATCAGTACCTGCTGAACTATGTCGAAGGGTCCTTGATGCCAAACCTGGTCATGTTCTTGGTCCTGTCAGGTAAGTGTTACAAGTTCAGTCTAGTGTATTTTGCACCATTATACTGATAGCGTTATATATAGCGTTGAAAGGGAAACAAGTCCCGTTCATTGTGCGGCCCATCTCAAGCGTTATCGCCAATCAAGTAATAGCCATGATGGTGTTTCCGAATATGAAGAAGCACCTTGGATTTTTGGAGCAGCAGCTTGAGACTTCTGGCGGTGATTTCATCACTGGACCGCATATGACCGCCGCGGATATCTTGCTCAGTTACCCATTGCTAGCTGGCAGCACCGGCTTCGATAGCATGGGTAAGTGGCCCAACGGCACAGCGAAGCAGTCCTATCCCAAGTTGTTCGCCTATATGGAGCGACTGGAGCAGCAGCCCGGCTATAAGAAAGCGGTCGAGAAGACGAAGGAGATTGATAATGGTAAGTTCAGCCTTGTGCCAACACCTCCATGAGGTGAGGGTCTGAACAAGATGGGTTCGGGATTCGCGTGAAGGTTCGAGTTGGTGCTTTGAGGATACCGTCTATGTACCATAATGGATAATCACACCACTTTTCAGGACAATTTTCTCTTTCGGCTCGGCCGGGAGGCAGAAGAGTGAGGACTTCGAAAATCTAGCGGCCGTGAGGAATTCCGACCATGCCGGTCCGCAAGGCCGGGCCCGGGCCTTGGGCCTTGTCCGAAAGCCCGTCTCTCATTTAGTCCTTTTCTTGTTTTTGTGTCTTATTGTGAGCGGGGTGAGCTTTGCTATTGAATTTGAGCTTACGACCGTCGGCGTCACTTGATGCACAGCCGTGCATATGCGTTATCCATTTCATACTACACGGTACAAAAGAATTGCAGAGATCAATTTTCCACGCCGAGAGATGCAGCCTCTTCTTGGCGAGCTCGGTAAGCTGCAGTAGTTCATCTGAATAACAAACCACCCCCCTCCCAACCCAAAAAAATAAAAATAAAAAGAATAAGCCGCGCATCCACAGTGAAAGATCACAGGCAGTCGCTCTGTGATGAAGCGCGAGATACTCATTTGCCAAGTCAGCTGGTTAGTGAGTCTGTTGGCGCAAAGATGGGATGGGCCGGCGCCCGGAACCCCGGGTGACAGTGACGTTTACAATGGAGCATGACGTCGATTTCGAATAGCTCTAGTCCTGGCTTGAAATGTTTGTTTGGCGCAAGGCCTTGAGCTGAAGCCGCACGTTATAACAGGTATGTACATACTTAGTAGTAGTATTATACTAATACATAGTACACTGGCTGTGTGACATTTACATTTCCACGGTTTCAACTAGGAAGATGGCTGCTGTAGTGAATCACGCTCCACTCGTTCCTTCAGCGACCAACATCATTCAGGCCTGCCAGCCAGGAAGTGAAGTGTCTGTGCCCTTGGTCGTGCCTCTGTGGATACCTGCCCCGGGGCTGAGTTGTCAGGTTGTCCAACTCGCCTTGCTCCCCAATCCTCATCGGGCGCATGCATCCTGATCTGACTGTATCGAGCCGCCACGACAGCAATTTCCCCTGTTTATTTCCTCTTTTTCTTACCAGGGGCTTCTAGAGTTAGTTATTAATATACTTCCCAGGCCTATCCCGACCCGACAGGCCAGGGCGACGTTTTGGGCCCTCCTCGAAACCTAAAGTTGCACAAACGATAGTTAGCATCTTAGCCTCGATATTGTCATCTTTTTGGGCCAAAAGCCATCAGATTCCCGAATCCTTCTGCGACACTACGCCATATTACTGCTCATCCCGCCCTCGACCTTTTCTCTAGTCCATCTCCTTGTTCTTGATTTTTCAAACATTTCCTCTCGTTCAACCGTTATCTCGGCCCTTTCGGCACTTGCATCTTTACAAGCTGCTGTGGTGCGCAATCTCTCTATTTGTGCCGGACATGCCGGCTGGACCACCCTCCTGCAAGCCGCGCGAAACTTTACACAAATTTGAGCTTACAACAATCAGCTTCAACGATTTGGCTCACCACGATGGCTGAGTCTACCTTGTCAGGCTCCGTTTCGCCGCGGGGGGCTGTACACAATGACCGCAACACCAACACGGTCCCGCCAAAGCCACAACCCTTGGTCATCCCGCCTGCTGATGTTCCAAATCAACATGCAAGCTCTCTTGCAGATGGCTCTGGATCAGAGGAGGATTTCTACGAAGAGGATGATGCGCAGTCCTTCATCCAACCCGCCATAAGCCCGGCGGTCTCACGTTTGACTTCTCCAAAGACTCCTATTGCTGAGAGGGTGGCCGCCATGGACCAGGTTGTGGAAAGCTATTTTGATGGAGCGAATGGCAGTAAGGGAGAGGATTCTTCAGGTGACGAGACGCCTTTGCCGCAAGACCATAGGCAGAAGGAGCGCGCAGGGAAACCAGTGGACCAGACTCGCCTCCCACCAGAATCCTCAATACCGCCTCCTCAGCCTCATTCGATGGAACGCGTCCCATCACCGTGGAGGACTGGTCCTAAGCAGATTGTCGTCACGCACTCCAATGCACCCGCATCTCGGCCAGTCCTAGCAGGTGTTTTGGGTAATACCCGACACCGTCGATCTTCGTCAGGTGGTGCTGAGGCTTTGCGGCGGTTGTCTAAGGCTCTTCCTTCAATATCTCTGCCATCCAGCTTCATACCAAGCCGACTTCCGTACTTCTCTTCTTCATCTACTGCTTCGAAACCTGGGCCTAAAGAATCTTCATCAAAGAGCAGCCCACGGCAGCAACAACAACCGCCCATGCAGAGTCCAAGGCATTCCAGCAGTTTCCCCAGAGTCACAAAGGCATTGCCGCAGCCACCTGTGGCTCACCCGAGTTCAAATGGAGGCCATAATATGGTCAGCATGCCGTCTCATAATCGGAGATCATTAGCACTGAGAAGATCTACCTCGGACGAGTCGATGCTTTATCACTCGCTTTCTCGTATGTCGAGCTTCGGGGATGATCAGCGTTTCACCCATGTTCGCGAGCAAGTCAATTCCCGATTCAAGGCAATCGTGGATTCGTTTGATACGCCTTCTTTTAAGCTGCCCAGTATACCTAGTACTTTGAGTTTGCGCTCTCCGTTCCAAAAGAGTGAATTCACGGTCGAGGAGACTAGGGTTGACCCGAGCCGGACGTCTCCGTTGAGGGCTCTCCATGAGCCCAAGGACCCACTGGATAGCGCATTAGAGGCTCTGACAGGTGACTTGGTGATCATGGGTGGATACCGCGGATCGATTCTTCGGTCTGCGGAGGCACCGCATAGACAACTCTGGGTGCCAATCAAAGTAGGACTGAACGTGAGGAAAGTCAACTTGGAACTTGGCCTGGACCCCGAAGCCGAGGAAAGAGCAGAAGAGACTATCATACCCTCGGGAATGCTCAAGAACATCGGACCCGTTGACATATCAAAACGACTATTCAAGCGGCTTCGCGAATGCGAGAATGTCAGAAATGGGAAGCTTAGGGTACACGACTACGGCTACGACTGGCGGCTAAGTCCTCATATTCTTTCCAAGAAACTTGTCAACTTCCTCAAGACGCTTCCATCAAACCAAGGCAACAACCCCGCTGGTACTTTCGTGATCGCACACAGCTTGGGCGGAATCATTACTCGACATGCTGTGAATCAAGCTCCCTCGCTTTTCTCTGGTGTCGTCTACGCTGGCGCACCACAAAGATGCATCAACATACTTGGGCCCCTCCGCAATGGCGATGCCGTCCTCCTCAATGAAAAGGTCCTCACAGCGCATGTCAACTTTACGCTCCGCTCGACCTTCGTCTTTCTCCCCGAGGATGGATACTGTTTTATTGATAAAGTCACTGGTGAGGAGTATAACATCGATTTCTTCAACCCCGCCGAATGGGCCAAGCATCGCCTCTGCCCATCTGTAGGAGGTCCCGCTCTCCCGCCCTTTACTCCTGTCAAACGGAATACCTCCCTCGTCGGCTCGTTCCTCAACCTCTCCGACTCTCTGTCATCACGCGGCCGCAGCGGCAGCGACCCCGCGACCCAGCCCCCGCGCAACAAGATCACCAAGGACCGCACCCTCGCGCCACAGATGGATGCCTCAGCCGGTGCCGCGGAGCCGCAACAAGCCCACCCCCGCGCGGTATCCCCGCCGAAGCGCGCCGATACACTCACGGTGGAGCGCAACATGGCGTATCTTGCGCGCACGCTCGCCGAGACGAAGCGCTTTCGACAAGAGCTGCAACACAGCCGAGAACACCAGGACGCGAACGTCTACCCACCTATCGCGGTGATCTACGGCAAGGAAATTCCGACAGTATATGCGACGCGTGTGGCGTGCCGCGAGGCAATTGCGTGCGCGGACGTGTACGATGACTTGGTCTTTCGAAGCGGAGATGGCGTCGTGTTGGCGCGGGAGGCGATGCCGCCACCGGGATATGAGATTGTGAAAGGTGGGAGAGTGAGTACGGACAAGGGCCATATTTCAATACTGGGAGATATGAATGCCGTGGGGAGGGCGGTGTTGAGTGTGATTAGGGGGCGGGAGAAGGGCATTGGATTGGGAGCCGGAAAGAACATGACGAGTCCGTAGGGGGATGGCCTACATAAGCTTTGGACACAACTTTTCTGGCTGGTGTATAGTAGAACGTCTTACAGCGATGGCTCACGCGAACAAAAGCAAAAGAAGCAGAGCATTGAATAAATGTATGGGTAGACTTTAAATTATTCTTGTCCAACTTGGATGCTTTGAGTGTCCGAGCAGGTGAGTATGCAGGCAATGAGGTCGCCCGCCAGGAAAACTTATTGACTATAACACCATCGGCGCGACTAAGAAATATTTCTATCGTCTCCAGCGGGACATCTTGGTCTCGTGATGGGCAAACGACACCATGCAGTATTTCGCCGGTTCTAGTTCTGTCGGCAGTAGAAGTTACGACATTTCTGTATTACAAAAGCACTTTGTGATCATGGGCAGTTTGAACAGTGTTTGCTTCCCTTAGTGTTACTTGCACCGACTTGCCTCGGGTATGTGGGCTTGCCTCGCCCATTGACTTGTCGATGGCCTGCCCAAATGCACTTTCTAGGTTGTGGCATTATTGAGTATACGTTCAAATTTTGGAGTCAGAATTTATAGTCATGTCGACGACCATTACCAGTAAGCGCACAAATCTCGGTCCTCTCACGACGGTGTTCACCCCAGAACCGTCATGTAGCATTCCACTTGTGGCTTCACAGAACGATAGCTTTGGCTATTGGGCAATGTACTGCTCGTCCACGACCTATGCCGACAATCATTCCGACATTCGTACCCTTTCTTTGCTCGCCGCTGACTTATCATGCTACCCAAATCCGACAAATTCCACTGCGCGCGTGACCGAGGCTATTGGCGAGGACGTCCTGGGGGCCTTCTCCCCGGGACTGCACTGTCCAGCGGGATATACGACGGCATGCGTGGGCTACCCGGGCAGCACAGGTGTCTTTGCATTTCAACACCCTCTCACTGGATCCGAGACCGGGGCAGGTTGCTGCCCTTTGGGCTTCGATTGTCAGCCGGAGGTGTTGAACCTTGAAAGTTCAACAACGATTCGCTTGCAGGTGTGCACTAGCACAAAATGGTCTGGGATACTCACATTGGGAGAGTGCACTGGAGGGCCACACCCCGGCCGAACTCAAATGTTCTGGTCGGCGAGCGAGGCGTTTACCGTCGTTGCACCGATGATACAACTCGTTTGGCAACCGAGTGATCTGGCAATTCTGGCGCCTGCAGCCACTACCACTACCAACAACAACACCACCACCAGCAGTGCTGCGGCGGCGTCAAGCTCGAAGTCAAGCTCACCCGCTATATCCGTTGGCGCAGCGGTCGGTATGAGTGTAGGAGGGACTGCTCTTTTGGTCGCAATTATCGCCTGGACCATATGGGTTTTCAATCGCCAGCGACGAACTCGGCATGATGCCACTAGGACGGTTGCTCCAGCTATGGAAGGCAATCGAAAAAAGCAGGCCAAAGCGGAGCTTCCAGGGGACCGCCAATTATCGCACGAGCTTCGAGCTGAAGAGGCGCCGCATGAGCTATGGTCGCCTGATTCTCCTGCTGGGGACGCTTCTGGGTCTGCATCTCTTGAGACCCGTCCAGGACCTCTAGTTGAGCTGGCGGGATAGTATTGGGCAAGTTCATTAGGAGGATCAACTTGAATCACCTGTTACAATGCATGGAGGAAATAGATCCGAAACACGTGATTGGGAGCGGGAAAGGTAGGCTGGACTTGCTCGTGATTGCCTCCAAGGCATGTATTGATCCTTAGGTGACTTTTGTTTGGTGATGGTGATAGGAGAATCCGATGGAAAGGTGGCATTGAAAGCAGTCTAATAAGCCCAACTGTTCAGGGGATACATACTCCAAAGTCAGATGCTCAGGGTCCGCAAGCTCTAGCTGCACCTCTTTACCTGGTTTTGCAACTAAAGCTTGTAGACTCAGCTTATCTGTTGCAATTGTCAAGTGGTCGAGTGAGTCATGAGTGAGGACATGTGCCTTCGAGCTGTCGTCCATTACACTATTTAAAGTGTATCATCGTCGGTGACGGGCTTTTGATCCCTAGTCAATATTGCCAAGCTGGGACCGCTCCTCCACGGGATAAGTCATCCCAGGGAGCAAGCATAGTGAAAAGCCCATAAGTAGTTCGTTAAACAGGAAACCAACTTGATTGCATGTGGCATTGATTGTAAGTAAAGCGACGCTGTGTGGGTATAGTGAACATCCTTGACAAAGTAAAGCGCCAACCCGTAGTTCTCTTTGTCTCACGGCTCCAAAATCATCATTCTGCAGTTGAACAAGATTACCTCCACCCGTATCTTGAGCCAGCCTGTTTCTGTGTAGACCGATTTTTCGCGAAATTCTCCTCCAGCGCATCCCGCTGCGACTGTACTTGGTTGACCAATTGCTGCAGACTGTGCTTTCCCGGTTTGATGGCCCGCAGTGGGTTGTGCTTCTGTTGATCCAGTGCACCCGATGCCCGTAGTTCTTGATTGTGTTGATATTCCTTATCAAGATTGAAATTGATTACGGATTTAGCTGTGGTCTTGCTCTTGCCTCCACCGTCGCGGCCAAATAATTCACGCCGAGCGGCTGGGTCGAGGTTCAAGTCATCGGCTATTGAGTCAAGAGAATTCGGATCTGTATTGCTGGATGCAAGCGGCTGTGGATAGTCTGCATATTGCTGCTGAGCGTCGGCATACGCACTCTCGTCGTAAGTCGTGAATTCCGGCTCGTATTCAGTGGTCTCCTCGGGCGTAGCTTCGATGGTAGGTTCGTCTTCTCCTATGGAGAACAAGGAAACGTTCTTCTTGGGAGGGGGAGCCACTGTTGGATGTTGTGCTGGCGCCGCAAGGACAGATCCGGAAATTTGAGCAGTTGTACTCGATGCCGCTGCGGGTTTGGAAGCAGCAGAAGCTTTAACTCCATTCTTCTTTCCCGGTTTTCTTGCCACGGAAAGAGGCTTGAACATCAGTGGCTTGCCCACGATCTTGACCTCGTCTGCCGGTTTCTGATCCTCCGGTATGGATGGCTGCGCCTGCACGGAGTCCTTTGGGGGTGGCAGTTTCAGGCCAAATCCTCCAGAACCGCTGGGATCCGTAAAACTATCATCATTTGTGGCCGGTACGGTCTCCCGGCTGAATGCAGCCTCCGAGCTCGTCTTTAGGTTGATGCCAACCTTGGGCGCAGCTTTGCCAGCACTTGTCAAGGCTGGTTTTGACACTGCTTTTGGCGGAGGTAGGAAAGAACCGAAACCACTGAATTTGCTTCCACCCGTCTTGATTCGTTTTGCTGCAGGTTCATCGGACGGCGCTTGTTCGGCTGTTGCAGAGGCGGAGGGTAGGTTGACGAGGATCTTGCCAGGGTTTGCTGTATCGACGAGTTTCTGAAAGGGCTTCTTGTTGGTAGACACAGCGGCTTTCACAGTCGCAGTGTTTTGAGGAGCTTCATTTTCGGACTCCGAGTCGGAGTAGTCTACCAAACCCATTTCGACATGTACGTGTGTAGTGAGGGTCCGTGAGATTTGGTGGGCTGTTTGAGGGAGGTTGAAGGAAGTTTGCGGCGACCTTGGTGTCGACGTAGGCGGCTCCAATCCAGTATCCACCGGGCAGGCACCCCAGACCCTGCCCCGCGAACCCAGTGCCTCGGAGTTATGGTGCACCTAACGTAGCAGGGACTCTCATTGCACAGCAAGGGCCCAACCGTTTCTAGCGAGTCTCGTCTCCAGTTCCAACAGCCCCATTTACACTACATACACTACTACACCGAGTATTACCTTCGCCTCCTCATATTTTACGGCTGGACCGTGATGGCTGGTCTGTCTACGGCTTTCACCTGCACATGGAAGTCATGACACTTCACAGTGAATACCTACATCCTCAAAAACTGCTTTTGCAATGTCGGTCATTCAGGTAGAGGAGTGAGCACGCCCTGACTGGCGATCCCCTTCACATGCCAACGTGAACGTTCGCTGATCCTTGTGTGTACCAGCCTGGTCTCATACCAGCTTAGAGCCAGCTATCTGACCGAGGTCGCCGATGGTGTGGGCGAACGACTCATCACCCTCAACGAGAACTTCCTCAGCTCCGCTCCCTTCAAGACGGCAGGATGGCGGGCCAATCCCTCTCTAATCAAGCGCACCCACTCCCCTCCGATTCCCACCGCCGTTGCCTCTGAATACTTTCAGGCCCCTCGCCGACCAGGGCTGACTCTCGAAGATGAACAAGACGATGGTGGTATGCTCAGCGGTGGCGGTCACGATACCGTCGGCCCTGGCATCGCCACTAAGAGAAGGCGGCGCCGAGAGCAGATGGAGCAGGAGGATAGCAGCGATTTGAGTGATGAGAGTGACGACGACACGGAGCGCGCCGCACAACAAATCAAATTCGCAAAGATGCCTGTTCGCCACCGCTCGGGTTCCTCCCCCCTTCAGTCATCCACGCTGCGACAGGCAACATCCGCCAATTCTCCACGGCCACCTCCGCGCAGAGGCTCGCAGTCTGCGCTGGAGACTGTCAAGGAACGCGCGAGACGTGATACAGTGACAAGCAGCGATGTCTCCTCGGAAAATGAACTCGACGGGGCCTACCAAAGACATAGGGATGCCGCGAGAGCTGCGGCAAAGACTGTCAGGATCCAGACCAACCTCAACAAGTCCGAGCCTGGCCTAGGAATCAAACGACAACAGAGCGATCTACTGGAGGAAGAAGAGGAAGACTCGGACGCTTCAGATATGTCATCCGCCTTCAACGAGAGTATTGAGTCGGCTTCGATCTTAGCAGGGGATATAGAGAAACCGAGAGCCAACATGTCGCCTAGTCACCAAGTGGTTGGGACTCCGCCGAGGGACTTCAAGAGGCAGTCGACTATCAGAAAATCTTTGCTGCCACCCCCGACACAGATTGTTGGTGAACTCCCCCCAAGAAGGCCTACTAGTACTATTCGGCCCTTGAGCATGATCGCGCCAAAGAGCTTGATATCTGAAGCTCTGAACGCCAAAAAGACACAGTTAGCAGCTCCATTCGAAAGCTTCGCGACGCTCAACGGCAAGGGCGAAGCCAACCCTTTGATGATCCGCATCTACAGCCCATACTGCAATACACCATCCAAGCCATTCGAGGTTCTTATCCGCAGGGTTGTCCGCGATGACAATGGACCCGAACGTCCTGTTCATGTGTCCGATCTCATTGGTCTTGCCCTATGGCGATACAACGAGGAACAGCTCCAACCGCCGCTTCCGAGTGATAAGCTCAACCTTAATTGGTGGACTTTGAAGATGGTCGAAGAGGGTGGTGAAGTGGACGATGACTTTCCTCCCCTAGAGCGCATAAAACCCGTTGCTCAATTCGTTACAGCTTCCAAGAACAAAAATGCGGGAGCACAACCTACGGCAGCCATGCCCAGGATGGGCAGAGGGAGAGCCAATACCAAAATTTACGATGATTTTGCCTTGGTGCCGGCCTCAGAAGATGAGTATGAGTCGAACAAGGCATTGACACCGCAGTACGCAGAGGAACCTGTCGCAGAGACTCCGATCGAAGAGGAAAGCATCGAGCCTACTGCGACCCTGCAGCCCAACGCGGCCGCTCTGCCCAATCCGACCCCGCTGGAGGCGGCTTCAGCTCCAGCAGCATTCAGACAATCAACAGGTCGACACAACCCGGTCCTCAACACGGTGTACCGTCCCGGAGCCAATATGGCGGATATACCGCGACCACAGGTGGTCACGAGCAACACTGCACGGGGCCAGCATAAATTCCTGCGCATTCACATTATGACACCAGACGCACCGCCTGGGCAGATGGTGACAGTAGATGTGACCACGGATATGTATATCGAAGAGGTGCTCGAGCTCGTTTGTCGGAAGCGCAATTTTGACAAGATCAGCCATATGCTCAAAATACCAAATTCGGGCGCTGTGGCACTGCTCGATCGACCCGTATCAGCCATCGGAGCCATGCAGGACCTCGAACTCCACAGACGTCGCTTCAATGAACCGGTGCTCAGTCAGTCACCGGTAGGTCACTCTCCAGGTGGGCGTATGTTATTCTCGGAGATGGGCGTGGGAGGGAAGAAGGCCAGCAAGACAAAAGGCATCCACCCCTTGGCCAAAGAGGCCATGGCGCAAGAGGAGCTGAGCAGAAATGGCAACTACGGCCGTTTCACTGTGTGGCGCAAGCAGACGATGCGGTTTGCCGGCTTGAATGAACGCTTGTTTGTCATCGACGGCGAATACATTCACATCGTGCCGTCTTCGAACGGTAAGGTCGTGACGGACAGCAGCAGCAAGACAACCACGGTACACTTCAGCAATGTTATTGGGTGCAAGCTGTCTAGAAGACATCCTTCGCAGTTCAAGGTAAACATCATGATTTGGTCAGAATATGTACATAGTCTTTGGCTAATGAGGAAATAGTTCGTGATCTACCGAGACAACGAATCCAAAAGATACGACTTTGAGGCCAAGAACGCAGATGAAGCCACCGACATTGTGACGACGGTCAAGCAAGGCATACCCCCGAATCAGTGAGCAGCGGTGCAAAGACACACCTGCACTCGAAGGCCGTTCTGGAAGCACGTGACAATTTCGCGTGTATACTCCAGACAAGAAAATAAGCTTTGCATGCAGCCATCTTATGGTCTTGGCACTGCATGGCTTTCCATCCCGAGCAATCTTATGCTCACCTACAACCAAGCTCGATGCTTAAATGCAACCAACAATCGGAGATGAATCTCGGGTCCTGTCAATGTGTACTTTCACTCAACCCATACACCATGCAAAACACTTCACACAATGCCATGATAACCGTGCAGCAATATGTCATCGACTCCTATTCAGCTTGGTGGGCCATCACGTCCGTAGTGGGAAGGTCGGGGGAAATAATGATCATCGGACTCCGTAAATGTTTCCCACACCGTCATATACGGCTAAAAGGCATGGACGGCCCTGTTAGAGCCACTGACTCTAAATCGGCCCCACAGCCGTCAGGCGACCTGTTAGCCAATGACCAGGGGGCTCAGACCCCAGGCTGTCAGTCAGGCCTAATGGGACATCTGGGGAAGCTCGGAAGTCGAGGCGATCGTAATCCCGCTCAAACCAGTAACATAGTATTGTACAGAGAAGATACCGCCTAGTGCAGCCATGATATAATTGAAAACAACGTTTTCATAGCAAGGATTATCGGGGCTTCTCTTGGCTATTCCCAGTTACTGGCCACCTTATGACGCGGTCGTGCACCGACTCAGCCACGCCGCCGCCGCTGCTGTGGTGACTGCATCCCGTCAGCCCGTGGGATGACTTTGATGATCGTCCTGTCAAAGCTGGCAGTTCGTTACGGCCGAGATGTGCTGCAGTGGGCTGCAGCCTGTCTAGATGAAACGTTCGGGCAGTCCAGGGTTGGCTCCCTTACCGTGTTCCGGGTACGCATCTCGAAGATATGCAGCCACTTTGCCTTCTACAGCGCGGCGTACCGAGTAGTAGCGAATCAAGGAGATCGACACTGCTGCCATCGAACGGTATAAGTTGGCAGGCGAACCCCACACGAGCATTTGCTGTGGCCGTGGGAAGCTACTCGTACTATATATATACCGTGATCAAACCAGATACCTACATCTTTTCTGAAAAGAACTGTCATCTGATATCAAAGTGGTCTATACTGGTCCCACTCGCACTTACACACAACATAACGTTGACCAGGATCCGGCAATTACACACAAAGTTGACAGCCTCACCCACTCCCTCAAAATGCGGCCCTCTACTCTGCTAGTCACGTTTGCTGCCGCGGTCTCGGTACATCCACCAAAATCAATCCATCTTCATTCATTCGAACGGAGAGTGCTAACAACTTACAGGCCCAAGACTTCGGCTCAACCAGCGACTCCACTAGCACTGTCTCGGGCGATCCTGGTGGCATCCTGCAAACAGCCTCTTCTGAACTATCCTCCGCCGTCGCCGGTGTGACGTCTGCTGCCGCCTCTATAGGCTCAGACTTGACTTCCGGCCACACTCACTCCTTCACCGATTCCGTTGGCTCCAGGATCTCCTCCAAGCTTTCCGATGTATCTTCAGACGTCGCCTCCATTACCTCCGACGCCGCTTCGCGCGAGAGTAGCCTCTCGAGCGTACTCGCCACCGCGACAGGTAGCGTAAAGAGCAGTCTGAGCTCCGAGTTGGGTGGGCTCGGGTCGAGTGTGAGCGCGAAGGTCAGCAGCTTGAAGAACTCCGCTACGGAGACAGCTACGGCAGCAAGCTCGACAAATAACCCTGCTATGCCAGCTAGAACAGCCGCGGTAGGCATGGGGGCTTTGTTTGGTGGGGCGGCCGTTCTTGCGAATTTGTAGACGGGATATCGCATTGCTACTTCGAGAGCGGAAAGAATTGCGAAGGTACAGGCGTTACCACAGCCTTGACTGTCCAGATCCACGGACATGAAGATACAATGTTCATGCCACCTCCATCATCACTTCTTACCGTTCACGGTCCCCTCAGCCTCAGGAGATCTAGCCTGGGCAGTATCGCTATACCGTTGTCTTATGAAGATTTGTTAAGTGCACAGATGTAAGCGCCAAGCTTACAATGCAAGAGCGGCTTTGGATACATTTAACGGGTTTGGCGGGGGTGATGGAAACAAAGTATAATCGGTGGGGCTTTTCCGCCCTCTCATGATATAGTTACTACCACCAGGGCTTTCGTCATGTACGACCATACCTAGTGGAAAACTTGGGATCCCGTCCGCTCTCCCCTAAATAAGCCACTAAGGGCTGGATTAGTAGTTAAGTGGGTGACCATTAGCGAATACCCGGTGTTGTACATTGAATTTTCCTTTTTTTTTTTTTAATACCCGGACAGATACTCATGTCGGTGGGTGACGAGGATATGTATACCGTGCCTATTAGTCTTGGATATCAACATATCAGAGTGTCCAGAGAAAGGAGTCTGGTCTGAAAAGTGCCGTCTCTATTGCTCAACTTATACGGTTCATCGAAACTTGTCAAATCCATCGCGTTGGCATATCTGGTCGGGTGTTGTAGCATCAAATCCAGATTGCGGTTCCAGCTGGCCTGGTGCTTCCACGTAAATCGGCTCGGTTCTGATTATGAGCGCGGTTTCCAGCCTCTCGTTCACAATACATGATTCCCTGTACACAAAGTATCTCCATCAACTCGTTCGACTGTAACATCGGAATACCAACTGGGATATTCGGTAGGACCCGCTCAAGTTGATATACCACATTGTTAAACACAAGTGAAGTCACACAGAAACCTTGTACGCACATGGCGCCTCTAAAATCAGCTAAAATTGCACCAATACGTTGCGAAAACGTGGTTCGCCTTTTGGGAGCTTGCTATAGGTTCTTGTTTTTTCACCTTCATAATCATACGTCGACTGGTTTGGGTGTTACTTGTCGAGTCTGTGTGGTTTACATTAGCTGGGCTAAAGGTAGACGTTGAAGCATCGCAGAAGAAAATTCCACGAAAAGACTAAATTCACTGGATACATCTCCTCGAAAACCTAGGACTCACCGTGCTCGTTCATGATCGGCCGTCCACCGTCATCGATGCTCAGCTCACCTATATCATGCTGAAGTGAGGTCAGCATCTACACAAAGTGGTCCGTCATGCACAACCCTCCATTCAGAACCCAGACATACCTTCATGGAGTCGTGTTTGGAGAGAATTGCAAACACTACTCTAGCCTCCAGCGTCGCCAACTCCTGGCCAAAGCAATTCCTTGGCCCTCTCTCGAACGCTCGCCACGCTGACACGGGGATCTCGATATGTTCCTCCTTTTCCGGCAGCCAGCGCTCAGGGACAAAATCGTTCGCTGAATCCCCGTATACTGCCGGATCACGCTGAGTGATAATCGCGCAGTTGTACACTTGGATGCCATCTAAGGGATATGTCTCGCCGGATGGCGCCTTGACCTTTACCCCGGCTCCCGGTATGGTCATACATGCAGTACCGGCAGGTGGCCAAAGCCGAAGCGCTTCTTTGATCACAGCGGATGAGTACGGCATGCGTTTGAAGCAGTCTGCGTCGCCCAGAGAGAGAAATTTGGCGCGCACGTCGAATGGTTGGTGATCTGAAAACTACCTCGGTCAATGTCGGGCTCACAGGCTGAGATGCTTTTCCTGGTGGATCGTCAAAGTCCATATACCGACACCAAACAACCCGTCCATTTCATCGCGTACTGCCTGAAGCGCCTGCGGCGTTCGGGATAACTCGTATATCATCCAGGATATCAGGATACTGGTCGTGTCATGGCCCGCAAACATGAAAGTATTTAATTGATCAACGATCTCATCCACTGCCTCTAGACTCAGTACGTTAATGTCTTTCAGACTAAGCGAGGTAATGTTGCGTGACTTGACGGAGTCGGTTTGACGGTTCTGGAAGGCCTCCTGAATGACCGGCCTTAGCGTACTACGAATACGCTTCCCAAGTCTGCGACATCGCCATTCCGTGCGAGGTGTAAAATACCACGGTAGATCCACCTGCTCGTGTGTATAGGTGTGGAAAAGCTCGCGGTAAGTACTCATGAACCCGCTGGGATGATCTGTGTACCGAGCCTCGAAATGGCGGTCCATAACGCCGCTGCTAAAAATGTCCAAGGTAAGGTTTCCGGAAAGCTCGACGAGGGAGAAGGGCTTTGCGGAGGATACCAAGCTATCCAGTAGCTCGATGAAAGTCATGGATTTCTTCAATTTCACGGGCAACGTTGTGCTCAATCGCTAGGGTGCAAACCCGGGGTTGCTTTGTTTTTGAAGTCGCCTCCAACGTTCACCCTAGCTTCTGTTTATACTTACATACCTAATTCTACGCGTATTCCGGACACTCACAGAGGCGGGCAATGTCGAAGTTGGCCCAGTCACGTTCTCCATATGGCCATAAACTGACGGCATTTTTTTCAAGATTATAGGGAAAGCTATGGACGGGTTTGCAAACTTGTTCGGCTATTCCATGACTCCCGACAATGACCACGGAAGATCCAAATGGTCGAAGGTCGAGAAACATTAGCGAAAGGCGATTAAAGTGCTTGGTTCATCGCCGCAAACGCGAGGTCAGTTCCTGAGTTAGCGACTCAAAAGAAAAGAAAGAAAAAAAGCATGTGTTGGTATGTCTGTTTGTACCTGGATGACCATTGGGTTTTCCCGAGCGAATAAAGCTGTCCACACGTCTCAAATGGCCCAAGAGCAGAGACGTTGGCATTTGTGGGAAGATCGCGTATTGTGTGAATATCCTGTACCAGAGTAGACGGTAGATGTAAGTCACGGGCAAAGCTGTGGCAGCAACAACCACAGGCAGAACCATCTCACTGTCGGTGCGTCAAAATGAGATAGGCGCTGTAAGAGTTGGTAGCGATATGGGTTCAGTGACAGGACCATCTCTGAGAGACTGAGGAAATGAGAAATTGCAATGTGTTGGTTCAAGTAGGCGGGCCAACATGTAAAAGTACGATGTAACCACGAGGTAGGTCGTAGGTACCTGTGACTTGTCACCCTGCTCAGACGCCGCCGCAAGGGTGGTGGACACCATCATCACTCCTATAAGTATAGGTCATTGCCAGCCGGACAATTTTCATGATAACGTTGGGTCAAAATCAATACACGGAGAATAACGTGCTGAGGACGTCCGTCTTGTCTCCTATTACTTAGGGTTTTGGAACGGCGGAATATCGGACGGTGGGCACACGACCATGGCCGTTAATAAGCGCCGGGCGCCAGCGTTTCTGATCCTCAACACCCCCCGACTTGAAGCTTCTGAACATCGTGAGAATTCTGCAGTCAGTCAGAATAGCCATCAAGAGTCCTAAAGACTTGTTTAGTAGTTAAGAGGGTGACCATGAGCGAGTACCCGGTTTTGTACGTACATGTTTCCCTTTTCTTTTGGACCCTCTTTTTTTGTGGGTGCCAATGATGCAGGAGGTGGATCTTGGCAAGTCAGGGAGTGTGACAGCATGTTCATAATTGTTTTGAACTTGAAATAGATAGAATACACGAGACAACTTCAAGACGCTTTTCGATATCAGTTTCCCGCAGTTTTCGGAATACACCAGAGCCTTGCCAGAACGTTCGTCTGGCCACGATGTTCAGCAAAGTTCCCTTTTCCGCTCTCGTGCCATCCGTGACACTCAGTGTGCTGCTCCTGATTTCCCACGGGCTCCAATGGACTGCAACAGGGGACTTTTATCATCTCGTCTCGTCCAACCGGGCAACTCTTCAGTTGATGGTGCAAATAGCCTCTAATCTACTCGGTTATGCGAATCTGCTGGTCATCTGCAGAATCATCAATTACGACACCCGCGCTCTGCTCTCAGTGAGACCAATCTCTCTCATCTATTTGAGATTCTGGAACGCCATTATCTCCCAGCAGTTCACCTGGGATCTACCACCGCTCCTTCTCGTACCCCTGTCCCTATGGATCATATTCGCCATGGTCCCTTCTGCGCTTTGGGCCGGCGCAATCACGCCTGTGACCGTCATCGTCACTGAAGAGGTCCCAATCGCACTCCCATCCTACACCAATACGACCCTCCTCACCCAGAATTGGAATGATCGACTCAAGCTGCCCTCAGTTCGGAACAAGCGTGGCATTTTTGCCTATAACGTAGGGGAAACGTTCCTTGGGCCACTTCTACAGTCCGCCTCTGAAGGCACTACCATCGACGGCGGCATTGATATGCGTCCCAAACTGGACTACACTAGCTTCCAGTACGTCGACAGGAGCTATGGAGTTGGCACATCAGTCGGTCTGACAGACGACACTATCCTAGCCAACCCCCATGCACAGAATTATTGGTACCTAGAAATGGGATATAATTCGGCTGTCCAATGCATCTACAACGAAAGCACTGCATATAATCTTGAGTCAGGCGGGGAGTCTCTCGTATGGGAAGCCAAAGGGCTCCTTCCGGACAGTCTGGTGGTCGAGCATGCGTCGTATATCGGGTGGAGTGTCGACACGATCGTGGCGATCGCAGCAGGCAGCTCCCCAAGTTCGTCAAGACGAATTCTCGCCATTGCAGCCGGAGAGACCTATCAATTTCTGAACACGACGCAGTGCGAAACTTTTTACATTCCCACCCTGTTCAATGTATCAGTGGAGCTTGCTGGTGAGAACATCACTGTAACTCCTCTCACCACCAATGACAGCGTCCAAGACATAGAGCCGCACGGAAATCTCACCTTCCTCACCAACTGGCAATTTTCCTTGATTGCTAGCGACCAGACAAGTGCATACTCTTCATACCTGGGGACATCCTTCAACAACAGTATTGCGAACTACCAGTCGGCCCAATGGCTGCTTCATGGCACCACGCCCTCAACCCAAAATGCGACTCTATCTGGCGTGCAGAACAGTATTACCGCCATGGTCGATAGCATGTTGACTGCATATGCAGGTGCGCAAATCATGGTTGCCAATGAGACCAAGACCACGACAGCATATGTGGGCGTGAGGGCAATTCGTTTCGGCGATTATGAATACATTGTGGCTGTGGCGGTCCTAAGTCTCACGGTCATGGCCCTCTTCATTCTTGATTTCGCTCGCACAGGAGCCTGGAAAGGCTTACAAGAATTTGACTACATGAATCCAACTGATCTTATCCTCGGTATGGCTCCAGGCTCCGAGACTAAACGTTGGAAGATGAGGGAGAAGGGGCTGGATGTTGAGAACTTCATGGTCTCCCAGGCCCAAGAGAAATTGGTACTAAGCAGCAAATCGTTCACAAAGTCCGAGCACTCGGAACCAGGAAGAATGTCGGTGGACTCTCTCTTGACACCAAGGAATAGTGACGTGGAATTGTCGGACTTTGGGGCCGCAGATTCTTGATAAAAGGTGGACAAGTACAATAATTTAGCGAGTGTCTTCAGTTGCGCGTGTGCTGCGTATATCCCACCTAGTACTTAGTTTGAGCACGAAGCCTGCAATGGGACTGATAAGCGCATCAAGTCTGTTTGTGGCTGTACTTGGACTATCGGGAATCCATCATTGGAGCTTCTACCTATCTTTGGTGAAGTAACCTCAATCCCGAGGTCACTGACATTATGATCAGCAAGACCTATATGTAGTCCTCCTTATACCTCATCTCTGATTCTTCATTTTCCCCATTGTCACCCAAAATGCAACCATTGCGACCGGTTTTTTTTCTATAAAAAAAGGATGCGTCTTTCAATTTATTGTTGTCCGTTACTATGGCTCATATGCATTAATTAGCTGATCTTAGAAGCAGATATATATAACATTATACGTACATATGTACATGTATACATATTTATGTGTGAATGTGCCCTTCCTCGAAATATTCCCATGTCTGTTGTCTATGCAGCCAAAATATAGTCATTCCGACATAAAAGTCTTGCAGGAGCTGCAGAAGTGGCACTTTCTTCTTTTATGCCTCCAAAGAGACTCCATGTTTTCGCCGAGGGGGCGAGAAGCTTGATAGAAGAGATATAAGACTGATCTAGAGTCTTGAAGGAGATCCCCAGTACCTACCGAGGTAAGTAACAAAGGACACCAATCGTTTTCAAGATCCTGTATAAGCATAGCACCGATATTTTGGCATCTAAATTTAACAGTATTTCTATTGCCCATCACAAATGCTTCTTAATACGAAGACGGCGTGTGTCTCAGTTGTGTGCTAGTTTATGTGGTTGAGCGGCTGAGTCAGACTCCAAAAGTAGAAATGGTGTAAGACGATTGGCTAGTGCACATAGTCTTCTCAACTTTCAAGGCCATTGTAGAACATTCTTTGATTTGTTTACCGCAAAAATAATACACATGCGGCCACGATCTGCTCTTGCAGTTCCTTGAGTGCTGTGTCTTCACACAACCAAGCGCCGACCCGTCCCGCATTCCCTAATACCAGTTGAGTATCATCCATAATACACATACCAAGAAGCAAAGCCCGCTCGCACAAGCACATCTCTCCTTAACAAGTCCTAGTCTTGTATGACAGTGTTGTCTACCTCGGCGCCTGTCCCTCGACGAACTCAAGCGCGTCCTCCGTGTCGTAGCAGCCGATGGCCGATGACTTGTTCCGGAACGTTACACCATAGCACTTGTCAGCCACATGAACGATCTCGGGGCGGAAAGTCGTGCAGATGAATTGCGTGCCGGCCTCTTTGGACAGCGACTGCAACAATTCTGCAACAGCGGTTCTGTATTGGGCGTCAAGGTTGGCATCTACCTCATCGAAAATGACGAATGGACTGCTCTCTGCGCTCTGCAGGGCAAAGATTAAACAGAGGGCGCACAAACCTGGAAGTTCAGTCAGCAAGGTCACTATTCACAGGCCATGTCGCGGAGACTTACTCTTCTGTCCTCCACTGAGCTGCTGAATTTTCTGCTGCTCATCCATCACCTTGGAATTGAAGGACACGTTGATGCTGACCCCCGTGTAATTTTCGTAACTGCTCTTGTTATCTTCATCCGAGTCTTCAGCGGCTCCTCCTCGGGCCTTGTCAGCCTTCCGTTCGATCCTCAGACGGCCGTGGCCAGCAGGAACGAGACGCTCAAATATCTCAGCAAATTCCTTGGAGACCTGCTTGAAAGTCCGCTCCACAGCCTCATCCTTGCGCTCATCAAGGTGTGCAATGAGCTCCTCAATGGAATCTTGGGAGGCATCAAGTTCCTCGCGTCGCTTGAGCAGCTGTTCTTGCTGGTTGGTGAAGCTGTTGTACTGCTCAAAGGCCTTCTTGTTGACGTGTTTGTACTTCTTAAGCTTGTCGTTGCAGTTCCGAAGTTTCTTGTGGATCTCGTTGGACTTGAGTTTCACAAACTTGTTGAAAGCCTCGTCCGGTAGCACGCCTAGGTCCCTGATGTTCTTGGCAGACTCTTCAATCTCACTCGTGATAAGATGTTTCCTCTGTGCGCTCTTCTCAACCCTCTTTTGGTGCTTCTCGATCTGCCTCGCAAGGTCCTGAAGTTCTTGCTGTTTGGCTTCTATCGATGACTCAACCTCTGAGATCTGGGATCCAACCTCCTCTGTCTGAGACTCGTTCTGCTCAAACTTCTTTGCGATGGATGAGACGGCCTTCTGAATTTTCTTGAGCTCCTTCTGTGCATCCGCGTAGTTGTTGCCACCATCCGCAGATGAGGAGGCCTCGAAGGCAAGGCTGCTCAACTGATCCTCTCTCAGACGCAAGTTCTGACGAAGATCTGTCTCCAATACAGACTTCCGGGTGCCTACTTGTCTGCGAGCTCCAGCAGCCTCGTTCCACTCCTTCTGCAGCTGCTGCACCTGCTCACCGAGCTCCTCGAGCTGCTGCTCTTCGTGACTTGTGAGTGCCTTTTTGAATTCAGAAGCCAGCTCCTGCTCCAGATTCTCCAGCGCGCCACCGAATTGCTGCATGTTTTGGTCCACCGTGTCCCTTCTTCTGATCGCCGCGTCAAGGTGATCACGCGCGCGTTCCAGTTGCGCCTGTCGCTGCCTCAATTCAGACTTGAGCGGCTCAAGACCACCATCTGCTTTGCGCAGTTGGGTGTCCGCCTTTTGAAGCTCTCCAAGAGCCTTGGTGATTTCTTGGTCCTTTTGATCCATGGCTTTCCGAGTCTCTTGGACCTTAGCCAAGATCTCCTCATATTTACTACGCCATTGGTTGACTGCCGCGACGGCCTCCAGACGTGACTTGCGCGTATCAATGAAGCCACCCGAGATGACGCCCCTCTTATTGATGATGTCGCCGTCAGAAGTGATACAGTCGACGTTGTGACTTCTTGCATATTGTCCTCCACTTTGCAGGTTGCTCGTCACAACCATTTTGCCAAATACTTGTTGGAAAGCGTCCTCGAACTCCTCGTCGTATTCGAGTTTACTGATGAGAGGAACGATGTCATTCGCCCGTGGCAAATTCACCTTTCTCGGCTTCAACTGTGCAAGAGGCATGAAAGTTATGCGGCCTCCATGTCTCTTGTACAATTCTGTTGCCAGGGAGCTGGCTGTTTTCTCGTTATCGACGACATAGTGAAAGAGACTTGTGCCTGCGGTCTGTTCAACGGCAATACGGTAGGCCTCAGGGACTTCCATCAATTCTGCCAGTGTTCCGTACGCCCCTGGAATATCCCGCTCACGTTTGAGTTGCCGGAGAGTGGCTAGACCTCGAGCGGTAGCGTGGTCCATAGCATAGGAAAGATCACGCTCTGCCCGGTCTCTCTCATCTCTAGCTTTAGCGAGGACTGTGTCAAGTTTGTCGTCTTCGCGGCGCAACCTCTTTCTTTCCTCGTTCAGGTTTTCATAATACTCTTGTGCTTGGGCGACATGGTCAATCATCGATTGTCTGCCACCGCCCCAATTTTCAAGCTGCGCGCGAAGATCTGTGATTGCCTGCTCCAACTCTTGAATGGAATGTTTGACCGCGTTGACCTCTTCCTCCGCATCGAGAAAGACTGACTTTTGCTTGGCGATGGTCAAATTCAGTTCGTTGATTTCTTTCTGCAAGAACGAGTCTCGCTCAGCACGAGTTTTGAATTGAGCACCGCGACTCTGCTTGTTGAGAAGACGCGTCCGGCTGTTCTCGGCGGCGTCCAGTGCTCTTTTGACATCAGACTCGGTCTTCTTGCGCTTCTCAAACTCAGGAGTGAGCTTCTGAAGCTCTGCCTCCTTAGCCTTGATCTCCTTTCTGACTGACTCCAGCTCGGCATCGTGCTGGCGCTTGGCCTGATCACGGGATGATTGGCTATCTGCAAGGCTCTTGACCTTGAGTTCTGCCTTTGCGCGGGCTTTCGCGGCCTCGCGCCTGTCTTCCTCAAGCTGGCGACGCTCCACCTTGAGCAGATTCAAGTTTTGCTGCAAGGTGCTAAGTTTTGATTCCAAGCCAGCAATGGCTTTCTCACCCCGTGTGAACGCCACACGTTGTGTTGAGTCGTTGTCGCCGCCGTCCTTCATAGCTGCTTCGAGTTCCTCGAGCAGTTCTTCTGCAGCAATCTGTTGTTGATAGTAGTAAGCGTACTCCAAACACCGTCGCTCCCTGTCGGCATTTTGGAATCCTCGCAGCTCTTCCTTTTCCTCTTCCAGCTCGCTCAAACGCTCCTTGATGTACAAGAGCAATTCATCGATTTTCTCTCGCTTGTTGTTCGTCTCAGTCATGATCTTCAGAGACTCGGCGCGTTTATCCTCGTAAAGCTGGGTACCCGCGATTTCCTTGAGCAAGTTCAGCCGGTCCTTCTCCTTCATGTTGGTAAGCGCCGTCACGCGTCCCTGCGGCACGATGTAAAAGGGCTGTGTACGCGAAAAACCGGCGGTGTCGAGCAGCTGCATGACCTCTTTCTTCGACCAAACCTTCTTATCCACCGAATATTCATCCTTCTTGTGTCCGATCGTCCGCCGTATGGCCACCTCATCCTCGTCAATCGTCGTGAATCGGCGGTGGGGCTTGGAATTGTCGAAGATGACCTCGACGTAGGCAGTGGCGACGGCAGATCCGGAACCTTCATGTAGCAGTGCAGCGCGTTCCTCGCGACTGAGATTGTTGTAGGCGTCGCTCAGCACGAATCGAATGGCGGCGAAGAAGTTGCTCTTTCCAGAGCCATTTCGTCCGACAACAACATTTGTACCGGGGGAAAAGGGCTCAATGATGGTTTGGTCCTTGTAGCTGTAGTCTAGGGTCAGCATTTGATGGTAGCGACACGTCGGGTGACGGGCGGGCGCAAACGTACCTTTTGAAGCCCTGGATGATAATTTGCTTGATATACATCTTGTCAGGCAGCGCTGCAGCGCGTTGCAGCTGCGGAACGCGATATTATACAGGCTAATTGGCAAGATGCTGTAAATATTGCAGCACGTCGCGATGGTGCGAATGATAGGCGTCGTTGGCTGAGCCGAGAGGAATTGTCGAGGGTCGTCGCTGCTGATGCGAGGGTTGGAAACGCGTCAAGCCTGGCCCAGGGTCGACAAGGGTCGTGGAGCGCGCCGATGCGGGGGTTGGCTGACATAAACACGCAGTAGTCAGTTATTCATGGACACGGATTTGAGAGCGCCATTATACCAATAAGTAGCAAGGCCACTTTTATGCTCATCGCCGACAAAACCCATCACTTCCTAGCTTGACGGCAAGTTAAGCTCTGTGCAATAGGGTCTCCTGGGATTTAACGAAAAGACGTAAGCCGAAGAAAATTTCTCTCTGAAAGACTTGCCTTTGGGAATTTGGTGATCATTAATTGTGGGATGAGGCGCCTTTGCAGTCTTAGAACGGCTATATGTTTCAGCGAAGAGGCGGTCTTCGGTTTGAACCACAGCGGCAGGTACCTAAAGTTACAAGTGAAGGTAGGCACTGGTACATTACTCGATTGCCCTACACAGTGGGATGTTCGACATTATAGAGCATGCCCACTTGTCTATCCGGCTTGATACGTTTATGGTTCGCCTCTTGCGGCCTCCCAGCCTGCACGGGCTGCTCTGCGACCTCCATATACATGTTTATGGGAAGAGAAGAGAACAATAAAAAGACGGATATGTGTTGGTTTTACCTTACTTTTCTCAATGCCATTTGCATACGCACCTACGACTTTGTGAAATAAACAACAGGATATTCTCGGTGCGGGCAAGCAAATCTGTATATCCTTTATAGTCGGCTGTCCTATCTCTTTCCTCCACAAACAGACTCAGGGGCATGGATTCTAAACGCACAGTCTCGTTACCCATCGGGCTAGATGTCCATCGCACCTCTAGATATCTACATAATGTGCTTTGGAAAAAAAAATGGGAAAAAGGAAACAAAAACTAACAACACCGGGTATTCGCTAATGGTCACCCACTTAACTACTAATCCAGCCCTTAGTGGCTTATTTAGGGGAGAGCGGACGGGATCCCAAGTTTTCCACTAGGTATGGTCGTTAGTGATCAATCAAGTCCAACGACAGTTCATAAAGTCCAAGTTGTTTGATCTGACGTATCGAGCAAATCATAGCTTTAGCCTTCTTTCTGAGGTTGGCCATTTGACTTAGGGTAAGTAGATTCGGTTTTGGCGCGACGCTTTGCCCAGTATAGATCGGCCAGCTGAATTAAGAACTTATCATGCCCAGGCAGGATGTCTTTTGCAGAGACACGTGGCTCGTGCGGAAACACATGCCAGACCAGGGTTTTATAAGTTAATCATTCAAATCGTTATCGTTTGGACAGCCAGCCATCTGGCGCACCATGTCGCATCGGTTTGCCTGGGGCCGACCGCATATCGGCAGATGTGTAGCAATGGCTGAGAGGGCATTATCAGAGGTGAATCATCCCGTGGAGCGCATACGTACGGGCTCAGCCGAAATACGTCGGAGGTTCGTCTCCGACGATGTCGCCATTGGACTTGTGACCGCGCAGCTGCTCCGTACCTTATTACAGTGTTCTTCCACAGTCTGGAAACAATTTCGTGCACAGGTTGCAATGTTGGGCGCGACAAATGACAAATCTGACATGTCAAGCTATGCAGCTTACCATGAACTATAGAGCCGTGCTTCGGGGTAGGTGAAGCGATACCTTCAAGTGCAGGTAGAGGAGTCGCGTGGCCTGCGTCCGCGGAACAGCAGGCCTAAAGGCAGGCCGTTATCCTAATTTTGCTAAATTTGCTTATATATGTACTGTTCGTCCAACCCATCCATGTTCCTGATCGTTTCGATGCGGAAACCCTGCTAATGTTAGCCATTCTTACACCATCCAAACACAAAGGCACGTTAGGCAATGGTCGCCATTCTTCGGTTGTTGGTGATGCATCCCTTCGTGCGTCATGATCCGTGGATAAATGTGGAGTGGATGGGCGCGGCAAGACGGATGTGGCGATGGCAGTCGTCCTGCTAACAAAAGGTTTCCCCTGAGCCTTCGCAGGCGCCCCTCGACATTTTTTTGCTGAAATAGCTCCCATCTTACAGTTGAAAGTCTGCATAAGCCAACCAGGCGCGTGGGCTCACCGAGGCTGCGGGTAATCTCGAGAGCTTTCAATGTTGTTGCCCAGCTCCGGGGCAGCTTTGACGGTCATCGCAGTCAATGCTATTGTCTGGGTGATAAGGCTGATCCGTTCGGTCGAACACACTGGGGCAGGCACTCCAAGAAAGTATAACCCCACGAGGGACGGCCCAATGTCTTCTGTGAACCCAGTTCAAGTCCAGCGAAGAAACATGCAATAACGGGAACGGGTAGTGAATTAGGGTTCTGAGGCTCTTCCAAAGCTAGTTGCGAGAGACCATTTCAAGTCGCTGCCACAATAACAAGCAATCACGCGATCGAGACGACAAGCACAGCAGGGCTCTTGAGAAGACCAGACGTTGACCGCCGTCAAGGGCTGGAGGTCGATCGCAAGGATTGTGCTCCCAAAAGCACGAGCACAGCATGACTAAGGTTGACTAGCGGCACTCATCGACAAATCTTGCATATTCGGCGCGTTGCGAAGCAAGCGAAGCAAAGAGTCATTCATGCGCAGTCTGCCCAGGTATAGACCGTAATGAAGCTGTACGCAGTCTGCACCGGGGTTTTCCGGTACCACCTTATTCATTGAGGGTGGACTTTGCATCTGATGATCATCTGACGGACTGTAAGTGCATTTTATAGAAAAGAATGCAATGCAAACGGACACCTCGGAGGTGTGGCAGATCTGAGGCAGGCTCGGCCAGTTTTTTTCTTGCCGGGGGGGGGGGGGTTGCAGGGCTCGGGCCAGACAGTTTTGGACAAGCTGTCCGAAGGCAAGAAATGAGCAGGGTAGAGAATAGCTGCTGCAATCTGCGGAATGGAGGGTTTATGAGGAAGACGTATCTTTCGCTAAAAGAAATGACAGACAAACAATGTCAAATTTGGATTTGATTCCTGATCAGATCGCCTTGAGGGTCTTAATGATGTGACATGCATTTGGTTCGGCTACCAGCAACTGACCCTAGACACACGTAAAGCCGATGCACAAGCGCATCGTGGTACAAGGGTCCGGCTCAGAGCATCAAGAACACGAACAGCATAACAGCGTACCAAGCTGTCACTGAAGACGTCTTCGCTGTCAATTGAGACAGTTGTCATTGGTAGCCAGGTAGTTAAAGGCCTGCAGTGATGAATTCCAGGGTTGAGTCAATGATGCCCGACCACCGAATCACGGATGCGCCAAATGAAAATAGGATGGCAGAGAGCTGGAGAGAGTGAAGGAGAGGAAAAAGCCTGAAGAGGCGAGAACCAAACCAAACCAAACTAAAGCACCCGAAGTGAGAGGAAAATGGGCAAGGGCACGTCCCTCCACTGATTTGGGCTTAGCGTTGCAGCACACATCCCTGCTCCCGCGTCTACAGGGAAAGTAACTGTTGGAGCGCGAGTGATCAATTATAAAAGATTGATGAGATATGAAGGGCCAGCACCCCCGAGCCCTTTTGCGCACCGCAGCACCCGCTCGCCCGCTCCACGACAGAAGCCCGCGCCCGCTGCGCCCAAGCCCGCAACAACCCAAATTCTGGGCCACCCCCAAAAAGTCAAGTCAGTCTGCAGCCCACAAACCACGCGCATTGCCCCAGCAGCAAATCCACAGGAAACGGAAAGCTCCATGTCCATTTCTGCGCGCCTTATTCTGATGCACCCAATCGCGTAACCTCCATTCACTTTTTTGACACTCAATATTCACACATTCAATCTCGGACTTTCTTGTCTCTGCTCAACTTTAGTATCTTGTTCATTTTGGGGGCCTTGGGTCAATCATTCAAACACTCGCAGATCAGGGGACTTTTGAACAGTTCCCAGGCTAAACCTAGTCCATCAGCAAAAGATAAGAAAAAAGGGAAAACAGGGAAAAAAAGACCAAAGACCCCAACTTCCCGTGGTGGTGTCTGCAGGGGGGTTGCGATTCACATGATTAGTCACCTTCACCTCACCCAGGTAAGCATGCCCTTCTTTCCCGATTCGGACATTGTGAGGCTTCTCAACTCGCATTCCTTCACCTGGCATATATAAACCGACCGCTAACTTTCTTCCACATCAGAATTCGATTCTACGCCTCCTACAACAGAATTGATGGCTGCGTTGGTGCATTCATAGCCTTTTCTTTCTTTTTCTTTTCTTCCAATTTCCATTACACCATGATATGAGCAAATATGGCTTCCAGACTTGATCGCCTTGTCACGTGAGTCTTGTCTCGTTTGCCCCTTCCCTTCCCCCTTTCCTCGCGAAGCTGTCATACTAACCCTACGCTCAGAATACTTGAGACCGGGAGCACCCGTCTCATCCGGGAGACAGCCGTAAATCAACTGGCTGATTGGCAAAAGCAACAACCAGAAGAGCTGTTCAACCTCTTGGGGCGTGTTGTTCCCTACCTTCGACACAAGGATTGGGAGACACGGTCGACTGCAGCCAAGGCCATCGGAAAAATCATCGAAAATGCTGAGCAGTACGATCCAAATGAGGACGAGGGACCTGCGCCAGCCAAGAAAGATGAAGACCATGAAAACGGCTTCGTCAAAAAGGAGGAGACAGACCTTCCTCCCACCTCAGTCGACAACAACACCTTGAGTCTCGACACTCTCAACGTGTCCAGTATCATCAAATACGGTAGAGAGCTGCTCCGAGGCGGCACGGTCGATTACGCACTTGGTGCACTGGAGCCACAGGCGCGTCTGACGCACCAAAAGAAGACCCTCATTGGTCGACTAGGACTTCTCAACCGCCCTTACGATGATGAAGAGATACCTATACCCCAGGGAAGCGCGAGTCCGGGAGTACCCGCCGACACGAACCCCTCAAGTGGAAACCACAATGGAGCACCGACACCCCACCCCACAGAAGAGAACGGAATGAGTGCGAGGCAGCTGAACGTGCTCAAACGCAAGCGGAAGCGCGAAGCCCAGAAGGCTGCCCAGGGAAGAAGCGGATTTGGGGACCTGTCACTTCGCCGAACCACTACTGCTGGCTCCGACGGATTTGCGGACGACACCCCAATGGTCGAGGCCGATTCGAAGAACGGAAAGATGGGCGACTATTTTAGTCTGGATCGGCCTGCGGACATTGAAGAAGACACCAAGGTTGTGTCTGAATACAAGGGCCCCGTCATCCCCATCAAGTCCGAGCTCGAGACCGAGGTCGTTGTGGAAGGTGCCGAGTGGCCTTATGAGCGGCTATGTGAATTTCTCAAGATTGATCTTTTCGATCCCTCTTGGGAAATGAGACACGGTGCAGCGATGGGATTAAGGGAGGTCATCAGAGTTCATGGCGCAGGCGCTGGTCGATGTCGTGGCCATTCTCGCAGCGAGAATGATGAACGGAACCGCAAGTGGCTTGATGACCTAGCGTGCCGGCTGTGTTGTGTCCTCATGCTGGACAGATTTACCGACTACAGCTCCGACAATGCAGTCGCGCCAATCAGAGAGACTGTGGGTCAGACCTTGGGCTCCGTCTTGCGTCACTTTCCAGCGAATGCTGTATATTCCATCTATCGCATCCTCTACCGAATGGTCATGCAAGAAGACTTGCCGTTAGAGCAGCACGCCTGGCCTATTTGCCATGGTGGTATGGTCGGCCTTCGATATGTTGTTGCTGTCCGCAAGGACCTCCTAATGAAAGATGGTGACATGATTGACGGCATTATTCGGGCCGTCATGAAGGGCCTCGGCGATAGAGACGACGACGTACGTTCCGTCAGCGCAGCCACAATAATACCGATGGCCAAGGAGTTTGTTACACAACGGCCCGGCGAGCTCACTGGTCTGATCAACATTGTCTGGGAGGGCCTAGCTGATTTGAGTGATGATCTGAGCGCATCCACTGGCAAAATCATGGACTTGCTTGCCATCCTTTGCAGCTTCCCTGAGGTCCTGGCTGCCATGAAGAACTCGGCTAGTGTGGACGAGGAGAGGTCTTTCACAGTATTGGTACCGCGGCTTTATCCATTCCTTCGTCACACTATCACTTCTGTTCGACTTGCGGTTCTGAAGGCACTTATGACCTTCTCCAAGCTAGACCAGGAATCATCCCAGGGCTGGCTGAATGGCAGGTTGCTCCGATTGATTTTCCAGAACTTGCTTGTCGAGCGGGATCCAGAGACTCTCGAAACGTCAATGGACCTCTGGATAGCTCTCATCAAATCGTTGGCTCGTGACCCAGCAGTTTTGGCCTTGGAATTCGCCGCCCACGTCGCCCCTCTGATGGAGCTCTCGCTTCATCCCATCGGTGTCCAGCGCAACCCCATTCCCATGAACGCAACACTGTTCATGAAGCCTTCCGGAGGCACCTATGCTCCTCTCGCCGGTGCGCCACCGCCCCAGCGAAAATCGAGTCCATCGGACGGCGGCGAGCCAGTCAAAAAGAGAAGAAAGAAATCGACTAAGGTCGATGAGCCCATTCCCTCTCAGTCCCACGATCTCGACGGCCGCATGATGTCTGGCGATGTCGACCTGGTTGGCATGGATGTCCTCGTGCGATCACGGATCTATGCCGCCAAAGCCATGGGTTTCGTTATGTCCCACTTGCCTGTGACAGGATTGCAAGAGTACGACGCCAGCATTCATGGCGGTCTTCAATCACCATTCGCTTCGACTCAAGTAACCGCCTGCATGATTGTGGATGAGTATGCGCAAAAATGTGAAGACAAGCAGCAAAGCTCCCGGTTTATGGCGATGCTCCAGAACGTGATCGAGGGTCAACGACCCGCGTCCTACCGGGATCTGGTCAGTCAAACCAAGGCTGTCCGGGCTCAGTGTCAACAGCTTCTCGGCCTGTTCCGTGACCACGGAAAGGTCTCAAGCAGCAAGCTTCCGACTCTTGCCGTTATTGTACAAGGCGAAGCCGAAGCTGGACCGGGAGCTTTCTCTATTGCCAACGCCGAGAAGGTCGTAGGAGAGGATTACGAGAGGCTCAAGAAAGCTATGGCGCCCGGACAGCGGCTCATCGCAAGTCAACAGCTTGCTGAAGCTCGCGAAAGCACTGCAGAGTTGATCGAAGAGGCCAAGGCGAGGAAAGAGGCCCGCGATATCCGTACCATGGCTGCCGCGGGCTGTGCAATTGTCGCAATACAGACGCTACCGAAGAAAATAGGCCCCCTCATCAAGTCGATTATGGAGAGCATCAAGAACGAAGAGAATCAGGATTTACAGAAACGCTCTGCGTCCACAATTGCAGAACTGGTCCAACAATTCACGATCTCGGGCCGTCGCGGTCCTGCAGACAAGGTCGTTGGTAACCTGGTTAAATTTTCTTGTCTAGAGGTCGCCGAGACTCCAGAGTTTGCCCACCACGCCACGAAGACGAATGTTGTTCTGTCAATGCAGAAGGAGGAAGACCGTGTCGACCACCCAGACGCCGCTATGTGGGCTCGCGAGGCAAAAGCGGCTCGCATCACACGCCGCGGCGCAAAGGAGGCGCTCCAAATTCTGGCCAAAACGTATGGTGCTGAACTACTTACTGTGGTGCCCAGTCTGCGCAGTGCCATGGAGCAACCACTACTGGCTGCGTTCTCAGGCGAGTTGCCAGCGGAGGCGAAGGACCCAGAGGGAACGGTGGGGCAGGAAATCGTAGATGCAATGTCGGTCATCCGGACCATGACACCTACGATCCATACTGCCCTTTACCCATTCATCATGCAATTGACGCCACTTGTCATCAAGGCCCTACACTCTGAGTTGTCAGTATTCCGATACATGGCTGCCAAGTGCATGGCAACTGTGTGTAGCGTCATCTCGGTCGAAGGTATGACCGCTCTCGTCGAGAAGGTTCTGCCATCCATCAACAACCCAATCGATCTGCACTTCCGGCAGGGCGCGATCGAGGTCATATATCATTTGATCGCAGTCATGGGTGATGCAATCTTGCCCTATGTTGTTTTCCTCATCGTACCCGTACTCGGCCGGATGAGCGATTCAGACGATCAGATTCGTTTTGTTGCAACCACGTCCTTTGCCACCTTGGTTAAACTTGTGCCTCTTGAAGCCGGCATTCCAGACCCTCCAGGCCTATCTGAGGAATTGCTCAAGGGCAGGGATCGTGAGAGGACGTTCATCGGCCAGCTTTTAGACCCTAAGAAGGTCGAGCCTTTCGCGCTACCTGTTGCCATCAAGGCTGAGTTGCGTTCTTATCAACAAGATGGTGTCAACTGGCTCAATTTCCTCCGAAAATATCATCTACACGGTATCCTCTGTGATGACATGGGCCTCGGCAAGACTCTGCAGACTTTATGCATAGTCGCAAGTGATCATCATGAACGGGCAGAGGAGTTTGCTAAGACTGGCAACCCAGACGTCAGGCGACTCCCGTCGCTGATAGTGTGCCCTCCTACGCTTTCGGGTCATTGGCAGCAGGAAATCAAGGCGTACGCGCCGTTCCTCAGCGTCACTACTTATGTCGGCCCTCCACCGGAACGTAAAGCTATGAAAGATAGTCTTGACAAGCCTGACATTGTTGTCACCTCCTATGATGTCTGTCGCAATGACGTGGACGTTTTGAGCCAGTACAATTGGAACTACGTGGTACTTGATGAGGGTCATCTTATCAAAAACGCCAAGGCAAAGATCAGCCAGGCTGTCAAGAAGTTGGCTAGCAACCACCGTCTCATCCTGACTGGCACACCCATCCAGAACAACGTCTTGGAGCTTTGGTCCTTGTTTGACTTCCTCATGCCTGGTTTTCTCGGCGCAGAGAAGGTCTTTGCTGACCGTTTCGTGAAGCCCATTTCCGCATCTCGTTTTAGTAAGGCCTCCTCTAAGGAGCAGGAAGCAGGAGCACTCGCCATCGAGGCGCTGCACAAGCAAGTCCTGCCTTTCCTCCTGCGACGTCTCAAGGAAGAGGTACTCAACGACCTGCCGCCGAAGATTCTCCAGAACTACTACTGCGACCTGAGCGACCTACAGCGCAAGCTATTCGAAGACTTTACGAAGAAGGAATCATCGAAACTCGCCGAAGTAGCCGGTAGCGACGACAAAGAGTCCAAGCAACACATTTTCCAGGCGTTACAGTACATGCGAAAGCTGTGCAACTCGCCCGCGATGGTCCTCAAGCCAGGCCACCCAAAGTACGACGAGACCCAGCGCATCTTAGCCAGAGCCAACACAAATCTCGAAGATGCCGCACACGCGCCGAAGCTCACGGCGCTCCGTGACTTGTTGGTCGACTGTGGTATTGGAACAGAAGGCGCTGACGCGGCTAACGACCCCCTCTACCAGCCTATCAAGCCTCATCGCGCGCTCATTTTCTGTCAGATGAAGGAGATGCTCGACATGGTGCAAAACACAGTTCTAAAGGACATGTTGCCAGGTGTGACGTATCTGCGGCTAGACGGTGGGGTCGAGGCCAACAAGCGCCAGGACATTGTGAACAAATTCAATAGTGATCCATCGTACGACTGTCTTCTGCTCACAACCAGCGTTGGCGGTCTGGGTCTCAACCTGACGGGCGCCGACACGGTCATTTTCGTCGAACATGACTGGAACCCGCAGAAGGACCTGCAGGCCATGGACCGCGCTCATCGTATCGGTCAGAAGAAGGTCGTCAATGTGTACCGGCTTATCACGCGCGGCACGCTCGAAGAGAAGATTTTGAATCTGCAGCGCTTCAAGATCGACGTCGCGAGCACAGTCGTGAATCAGCAGAACGCGGGGCTGGCAACGATGGATACGGACCAGATCTTAGACCTCTTCAATGTCGGCGACACGGGCCCTGGATTAATCCAGGACAAGTCTGACAAGGCTCCAGGGAGTGGTTTCGAGGGCCGCGAGGAGGACATGGTGGATATCGAGACGGGTGATGTGCGGCAGCCGGGCAAAAAGGCCGCTTGGTTGGAAGACCTGGGCGAGTTATGGGACAATAAGCAGTATGAGGAGAGTTTTGACCTCGACGGGTTTTTGAAGACGATGCAGTAGGATTGCGAGTGCTGGTCAAAAGAGTCTATAGTGAAGTGGAAATCGTGCGTCGTGCGAAGAATAGCGGACACGAATCAGACAAGGGTACAGATATTGCATGAGGATGGAGTTGGGTTTTCTTAGGGTGGACCGGATGGTTTGCGGAATTTGACAAGACAAGTTAGCGGACATGGTTGACGGCAGGAATCGATTGGACTTCGGATATCTTTACAAGCGGATCACGAAGCAGCAAGGAGTTGGGAATGATACCTGTCTTGCTGTGTCCAAGAGTTTATCAAATGGCAGGCAAAATTATAGAGATTGGTGCAAGAGTCTTCCTGTCATTGCAAAGCTGTCCTGAGATGTATGTTTCATTAAACGGCATGTCCAGTGGTGAGCCATCACAGCAACAACAACAACCACCTCCAATCCCCCAAATCCCTGGGGCCCAGAGTTACTTCCACGCCACCCTAACCCCGCCCACCTGCAGGGTTGACCCACTATCTACTACGTATCCTTGCCCCTCTAAATTAGAAGCTTCGAGACGACGATAATCAGCCTGCTCTGACAGCATATCTGCGAGCAACAATCTTACTTGCTAGTAATTTTGATATCTAAATTTTGAGATCTCCTCTGACTATTGTATCTGGAGACGACGGAACACAGCTGTCAGATTACCATAGGGACCACCAAAATGCCTGTTGACTACAGCAAGTGGGCAAGTTACTTATCTGATGCCTGTCTCTACAAGGCGAGCAGCAAAACTAATACTTCTGCTTTCAGGATGCCCTGGAGCTCAGCGATGACTCCGACGTTGAGGTACACCCCAATGTCGACAAGCGCTCCTTCATTCGTGCCAAACAAGCCCAAATCCACCAGGAGCGCGACCACCGGCGCCTTCAAATCACCACCCTGAAGTATGAGCGCATCATCAACGACGCGCTAATCTCCCGCATCACTTCCCTCCTCAATGCCCTCAAGTCGCACGCTGCCGATGTCGAGAATGGAACGCGCAGTGCAGGCGAGATCGCCTTCGCCGCCGTGATGCAGAGCGCTGCCGGTCTCAAGCCCGAGGACGACCAGCCTCCCCCACGGCCCGAAGGTGTGCATAGCGCCGAGGAGAAGCTGCCGACGTACACGAAGATGATGGTTACGCTGCTGGAGCAAGTCGATGCCGCTCTCAAGGAGAAGGACGTGAAGCAAGAGGAGAGATACGGGGCGATGGTCTCGGAGATAGAGGAGCATCTCACCAAGGTCACAGATCTCCAGAAGGACCTGGACAAGAAGCTGGCCGAGTTGGAGAAGGAGGAAGGCAAGAAAATTACCAGCGAGAGTATTCACACGGGCTTCGACAGCTCCCACGTCAACAAGTCGGCACCCTCGGCGTCGTCAACTGGGGGAAAGAAGGAGGAGTTGGAGCTGCTGAATCCGAACTACGCCGCGCCTCAGACAAGCGGGACTTCCAACTCGGCAGCAGAAGCGGACGATGATGAGCACGTCGAAGCCTCGGCCGCAGCAAAGCAGTTCTCGAAGATCCCAATCCGCGATTATATCGCCTCGAGAGAATTCCTCAGCAAACACCCGGAGATCCTGACCGAGAAGGAGACAGACGGCCTTCTCATCCTGGCTTTCGACGCACAGCTTGAAAACAAGGATGACTACGCAAGACAATGTGTCCACCAGGCGCTTTTGATCCAGTACTGCCGAGCTCTTGGAAGAGACGGTTTTGCACTCTTTTTCAAGAGAATACTCACGCCGAATCATCAGGCGCAGGAGGTGTTCTACAAGGACGTCCAGGACACCTACCACAGGATCAAGAGCCGCGCCTCGGAGATCAACAAGGAGCGCGCGGCGTCGGGCGGCAATCAGGAGGGCGTCGAGCAGATCCAGTTACACGCAGTGGAACCAGGCACCATTATTTCCATCCGCGTGCCGCCCGCAGAGAGTGCGGACCCAGAGGACCAGGAAAGACGGATGATCTTTGAGTCCTTTGCGCCGGAGATGAAGGCTGCTCTGGAAAGCGGCAGTCTGGACGCAGTGAACAAGGTGCTAGGGGATATGCCTATTGACGCGGCGGAGGACCTTGTGGGGAAGTTTGGAGATGCCGGTGTGCTTTCCTTGGAAGAAGAGATCATCGATGCCACAACAGATTCCGGAAAGGCCAAGTGGAAGCAGTTGGAGGAGCAGGGCAAGGCCACGACCGAGGAGGAATTCCCTGATCCCGAGTGACGTGGTTGGTAACGGGGACCTTCCAGGTCGGAAGGGCATGTGGAAAGGTGGAGCATTTGCATGACAGCGCGTTGAGTACAAAAAATGGACATTTTGGAGTTCCAGGAGAGCAGTAAATACCGCGCATGGTAATTCTGCTGAGCCGGTATCACCATTACCACCTGAAGGAATCTCTGCATCTCATCCATGCTCCAGAGTCTTTGTTCTTTCTATATATGACTTCAGTACGCTTCTCAACAGGCTCATTCCAATTCATGAGCGCTGATACTAAGATCGCCTGTCCCGGTTAAATGACCGTGACAAGCACGAATGAAATTGACGGTAGTCTAATGCAACCATGGCCATAATGCTAGAAATGCCTCTAATGCCTTGGGGTTCTTCATCTAATAGTTCAGATATGAGGCATCTGAGACCCCTGCCCAAGTCTACCTTTCGCCACTTACATCCATTTTAGACCGTCAAAAGCAAATTCTCCGTCATCCATAGCCTGCGATGTGAAATTCTCTCCACTTGGCGGGTCTTGAATTTGGTCCAAGTTAGGTGGTATCTCGAAACTTGGGGTATTATTTCCAATGAAACTAGGAAGGAGTGTTAGATTACGAATGGATATCATCCTTTAGTAGGGAAACAGAGCAAGGGGAATGTTTAAAGTTGCTTCTGAGTACTCACCGTATAGGATTGGCTATAGTGTAACGACTCCCATCGCAGGCGCCATGCTCTTGAGCGGTTGCATGGTACGCAATCTAAAGAACAACTACAGTTAGCCATTTTTCCCCCACCGAATTACACACATGCGAGAGCCCAGGAACATACCCAGGTTTCTCTGCCGTCAGGAGATTTAAAGAAACAGTTGTGACCAGTCCCAAAATTGCCGTTTGCCTGGGTGAGCACAGGGTTGGGCGATTTGACCCACGAAGACCTGTCAAGAGGATCGCCACCTGTGTAACGTAGAAGGCCTAAACCGTAGTTTGGGGTCTGACAGTGGGAAGCAGAGTATGTGACCCATATCTGACCGTCATGGTATAGAGGCTGAAGCGAGGTTAATGATTTTGTGAGTCCGGCCCAGGGTGCAATGTGGAATTTTTATAACCTACATGTGGCCCTTCATTGATAGCAATGCCACCAATCCAAAGCTCTCTTGGTTTCGAGTTGGTCACGTTCTTCTCCCACGGCTGGTCCGGTTCGGAAATGACATGCCACGACGTGACATTCCAACTCGTCGTGTTCAGCGGGCCAATGGTGATAGACTGCACAGACCGTTGGTTTTTCCCGCTGAGGAGGACAAAGCGTCCTCGGCCTGGTATCTCGAGAAACGAGGCGTCGATGCCAAAGGGATCCGTCCCATCGGAGCCACCCTGATGGCCTGCGGGAGGAACGAGATCGGCACGCCATCGGTAGTTGCAATAGTACGGGGACGGCGCCTCGCAACCCTCCAAGACCCGCGGACGGCAACTTGTATCGCAATCTTGCGAGGCGTTTCCGGACGAGTAGAAGATGTACCACACATCGTCTATCTGATGGATCTCGGGCGCCCACTATCCAATGCGCTTGTCAGCGGAGGAATAGTATAAAAAACATGTTGTGTAATGAACATGTGGGGCAGTCTGCTAAGCTTCGTTGCCCGCCCATATAGGAGTAGGTATGTACATACCATATTAGCATCTCGACCTGCAGTCATGTTGAACTCGGTGTAGATGGTTCTGACTTTGCCAATGAGCAGGCCCCTCAAGGTTCTTGATCGAACCATCTCAATGTGATCAGCAGACGTGTATGTCATGTGATACCATCCATTTGCAAACACGATGGAGGGGTCGGCAGCCCCAGCTCGCACCACCTGCTGGTAGGCCGAGGACACCTTGAGAAGCAGCGCGCCTAGCAACAACAGTCCCACACCGAAGGCTTTCATGATGTCTGGTGTCTGATAGGTAGAGAGACATCATAGCCACAATCCTTCGGGGCATAGGAGACATTTATTATTGTTCAGATACCGCATAGACACTATACATGCCTCGCTAGTATTGAGTCTGCTGAGCCTGGGCCTTTTAGAGTTTAGAAAACCGAGGCTGAGATATGAAGGCATAATAGAATGCGTTGTGACGATAAACCTCTGCGGATATGAACCCACAGACATTCACTTCTTGGTGTACTCTTTGCAGCCCAACCGGTCTAGCCGACTTGAGTGAACTGCTGGGGTGGCATTCAGCTGAAGAATCTATGGGCCTGCTAGTTCATGCACGCCTGCTCGGAGCACGGTTGATCCTGTTGAATAACACACGCGATTTTGAGTTTGTAATTTTGTGGTCTACTAGCCACATGGACGTTATGCTGAATAACGTGGCGTGCCAGAGAAAAAGACCTACCCATGACGCATTTTACCGCGTGGAATAGTCAGACATAGTGGTACATAGTAGATACCTATTGAACGAATCAGCGAAAAAGTCAGATAGTAAGCCTTGAGATGGTCGATGCATTCCCTGATTTACGCCAGAGAATATTCCAAACAACGCATGGTTCCTGTCTGTCTTCTTCTTGTTTGCTCATCGGTAAACTTCTCAATTTCCGATTATCCCTATTCTCTGATAGCCTTGCTGCCCCATATTGTGAACTTATGACCAAGCACGCTGCGGACTAGCAGTACGAATAGTTTGGGTCGAGCTTGCATGACCCAGCGTCATAAGCTTTTATGAATGAGGTTAGAATAAGCTTCCGGGTCCCGAACAAAATATACTATACTGTGTATAGATCTTGGCTCACCCCTCACATGTCCAACTACGGACGAGTGCAAAGAGCTTGGCTTAATCATCACCGTAGCAAGCCCTTGTGCAAATCAGCTACCAGTCGAACATTGTCTTGGGATGATTCGAGAGACCCAGGGAACGAGCAACACTGATCAAATGAAGCCATGGTGAGTCGGACTGGTCTGAGGCGGCTCGTACCGTAAAAACAAGTGCATAATAAGCTGTCAAGAGATATCGAATCCTCGCGAAGACCAACTTCATGTCAGCCCGTCATAGTTAGCCCCAGAGCTCTCATCGGAGGATTCTGGTCAAAAGATACCACCTGCGGAAAGCGGAGAAACCTCGACTGAAATATTCGAGTTCTAGGAATTTGCCATTCGTAGCAGGGACAGTGATAAGGTTCCTGTGTCTAAGAAGCCAATTCCTGAGCATGCTCACCTTCACGTCGGCATATCCGCCACAGCTAATATACTGTAACGGTTATGATCGTCACCTAGCACCGCCCGCTCAAAACATAACAATATTTACTTTTTAACCCCCGCCCGGTAGACAAGTTAAAGACCCAGAGTCATATGGTGCAGAGTCGTAAATATGAGACGAAGCGCCAGGGCATTAAGTCGTCATACAATAATGGGACTGACACAGATCCCACGATATGTCTTCAAGCTTTTGCCTAGGTAGTTTTAGGTACCTTACTCTACACTCGAGAAAAGGTGAACTACATAGTACGTGGGGGGATGTTGAAGGTCGTCGCATTGGGGATCCTTGTCACCGCCTCACCCGATTTGAGCTGATATTCTGCCGCACCCGGGCCCCTCCACCAGAACATCAGCACTTGAACTATATTCCGTTCAAGCCTGAAGACCCGTGGCATTATACAGTGATTGATTCAACACTCCCTACCAGAACAAGTCGTTCAATACAAAACTCAGCCGACCACCCAGCGAAAATACACAAGCAAAGACCACGAACACAACCCCCAGCAGTCATGGGAGACACCATGCCCTCCCACCTCGAACCCTCTGAATTAGGGACGAAGGAATAGTACGCCCATCCCTCCCTCACAGTAGTTACTGACCAATTGCCAAGCGAGCCAAACTAAGAAACCTTTCCCTTCTAGCTGGGACAACCTATACACAACCGAACTGACCAACAACACCTCCAATCCCACCGACCGCGGCACAGTTTGGTTCGACGACTCAGACGCCGAAGCCAAGCTCCTCGAGTTCCTCGACGCGCAAACCACCGAGCCCTGCTCCCCCTCCCTCTCCCCGCTAGCCCAAGCAACAACCTCCTTCCTCGACCTCGGCTGCGGCAACGGCAGCCTGCTCTTTGCCCTCCGCGAAGAAGGCTGGGAGGGCCGGTGCCTGGGCGTTGACTATTCCGAAAAGAGCGTCGCCCTGGCGAAGCAGATTGCGCAGTCGGACGAAAGGGAGGCTGTGGAGTTTGCAGTATGGGATGTGTTCCGCTCGGGGTACGAGGCCGTCTTGGAGGGCGCGCAGGAGGCCGGGTGGGATGTCGTGCTGGACAAGGGGACGTTTGATGCTATCAGCTTGAGTGAGGAGAAGGATAGCGAGGGAAGGAGGATATGTGAGGGCTACAAGGGTAGAATAGTCAAATTGGTGAAGGAAGGGGGCTTGTTCTTGGTGACGAGCTGTAATTGGACAGAGGCGGAGCTGGAGGGGTGGTTCGGTGAGAGCAGTGCAAGTGTGGAAGGGGGGAATTTCGTGAAGGTGGGCAAGGTGAACTACCCGAGCTTCAGTTTTGGCGGCGTAAAGGGCCAGACAATAAGCACGCTGTGCTTCCAAAGGAAGTGAGCATATGCAGTGGAAAAATAGGCATGAGACGGCCCTGGGGATGGGCCACTGCAGCAAGTTATTAGCATCAGATACCCAACACGCATGAATTGTCAAGCAGATACAGATCTGAAAGTGCGGAAACGATTTCGTCGACGGGCTGTCTGTCTCCTCTCCACTCTACGGGTCATGGCTGGTATAGGTACATCTCGAGTACAGGCTGCCGATGTCTCCCCGGAAACTTTTCTCTTGCCTGCTCGGCAGCCCTTAACACCACCAAAAAGCGTGTAATTTTGGGAAACGCTAATACTCCTCCCTGTATGCCTGCTTCGACTCTATTGGTGTATTATCTTCTTTGACTTCCTCGTGCCTGACACCTGAAACGCTGGGATATGATCAAGAGGTTCTTCTAGGCGGAGATAACTTTAAACCATCATTGCTGATTCAACTGGCCCAAGCTCAACTGCATCGCTGGGTAGGCGCAAACCCAAAGACGGGACCAATTGGGAAAGATTCTTTGCTTCATTAGATGTCTCGCTTCTCTAAGGCGAGGTATTCATGGGCTCTCCACCCGGCAGAGGTCCAGTTGCAACTGCAGCGGCAGTAGTCGCGAAGTACCGCACATCAACATCGTTATCCTTCTGCAGCTTCTCAAGATTCGGCATGACACGTTCCTGGATCAGCTCCTGGCCCCGGGCAGAGGGCGTCCCAGCCTCGCCTGACTTCTCGAGTTCGTAGACTGTTCCAGAATCGGGCAGACGGCGCATGACGTCAATCAGCATTGCATATGTCTTAGCGACATTGAATCGGATGTTGGGAATGTCATCTGCGACCAGCTTGTCAAGCATGGGAAGAATTGACTTGTCGATCACGTCCATGCTCACGACGGAAGCCAGTGTCTATGGAGCATTAGCGCATTGCCCCAAGGGAGAATTTGAGAAACAGCTGTCAACTTACCGAGATGGCGAAGCAGGTTGTCATCCGGTATAGATAGTTAGGGTGGTTACCCATAGCCATCACCTTAGGAATGATCGCCTCGCTTGCCCACTCGACGCCGAAGACCTCTGTTAGCTTCTTAAGATTGTGAGTGGCAGCCTCACGGATCGAGAAGACAGTATCGCCGAGCCATCCCATGCACAAAGCACTGAGCTTTTCGTCAAAGAACGTAACTCCGAGTTGGCTTGCCAGCAACGGGATGTACTCGATAATGGCTAAGCGAACGCGCCATTGCTTGTCTTCGGCGAGCTGAACGATGGCGGGGAGGAGAGACTGAGACAGCAGATCGATCCCAATGACTGTCAAAAGTCAGTTGATGAGCCAAAACCAGTAGTCAAAAAATACTTACCCTGGTTGACCAGCTCGAGTTTCGAAATGATGTGCAAGCGAACCTCAGGGAACTCATCCTTGAGCATCTGGAGGAACATGGGAAGCAGATGATCGATTGTCCTGTTTCAGTCAGCATTTCAGTTCACACGAGAAATGACAATTTCGGTGTACATACTCTTGCTTGCCCAGAATCGGAGCCAGCCCGCTGATCTGCGTACCCAGTGCAGCGCGAACGTGTTGAGAACTGTCGGAGACGAGGTCCTCAATGCTACCCATGATCTCGTTCAGAAGGACCGTTCGGTCGACCAAAGCACAGAATCCAGGGATTTGCCCCGCGATGGCCGTCCGCACCTCAGCCTCGTTGTCTTTCAGCAGCTTCACGAACGAAGGCACAAGGTCCCTTGCCACCACCTCCTCATCGACTGCCTTTGCGATCTATAGCAGTAATCAATATTTGAGGCTGCGAGACAAAACCGAGCCTGTACATACCTTTTCAAACCGATCTGCAATCATATACCTGACTCGCCAGCTCTTGTCTTCTATCAAGCTCCTGAGCGAGGTGAGGAGAACTCCGTGACTCGACTGCTGCTCCTTGGGGACGACTTCTGCAACGGCGGTCAAGACCTCAACGGTTAACAGGCGCACGCTGTCCTGGTCGTCCTGTGCGAGGTGCTGGAACATGGGTATCATCTCCTCCACGACGATCGACGCTGGCATCTCTTTGACGAACTTTGACAAGTTGGTGGCGGCCTGACGGCGCACCATAGGTGTCTCATCGTGGACGAGCTGCCCAAATTGGTTGCGGAGCTGTGACTGGATCGGCGGCGAGACCTTTGAGTAGGGGCTAGTGAAAAGACCGCATCCTGAGACCTTGGAGGTGAACCAGTCTGCCTTAGAGAGTCGGATCGTCAAGGGAATGAAGTATTCTTCGACCTGCTGGGACGACAGATCGGCGCAGATTTTGTTGAGGGACTCGACGGCCTGCGAAAATAAGTATGGGGCCATTCAGGGTAGGATGAGAGGAGCAGCAAACCTTGTCTCGCACTACTGGCTCCTCGATGGCAGCCAGGTTCTCCAGGGGTGACAGGAGGACATGACCCCACTGCGGACCGCCGACGTACTCGATGAAATTACCGAGTTCCTCACTCAAGGCAACGAGAACCTCGTCTTCGTCCTCAACGGATTCTGCATTGAGTCAGGGGTCTGCACATGTATGTTATAGGGGGGGAAGGGTCGCGGACCGTCCAGGAAGGGAATGAGCTCCTCCCGAGTGCGTTCGGCGCCAAGGGCGAGGGCGATGGTAGAAAGGCGTCGAATGGCATTGAGGCGGAGGATGACATCGTCGTGCTACGGGACAGGTCAGTGGGTTGAGCCCCTTGTTGTTGGTGATGTGGGGTCGGAATTGAAGGCGCATACCTTCAGCTCATCGATGAGCACGGCGATGGGGTAGAGCTCATCGTTCGCGTTCGGCGCGTCAGCCATGGCGAGCGAGAGGGCAATGAATGTTGCGGTGGGAGTCGGGCGGCAAGATTAAGGTTCTGAAACGATGGTTGGAAGTGAGCGCGAGGCAGGTGGAAAGCTTGATCGCGTGCGAGGTGATGTAATATGCGACCGACTTTTGCAGCTGATTGCCTAGTTGCCTTCAATCTGCTCAATCGACCTGGGCGACCGATAGAGAATGAGTTGAGACGGGGCGAGAGCGCAAAGCTTGGAATGATCGGAAGAGGCAAGGATCGCGATGGTGTCGGCGTCAAGAGTCGAGGGTGTGGATGTTGTTGAAGGATGTGGCGGGTTTGACGTAGGTAGGTGTGTTGTCGAGATGCAGAGTGAATGGGCGGATTCCCAGCTGTGTCAAGCAGTTGGCCTTGTCCACTATCTGACTGCACTCTCCATCCCGTCTTGCCGTTTGGAGCGGGCAGGCACGGCTAGGGAGGTCACTCACCCACCTACCTGAGGTACCTACGTCTCCTTGCGACAGCTGTGCTGTACTTACTGCACGGACTGTGCGTACGAACCTAGGTAGCCTCACACACAAAATGTTATACTGCCTACTTTTAATGCGAGTCCCTAGCCATGCTTCTGGATCCTTCTTATTATGATTTTTTCACACAATACTCTACACTCTCCAACCTTGGCAAGTAAATCTCATTCCACACAGCTCCTGAAGTGACAGGTTAGGGTCATAGCCACTCCAGAGAAAATAGGCTTGTCTAACAGCTTCTTGATTTTTTCGGGATGACCCTCCTATGAACCCTTTCCAGGATGACACCCAAAATAGAGAGAAGAGCGTTTGTAAATTCAATTCCTCGAGGACGATGTCTTGTGTAGGTAGGTACCTAGGTAGGCACTGCAGTAAGTAGACGTTGTTAGGGAGGTGTCGGTTTCTTCTATGGTGTTTTGACAGGGGGGTGCCTGGGTAGCTTTGCAGCCCACTTTCTCAACCACCCCCCTCCCCGCCCCCACCAGCGCGGACCTGCAATCGGAGCTTTTGTAGTGAGAGTACTCAAATTTGGTGACTCAACGCACGTTGACCTTTCCATTTCGCAAGACTTCAGGTCGTCGACGCACTTTCCCGATCTGCCAATTCAACTTGATCAAGCAAGCAATTGGTTCCAGACGACCCTCGCTTCATCATGCCTACCATCACCGTCGACAAATACGCCTTGTGGGAGGCACTTGGACAAAAGTAGGCTCCCGACCACTCACAACTTGCCCCTCCATATAGACTGGATGGAAGGCTTACACACACCCTTCCCATAGGTACACCAAGGATGAGTTCGAGGATCTCTGCTTCGACTTTGGTATCGAGCTCGATGAGGACACAGAGGACGATGAGCGCCCTGCTGGCGTGCCTCCAGAGTTGAAGATTGGTCAGTACTGAGGTGTGGGCGAACGAGACAAGTACACTTCCTAACAGCAATTGCAGAGATACCGGCAAATCGATACGACATGCTGTGTTTCGAGGGCATCCAGCTCATGCTCAACATCTTCCGCTCCAAAACCCCTGTTCCAAATTGGCGCCTTGTCGAGCCTGCCAGCGGAAAGCGCGAGACCTTGACTATCACCGAGAGCACGACCAAGGTCCGCCCATATGCTGCCGGTGCGATATTGAGGAACATCAAGTTCACAAAGTCGAGCTACGAATCTTTCATTGCTCTTCAAGACAAGTTGCACATGAATTTGGCCCGCCAGAGGACATTAGTGGCTATCGGAACCCACGATCTCGACACCATTCAGGGCCCGTTCAAGTACGATGCACTTGCGCCAGACGAGGTCAAATTCATTCCCCTGAACCAGACAAAGGAAATGACCGGCCGACAGATGATGGAGTTCTACGAGAAGGACAAGCACCTTGGAAAGTACCTTGGTATCATCAAGGACGCGCCCGTCTACCCAGTCATGCTTGATGCCAAAAACGTCGTCCTGTCCATGCCACCCATTATTAACGGTGACCACTCCAAGATCACACTCAACACCAAGAACGTCTTCATCGACCTCACAGCAACCGATGAGACAAAATTGGAGATCGTCACTAACATGATGGTCACCATGTTCTCCATGTACTGCGCCGAGCCCTTCACGGTAGAACCTGTCGACGTTATCTCAGAGCACAATGGCCGATCGAGGACCTGCCCCAACCTGTCGGCGAGAATGATCGAGACCGAGGTTGACTACTTGAACGCCTGTACAGGTCTGAACGAGACTCCCGAACGTATTTGCGAACTGCTCACCAAGATGGCGTTCTCCGCTACGCCGTCAAGCAAGGACAAGAACATAATAGAAGTTGCTATTCCTCCTACAAGAGCGGACGTCCTTCACCAGGCGGACATTATGGAGGATTATTCTATCGCTTATGGTTTCAATAACCTTCCCAGGTCGTCACCAAACAAGTCTGCGACGATCGGCGCACCCACAAGAATCCAGAAGCTTGCCGATATCCTAAGGAATGAGGCTGCATATGCAGGTTGGACAGAAGTGTTACCTCTCATTCTCTGCTCCGATGATGAGAATTACAAATTCCTTAACCGGAAAGACGATGGGAAGGCTATTCGGCTGGCAAACCCGAAGACCGCAGAATATCAGGTCGTTCGCACGTCTCTACTGCCGGGGCTGTTAAAGACGATCCGTGAGAACAAGAGCAAGGCACTGCCCATCAAGATTTTCGAGTGCTCCGAAGTTGCCTTCAAAGACGAGTCCCAGGAGCGGAAGGCTCGCAATCAGAGGAACTTTGCAGCCTGTTTCTGCGGCAAGTCCTCCGGTTTCGAGCAGGTCCACGGTTTGCTCGACCGCGTGTTGTCCATGCTGAGGACAGCATTCCTGACAAGTGAGGAGGGCCTCGCGGGCAAGAGCATCGATGGCTATTGGATCGACGAAATTGATGAGCCCATGTTCTTCCACGGCCACGCTGCTGCAATCTACCTGCGCCTAAACGGCAAGACAGAGCAGGTGGGCCAGTTTGGCATCCTACACCCATCTGTTCTTGAGGCGTTTGATATTAGGTCAGTACTCCTCCCGTATATCTTTCATCTATATGTAGTCATATGGAAGAGTACAAGTAATGCGATTGAAATGGTGAACTGACAACTTGCAGATACCCTGTCTCTGCCCTGGAGTTCAACTTGCAGGCCTTCTTGTAGATACGCAAGTCTCAACCCGATTTGGGAGGTTCATAAGAATTACATGATTACCATAGAGGGGACCTACATGGAATCAGAATAGACAAAATGATACGAACTCAAATCTGTGGCACATATGTTTGGTAACGACATGGGTGCGCAGTCCAGGCAGGCACTGGTCATGTGAAGGAACCCAAAGGTGTAGTGTTGTGTCTCTATGCCTGATAGCTAAGCTCAGAAGACCTCCATCTGATTCTGCCACAGCCTTCCTCTCCCAACCCAAGATTTGGAGAACCACAACAATGCTACCAACCAGGTGTGACTATGCGAGCATCTTTACACAGTGTCACAAGACTTATTACGAGTACAGAAAGTTGGGCTGTTGGCCTCATACAGAATACTCTAGAGTCTTGTGACATAAATCCTTATATCACCAACGCCCTCTATACTCTCTGAATGTCAAGTATCACATCAGTCTATGGCAGATCTTTTCCTTTTTCTCTGTCCGTTGACTTGATAGAGAGCATCTATGGGATAAGATTCTGTAGTATAGTCTCCAGCACGGCGGTCTACTATGGGTTGTGACCCAAGAGAGTCGTGAATTGAGTAAAGTCTTGGGCTTTCATGCTCTATAGACATAGCTGGTACACACCCAGCCTCTATGATCGTACCCAGCCCATATTCACCTTCCTGCCTGATCCAGATCCTCACTTGTTTCGAACCTTAGACTAACCATGGAGCTTCCTTTATTTCTTCTGCACAACTTGGGTCTTCACAGCTTTCGCAATATTCTCCAGCCCTCAACTCTCAGTCGGGTAGCTGATTTCTTCTCTCCTTTCCAATATTCGCCAGTTGGCCTCCCCAGCCTGGCGTTACATTGTTTCCAAGCCGTCTTTGCAACCTCTGATAGAGAAGCTGACCGTTTGCCTTGATCCTCCCCCTTCCTCTCTGGCTTCTCCTTCCAGGGCTGTTTGCATTGAAGGCCCAAGCCCCTCTCCAACCCCCTCCCTTCTTCTTGCCGTCCAATCCAACTTGGGTTCTCGATCTTTGATACCTGCTCCTTTTGGAAAGAGTGCTAGGCCTTGGCCACCACCCCACCCTCAACAACACTATAGAGAGTTGGATCTTCTCACTTCATCTCAACATCACTTCAGAACCTAAACTTCAAAGTGCGATAATCTGTCTTTTGGGATGCCTGGCTTTGAGAACTCTGAGACTTGGAGCTCAGATCGGACTGATGAATCGGGCGGCGTTTTACCGGGAAGCGGGCTTAGCAGCCCATCTTCAACAGCACCAGCAACAAGCCCCTGCGCTTCAGACGACGAAGACCTCACGCAGGTTTTGAGAGCAGTCAGAAAGGCCAAGGCGCAGAAAGCTCCCGACGAGCAGAATGCGGCGGCGCCAGTGCCGGTGCCTGGGCTCCCTCCCGAGCTTTCGTTTCGCGTTGAGGAGTTTTTTGCCAAACAAATCAAGAGCCCATGTAGCTTTTTCAAGCCCACCAACGCCGTCCCTAAAAACATTACGCCAGACGGCACGAACAACGCCAGCAAGCGTAGGAATTCATACGACCCTTTCGCTGTGTACACGTTGAACATCGAGCCATCCGAGGCCCTCGAGAGTACTAGATCCAAGAAGAAGAGAAGGCTTGATAAGACGCACCAGCGTTCGCGTACGGAGAGTCAAGATTCAGGCGTCGGGCCTCAAAAACAAGGCTTAGGCGATGGCCTCACAGATACGGCTTCCCAGGACCCCCAAGGTCAGAGCCCTGCTGCTCCAGGCAATGGTGAAAGCAGTAAGCGACAAAAATTTGTGTCGAACAGACCCATTCGACCAAGAACTACTGTTTTAGATACCACAGACACGAATAATTGGCAACAAAGGACCAACTCCACCCAGCCGGTCATTCCCCGAAACACGGATTCGACTACCACCCCTCATACCCTCGATCATCCCACAGGTCGCCAGCGAAGCCCAGCAACGCATCATCTACTTCGGGGTGCAAGTAAGGATGGCTCACAGGCACTTTCAGATAATCTTCATGGCTATATTGGCGGGCACCCCGAAGGATGCCCGTCATATGCTCACAAAGAGGCCAACAGCTTGGATCAGGCAGTGAAGAAGGCGAAAACTCGGCAAGTCGAGTACGGGAGTCTCCGAAAGAAGACCGCACCTGACAAGCACCGATCGCGACAGTCTCTACCAACTTTCAGCTCCGTTGCAGAGGCCCGATTGTTGAGAGCTCAGCAGACATCGGAGTGGAAAGAAGCCCCCTCCTCCTCTGCACAGACAGCCTTGCAAAATGTTACCACGAGACCCGGTGTCATCCATCCTCACCGAGTAATCCCACCTCCCCCGTCGTCACAATTCAGGCAGAGTAAGGACGCAAACCATCAGCCTACATTGGAGGTTGAGGATGTTGCCGCCACCTCTCCGCTGCACTTGACCCCGACCAGCGGCTCTCAGTCTCGTCGCAATCCAAGGCCTCAAAATCAGCCATTGCCGCGATCGAGCAGAATTACTGCCCCTCAGCCCGTATTAAACAACGGCGATGGTTTTGCTGGCCCTCAGGAAATCCCTCCGGCCGCCAAAACTTCACAGGCCTCACATCAAGTCCAAAAACAGATGCGTCAAATGCAACACAGCATGCTAATCCCCAGCCGGCCGCGTAATGCCCCGGCACAGATATCCAGAGACCACGAAGAAGATTGGGACCGAGTGGCGGCCGAGATGACGGCCCTCAGCAAGCGTTACGAAGACAAACCTCGGACTACGTTGCTCAACTCAATCCCAGCCGGATTGAGCGAGTCTCCCTCGTCCGAAATACGCCGGTTGAGGGGGAGCCTGGGCAAGGCACGGGCCAAGATCCAGGAATCTCCATACAACAAAGATAACAAGGTGGTTCAAGATATCAAGAAGCGCGCAGCAGCCATACGGAGAGACGTGCGAGCCAAATGGAGCGGCGAATCACAAGAAGTCCAACAGGCGGAGTTTGATAGGAAATTTAACCTGTATATGGAAAAGAAGAAGAAGGAAGCTATGCGACAGAGAGGCGACGCACGTGTTTCGGCCGCGAAGTTCAACGCGGCCTTCCTTGAGGCTGGGCACAATGACGAGGAGGCAAACGATCATCAAGATATTGGCCGGAAAGCGAGAGAAATTCCTGCACTCGAGGCACTGGAGAGACTGGGACCAAACAAAAGTATCTGCTCCTACATTGTGCTTGTCAGTGAGCCTTTCAGCAAAGGCGAAAAAAACCCTGAACTCATAGCCACAAAACGCTTCTTCAAACTGACATTGGCCAGAAAATATGCCCGTTCGATATTAGACGTTTCAAAAGCCTACTCGCGTGTCGCTTTTGAGATGGAAAACGGATGTTACTGCGGCTTAGGGACGCTGTCCAGCGGCAAAGACAAGGGCAAGAACATATTCGTGAAGGTGCACATGGAAGCACAAATGGTGGGCGACCTGTCCCCTGACGCCCTGCGTAACAAATTCGTCGATGGGGATATCCTAGCCAAATATGCCACCGGGTACGACGTCTTGATGTGCTCCACCATTCCCAAATGTTGGCGGGAGACAGCGGGCGGGGAGCCAAAAAAGCCGGCGCTCGACAAGCGAGAGCATAAGTCGAAGAGCCATACAGAGAAAACTGCCGTGGAAGACGATGAGGAGCCCAAAGGTCTTGAAGGCGACGAGTTGAGACACGCGCTGGCCAACCGGCCAGATACTTGTCAATCTAATGCGCCTGAAGAAAATGACGACGGTGACCTGTCTGATGGAACAGTGCGCGACTGTAGCCCTGATGGTGACTCCTACGACCGAATTCCAAGAAACGCGACTGCCCATGTCGTCAAAATCACACGCCTCGGCTGCTTCACCACCCTGCGCCACGCCAACCAGACGGCCATCAGCGCCGCCACCGTCGCATGGAAGCCGAAAGATGCGAGCTATGACGCCCATAGCTTCTACAAGGACACGATCTGTCCGGAAATCAAGCAGTATGAGGCATACGTGGATACAGAGGAGATGCTCCTCGAGTTTCCAGACTTTGAACCAGGTGATAGAATGCCACGTTACCGGTCATGGGGCTTTGTGAACTCGCAAATAGAGGTCGCCAAGAGAGAGCTGGAGGGCCCGCTGGACGTTCCGATTCATTACGTTGAAGACTTGACTGAATCTTACTTCGACGAGTTAGACAAGAATATCAAAGAGACTCTGGCACAGGCTGCGGTCGCCGAGGTTGAGTCGGCTGGCGAGGACGAAGATGCGGAGGATGTTGAGCAGTCGAATCAAGAGGTGCCAGACAGGCAGACCTCAGATGAGGAAGATATCAGCGAGGAGGAGTGAGAAGGAATGGGCGAGGTCGGAGCCCAGAACGGCTCATTCGGCAGCGGACGACTCTTCAGGCGATGAATGCATGTGATTGCCATGCACGCGATCAAGCGAGCACAATTCTGACGCTCTATGACGGGTCTGACTGCGACCAACTAGCTGTTCACTAGCATTCTATTCTATTCTTAGCAATTATGACAGCGTTCGTTTCGGCCGGGCTTTAGGGAACGTTGTGCAAGGACAACAGACCAGAAGCGCACACAATTCTTGATGACTTACTGCAAGAGTGACAAAATACTGTACAAATTTTGAAAGTGATAGTCGACAGACTCGCCGTTCCGGGCTTCACGAGAGTCGTATGCATCAAAGAAATCAGGTGCAGCGTAAATGAGATCCAACATCACGACTCGGATCTATCTCCATTCCTTGGGGATGCATGGTCTATCTTATTTTGGATTTGATTGACAAGTTCCACTATTGGTTGTAACTATGCACCGTCGCTCCTGCTTACTACCCGTTGCTCATCGCCCTCGTGTTACAGGAATCCCGGGACCAGGGCAGACGCATTGCCGCTCTAAAGGGAGAGTCTGACTCTTCCCTCGTAGGCGTGACCAGAAGTGAAAATGGCAGAGGGTTGCCTTTTGGAGTTCTCGTCCACCCACCTCTATCACCTCCGCCGTGACAACGCTTCTCGGTTCCTCTCTTCATCCACATGGTATGGGAGCGACCCAAGGCCACTTACGTACGTCTAGGCAAGACTGACTGCAAGCCACATGGTAATGGCGTCCAACTTGTCGAGCACGGTCCCAAGTTCTTGCCATACTTGGCTTGCTTATTGCCTGAAGGCGTGTCGCATATCCTTAAACCAGTATATTTTTCAACCAAGCGTCCAGACGGGTGCCTTGACAAGGACTTGGCGTCCCCTCACCTCGACAGCAAGGAAGCCGGCAAACCGCACCTTGTTGCCATCTTTCGGAGGCAGAGCTAAGTGGGTGGTCGAGTCAGCAAGCGACGTTGACTTTCGTCCAGCGATAGAAGACACAGAGGTGTTGGCCGTAGAAGGAAGGCTGTCTCTTTGAGCGGATCCTCCAGGGACGAGGGCCGCTGGGACAAGCGCAGCTGGGGCGTTGCTCAGGAAATTGGAGAGAGTTGACATTGTTGACGTACCGGCCCTTGATTTGTTGCGTTCCTTGCTGTTACTCTTCTCGCCACCACTCTCTTTGCCTGTGTCTTCTCCGCCCTCTCCTTCACTTTCTGGCGGCCTAGTCTCAATTGCTGGGAGGGGTGTCTTCTCTACGTCCATAATCTCTGGTTGTACGCCATCCTGGGGTAAGGGTAAGAGGATCGCCACGTCTCGACTTTCCATCGGGAGGTTTGCTGCAATGCCCACTGCGAGCTCCACAATCATGCTTGCACTTCCGTCAACGCCGGCCGGTGGAGGCTCCGACAAATGCTGAAACAGACATGCCGTTAGGTTTGCGGTGGCGTTGCGTGTAAATTCTTGACGATAATTCGCGCTCTCTGGTGAATTCAGGATGTCCTGCAGACCCTCAAGGGTCGTCATCCGCCAGCTTACCACTTTCGACGTTAATGCGTCAAATTCTTCTTGACTGGTCAGTGTATAGCTAAAACGCCGTATGTTTTGCTCAACGGACTTCAATTGTCTGCTGAGCTCTGGGTCAAGGCCAGGATGGAAGCAGCTGTAGAAGATCTCTTCGACAATCCACCGCGTTATTACGGCTCGTCCCACTGCCGTCATCTCCTGTTTTCCGGTCTTGAGCGCGTCAGCGCTAACGTACTTGTCCAACCAAGGTGGCAGTGAGGTCCAATCTTTGCGAATGTTGAAAGACAAGTTGTTAATTGCCCCATTCAACCTGTTGAATCTCGTAGTGTACTCGCTGTCGTCCAATGCAGTGCGGGACTGTGATATCCGTTGGTTGGCAACGGCATTCTGGAGCTGCTCTACCTGGCCGTTCAGCTGCTCGATTTGAGTCTTGCCGTCAAAATACAGACGCTTCACATTCTTATATTTTTGCACTGTATTTCCTGTCAGCATCTGCACGCTACCATAGTCTCGACGCATAACAAACATACACAAGTCTTTGAAGGCCTTTTCTGGATCCTCTGAGGGCTGAGGGCTGTTGCGGCCCTGTTCCGCAGTACCGTCAAATTGTTGTAGCGGTCTGTCTTGAATTGTGCTTTGCCTAAAATTGTTGGATGCGGCACTAGCTTGAGTACCTGCTGGGCTAGGATTTATGCTCTTTGAGGGTTGCGCGCTATGCCTATAACCTGGTGGTGGGCCTTGTTGCATGTCGCCCCTCGACTGCGGCGGCCCTCCGGACGGTGGTGTCATGTCTCTCTGCTGCTCTGGGTCCTCCGGCGATAGTTGCTGCTGGCCTTGTTGCTGATGTGGATGCAAAGAGGACGATCGCGAAGGAAAGTCCTGAGCTTGTGTAGAGTATCTTGCGGGGGAAGCAGTTGTGGAAGGAACCGCGGAAGGATTCTGGGGGTCGCCTTCGCCAATAGGGGACTCATGCGACACCTGAGATACGGTTTCAGGATTTCGTAGTTGTTCAACAATCCCAAGGTGGCCCTGATAGGCTAACGGGCTGCCGTCAGGCTGCAGCAGGCCTTGAGGGGAGCTATGAGCAGAACTGGGAATGTATTGGTACTGTCGCGTTGCTGGGTCGAACGCTATCTGGCCCTGATGCTCGTAATCGGGGATCAACTGGCTTGGGGCGTAGACTTGATGGCGAAGACCGCTTTCGTCAGCCTCGGAGTACGGAGACTGGTCTTGGTTGGTGGGAACACGTCGAAGTGTGGGTTGTTGGAACTCGTGGGGGTTCTGCGCGGGGGGTTGAATGTTAGTGATGAAGCTCATTAGAGGTAGCGTGTGTGCTCAAGTGACTCGTACTGTTTGCAACGGCGAAGGCTGAGACTGAGGCCCCTGCGATTGCCAGTCTAGTGACTGCTGGTCCAAGGACACTTGCGACGGCCCGGTCCGTAGGGCAGGCGGGTTGGGGTTACTAATACGCTTGGAAGGTCGGCGGGCGAGTCCACCAGTGTTGTCATAGAAGTTGTGCGGTTGCGATTGCGATTGCGATTGCGACTCGGACGGGTGGTGAGAATGACCGGAGCGACTTGTGTCGTTCCTGGGGGTTCCGCCGAGAATATTTTTGATTAGGCGGCGGGTGGATCGCCTTGGTTCAACGGGGGCGCTCTGCGGTGGTGGTGGTGGTTGAGGAGGTGGGCCGTGTTGTTGGTGCTGTTGCTGCTGGTGCTGTTGCTGTTGCTGCTGGTAAGCAAGAGACTGCTGATCCTGAGGGGTAGCTTGTAGTGGTCGGGAGAGATCCTCGTAACTGGCACCGAAGGAAGGATTTGACTGGATCGGCGTGGCCACGGTGTTGTATCGCTGCGACTGAGACCTGGTGACGGCGTCGACGAACTTAGACGCAGCCTTGCGGGCCTCAGCGTCGGACACGGCGGTGCCAGTATTCAGCGGGTGCAGCTGATGCAATTGTGCCTGGGCCTGCGAGTTGTGATTGAAACCCTGTTGTGCGGCAGAAAGGTCTTGGTCAGAGGAAGGGCCGTAGAGATGGGGTGGAGGAAGTTGCTGGTTGTGCGAAACAGCACGGAGATCCTGAACAAAGGAGTCGTTGGTGGTTAGAGGTAAGTTGGTGGGGCCTTGGCCCAAGGCTGAAGCGGAGGAGGAGGGACCCTGGCCTTGTTGGAGCTGTGTGAGACCGGGACCGGGGCCGGGGCCAGGTGGAGGTTGATGATTGACTTGCTGTCGAGCCTGAGCGCCAGAAGTAGAAACGCCAATGCCTTGTATGCCTTGGATGCCAGAGACGGGGCCAGGACCTGTGCCGGTGCCTGACGCGGTGCTTGACACACTCACACTGACGCTCGGGGCTCCAGTACTAGAGCTAGACCCAGCCGATTCAACCGCGAGGTTGTGTTGAGATCGGTTGTTCGGTTTGGCAGGGCGACCGAAAGGCATTATTATATCAATGCCGGACGGTGAGGGGCAGCACGAGAGACAGAAAGAAAAAGAGGCGGAGGGGGGGTATGAGTAGGAAAGGAGGGTCCCGGAAGAAAGCGGCCCCCCTTTTTGGGAACCTTGGTTGCTTCTTGGTTGCAACAGTGACTGCGGGTGGCTCTGCTGCTGCTGCTGCTGCCGCTGCTGGTCTGGTTTGGCAATTTGATGACAGAGCGAGTGTTCGGATTTCGGATGACTGGCTGCTGCTTCTTGTTGGGAGTAGCTGTTCAGGTGCTGTTCCAAGTCGCACACAGGAGATCCAGGGATGTTGGGTGGACCGTTGATAGGTGGCTGCCCTGGGGGCGGGCCTTGGTTATTTTTTTCTTTCTTCCTCTATGCTGGCGGTCAACCAGAGGCCGGCGTCTATGTCGTGCCGGAGGTTGTCACTATCTTGTCACTCTCGAGGCTGTCTTGGCCCTGCAAGAGAGAAGTGAGCGACAAACGGGACAAACAGTAAGGGTGGCAGACAGTACGCATCAAGCGCAAGGGACAGGCCCGAAATGGACCTGGGCTCAAGCCAGTTTGAGGCTTAGACGTGGGTTGCCGGAGGTAAGAAGAGCAAGCAGAGAAGGGAATTTGTAGTATTGGAGTTGCAGGTTAGCCCAGCACATGGCAAGTCACATGCAGGGTTGCAACACTGGCTAACAAGCAAGCAAAGTTGGAACAAAAGGAGGAATAGCGCTGATAAAGCCCTGACTTGATGATGGTAGTGAGTCCTCTGGATAGACAATCCCCTCGTTACTGAGCGTTGCTTGCTGAACTGTGCTGTGCTGTGCCGTACCGTGCCGTGCCAGGCCTTGCCTTAGGTAACTATGGTAGATTGTTTGTCCCTCAAGGAGAGCAAGTGCTGTGCCGTACAGCCCCTCCAAGAGGTATGGGCTATCTTTGCCCAGGTGGGGAGTTCTGGGTGTGCAGGTGGAGTAGCTCAGGAAGCTGTTGTGGATATTGAAATGCTGCTGCAGCATGAGTGGAGAAGCTTTCTCTTGTCTTGCCCCGTCACATCTCAGCTCACCTCACCTCACCTCACCTGCAGGACCTCAAGCGCAGGCCCGTCCAAGGTCGGTGATGTGTAGCTAATGTATTGGGAGGCAGTGCAGAAGCAATTCCAATCTGCAGCGCTGACGGCAAGATGCAGACAGCTAGGAAAGCTGGCCATCCGGATGGTCATGCCGGCATGAGCATCTGCACTTGCGCAAAGGCAGGCCCATCAAAGGATTCTCGTGCATTGATGTGACTGTGGAACCAGTTGAAACTAGAGAAGGTCAAATAAAATTTCATACCTTGGAATGTGTGCTTGTATGGCCCGTTTTGTCCGATTTACAGCCTGTGGCCGTGCATGATCTGAATCAGCACAACATGCAGAAGAACGAGTATCCGTCTCTTTTTTCTGGTCAAGACCGGGGCAGTGTGACCCGGTCTGCCTGTTCGGCGAAAAGCAAGGGTTTCAAAGCTGGCCTCAACGTCCTGTCATCCCAAATTGGGTTGCAGGCTACCTAAGGTAAGGTTCGTTCCGCGCGTGCTTGAGCCTGTGCCCGTACCTGGCGGTCCTGTCCGTGACATGCAAGCACGCAAAGCACGCAGTACTCCTATAGGCCAGGTCACGGTGAATCGTCGGGTGTGTGTCCCGCAGCAAAGACACAAATCAGAGTGATGAAGAAGTCAAGGTGAAGCAGAGCAAAGAAAGCGCAACGTTCCAGCTTTCTAAAAATGTAGGAGGTCGTTGACAAACGTTTGCTCGACTGGTCGTGCGGCTGAAGGTAGAGTCTGGTGAGTTAGGTACGCAGTCGGTGGGGAAACAGATCAATGTCACATCATTTACGTAGGTGGTACTATAGTATCCGTATTGTTGGTAAGATCGCCCTCTGATGTTTCCTCATATCACTCTTACGAGGGAGGGGTATCCCTTGCCCATGAACCCAGAGGGAAGGAGCCGGAACTCTTGAACGCATTCCATGGCGCTAGCTCATAGTTTGTCTAGTGCAGTTTGCCTGTCCCCCCCGCAGGAAGTACACCTGCACGAGGTACCTCTAATATCTGCAGGTGAGATATTGGACCCCTAAAATCCCCGCGATATAGCCCATGGCAGAAATCCTGGAACAGTCCATGAACACCCCCAGAAAAAGACAGTCAACTCGAAACAAGAAACCGGTTGGTTCTGCATGCCAGCAGGTCACATTCATTCAGGTGCGTGCTGTGTACATACAACTGGCACAGTACAGTGCAATACCTATAAGCTTGCTGCATAAGCGAGGTAGGGTCCCCAAACAGTCTATTTTTAGTAGCGTAATTCTATCGAACCCGCTGATCAACGACACTTGATTCAATACTCGTGGCAATATCATTTGCTCAGCCTCCGCAAGTTCCATATCCTGCAATGGAAATTCTCGGGACTGCAGACATATCGCCCCGGCCTTGTAGCATGCCTAGAAGTCGATTGGGCCGCCTGAACGTCGAAATGGAGGGGTGGTCAGAAGTCACCTCGGCAGACGCAATGGTCAAGATGAAGTTACTTTGCTTTTGTTGTCATTTGCTATGGAGTCCAAACAACCAAGGACGGGCATGACTTAGCCTCAAACTCTCATCCTATGAACATCCGATTAACGCTCAGTGGTGATAACTCACGGCTCGCGGCCGCACGTCCAAGACAAGACTCAACGTGCTCGGTCGCCGCTCCCGAGTTGAATGAGCACCTGATGCCTTTCTTTGCGTATTATGGATCACAGTGGCGACAAGGTGGCTCTGAAGGGGCGAAGGACTCACCGCAACTTTAAGGACCGAGCAAGCGCTGGCAGTCTCCCTTTGGCAGAGCCATTTGGCGGTCTATAGACCTTGACCAAGTCCACACACTAACTGGACGTTATCATTGGCAAAGGAGGCTGTTATATAAGTCGCGATACGTTCATCCAAAGGGAAACACCTAATCCATTTATGGAGATGTCAGTGGCTGGTCCACAGCACTCTAGTCACGTCCGCTTCCTCCCTTTGGAAATCGCCACTGGGACATTGTTTTCCTGAGTTGCTTGATGGTCGTGTGAGTGGTTTCTTTGGGGGGGTGGGGAGGGGGGGCGTCCGCTCGTGAGACCTGAAAGCAAGAGGCGGTCCTCGTCAGATACGTTGAAACTTGGAGTAGATGAAAAGCCGTGGCGCAAACATTTTTGACCCGGATGGGACTCCTGCAGGTGCAAAAGAATACATTGACAGAATATCCCGTACTCCCACAGCCTGGTTCCAAAAGCCTCCGTAGACTCATACCACACCTCTCCCACACATCTTCCCACAAGGCTCATACCCATGTATAGTCCACTTTTGCGCAGCTACCAATGGTGAACTTGATGTACTATCTTTATACTCTGTAAGTATGGACTTGGCGGACTCCTACTGCGAGCGAAGTCAGACGTGAGATCCTCCGAGGCGTACGAATATATATGGCCAACTTGGCCGAACCACTAGCGTCATGGCCTTCACAACTCCTCATCTCTTCATATCGAGGCGTCACGGATGTCGTGACAAGACCTAGCCATCTCTGTGCCGCTCTTAGGAAAAAGGTAAGAAAAACAATGGGTCAACGTCAGCTTCTTTGCTCCCAGACCCTTCTACTACGCCCTGCGCCGTTGTACCCGGTTTTGTTTCTTTCCAGGGCACTAGCATCCAACACATTGCAGCGCGTCACTTACACGACGACCCTTGCCCCGGCCAGCGGACTTAAGACGGGAAGTCGAAGGATATTTAATATATTTTGGTAACCAAGTTGTGCGACTCGAACCCACGACTCTGGCTCTTCTTTGCGTGGGATTCCAATTACCGAGTTCGGTGCTCGATTGTTTAGCTGCGTGACCATTAGGCCATACGCCCCAAGTTGGCAGTGTGGTACGAACTGGTCAGAAAGCAATGTTTATATGATCTGGGATGGATCTCAAATTGGACTCAGCAGTCGTCACCGTCAGTTCGCGTGGAGGCTAGCCAACCCACAACGTGTTCACCTATAAACGTCGAAAGGGCTCTCATATATCACCTCTCAGTGTGGACCTGGGTAGAATTGCTGCCGTGGGTTATATTTGTTAATAGGGAATAAGATGTTGTTGGTATGACTTACGTGTTGTAGGTTGAAGGATATGAGAAGGAAAGGTAGCTGGACGGGGGACTTGTTTGGACATTTGGTATCTAGGGCTCTACAATGCTACACATATACAAGTCGTCTTTTTTTATGTTGATCCGCCCTCTTCTCCCACAACAGTCATGCCGGACGTGCTAGAACCGGATGCAGATCGGTTGCCACAAATTTAAGTATAAACGCGCCGCCGGAGATCAGACACAACTAACCCCCGCCGTCCTCGTCCGGAACGAATCGCCCACCATCAGAAAACCCCATTCACCTCGAGTAACCGGTGAGATATCCTCATATACATTCGGTGTCATGGGCCCCAACTTCTCGCCAGCCGGCGTCTGCAGAAACATATCGGAGCTCCTCCTCCGGTCCAGGTAGCCACCACCAGACAAGATATCATCTATCCCAAGCCAGAGGGAACCACCGGGCGTCTTGACCGGCGACCGTGCAGTGAGATCTGCATCCTCAAAATCTGTGCGGAGGGACTCGGTGTCCGAGTCTTCGGGACTGACGAGTTCGATGCGAATGTCCTTGTCGGTGGGAGAGGACGGTGCATGTGTGGATAGAAAGATTGAGGTGGGGAGAGCAGGGAGTTTTTTGTTGCAGGATTGGCGCCTGGAGGGAACAGGCGTCTTCTTACGCTTTGGCGTTGGTCTGTGGACTGTGGGGAAGCTGGTTTGGAGCTTGAGGCTGGGGGCGGAAGGCCTCGATGCGATTTTGGGTGTGGGAGTTTGTTGTGGTGAAGGAGGTAATCCGGGCAAAACTTGTGGTATGATTTGCTGCGACACCTTCGACGCTGCTGGTGTGAGACATGTCTTATTTGTCGGGACTGGAGTCCTTTCTCTCGAACTATCTGCCTCTGCGTCCATGGCCTGCTTTTCGAGCGCATCAGAAGGCCCATTTTCTGGCGTTCTCACGTCAGGCGTTGCACAAGAAGTAGCCGAGTCGTTCACCGTACTCTCATATTTTCGAGGCGAGCAATTACCAACTAATGAGTCCTGAATCAATGTGGGAGATGGCGGTGTCCGGCTCGGGGAAGGTGTCGAGGAAGCCGTGATAATGGAGGCGTCGGCAGTTTGACCCTGGGAAGCAACATCAAGGCTGGTTCCAGTGGCGGAGCCTCTGCTCGTCAATTCCACCAGGTCATCTTCCACGCCCATATCCGTTTCTGCACCATAAGCTCGAGAGTACATTTCTGTGACCGCAGCCAGGGCAGCGTCGTTCACCGGACCAAGCCAATCATATGCCTGGACTAGCGTGCTCTTCAACAACCTCCGTCGGCCTGCAGTAGACGAGAGGACATATCTTCTAAGCTCGTCTACAGCATCTTCCAGCCGGAAATGACTGCTCGGCTCGGATCGAGTCGCGGCGTAGTGGCTGAGTGCAGTCTTGAATGTGTATAGGTGGTCGAGAGATAGCAAGGTCATGCCATCCGATGAGTGGAGGACCTCGTTTTGAAGGATTGAGCTGTGCAGGACGAGAGACGGCATGTTGTACGTGGATGGCTCATGTGCGGTTAACGTGACGCTGAGGTTGAACTTTCGAGAGGCTCGGGCTAGAGTGGCTGCGACAAACTTGTAGGCCCTGGGAGCTAGGGAAGTGGTGTGTATCAGACGAACATTTGGGCCTTGTGTATATAGTGTGCCTCCGATTACTGAGCTTGCAGTGGACGTTGTAGTAGTACAAGATGCCGGCGTGACCGGCGTTTTTGGTGTTTTTGGCAAATATGAGCCGTTATTTGCGGTTGAGGTCCAGCGCAGGCGCGGGCTTCCAAGGCTACCATCGAACAATGAAGCCAGTGAGGCCTTCTTCGACAAAGACCCGGTCTTGCTTCGACCCAGTCGCCCGAATTCTGCCTTTCCTGAATTTCCAGGATTTTGCTGTGACCCAGAACGCACTAAAGTTTTGATGGCATTCAGACTTCCTCCACAGGCCAGAACGTCTGGCGAGGATGGACTATAGGGCGGCGACGGTAGTATTGTTGCCGGATTCGCTCTGGAATTGATCTTTATCTCATTCACCTTGGAGCAACCTGGGAGTTGATAATCTCTTCTTGCCACGACTAGAGTGACATGTAGACCCCTCTCAGCAAGCCGCTTTGACGTGTACTCCAGTGCTGGAACGAGGTAAGACGGTAACCTGTGAACATCGAGGATGGAGGTGCCTGCCTCGAGAGGAGTTGAGATTCGGCTCTTCAGATCCATGTTGTGTTGAAAGCGACTACTCGAAAGAGTCACAAAAATAAGGGTACACAATGAGCATATGAGCTCAGAGATACGGTAGGGATATGATATTGGGAGCTTGATAAGCGAGGCTTGACCAGCAAGATAAATGTCACAAGACAATAGCTGAATGACAAACAAGCGCAATAATATATATCTCACGCAGGTACGACGCAAGGAGTCTTGTAGTTCATGACGAAAATATTGGTCTTACGGAAAACATGGACATCAGAAGATAGATGGATATATCCGTAGATATATATCGAGACCCGATGTTTCATAACATCATGTGGAGACGGGAGCAACCCCTACATCCGGAAGAAGAAAAACAAGAGAAAGAAATAAAACATGAAACAAGCTGCTCGAAACCGAGATGTGCTTAGTGTGGGCTGGCGTGTTGTTGAACGGTGAGGGTGGGCATGTCGTCCTGAGTACTTGTGCTTAGGCCTCAGGTGTGTTGTGCGAGGTGACTGCATAGCAAGGATGGCAAGAAGCATACGGGATGTAACTGCGCAGGATTTCCTGCATGTTCTCTGACTGGTCGGAAGAAGGTAGAGCGAGGGCTCGGTCTTGGGTCCCTCGAGGGGGGTTGAAGGGATGGTGGATGCTGACCGCCGAGTGCAAGTCATGGCTGGCTCCAAATCACGCCAAATACACCATAGCTAGGGGGGCAGCTTTGTGACTCGACGAATCCAGCTTGCATCTTGTGACTGGAGGTCTGTAGTCTTGGCTCGCGATGACGGCGGCCGTCAAAGAGCAACACGGACGAGTGTGCATCCAGGAATGGTGAGGGGTTATATCGGGTGGATCTGATCGTGCAGAATAGAGGCATGGGTTCGGCGCCTAGCTATAAATATATCCCTGCAGACTGCTTGAGTGGCCAATCAGAGAATGATCGACGCAGGGCATGACAGGAACAAAGGTCTATTTTCGGACGACAAGTTCAACGACACTCGACTTCACTCAACCACCAGATATCATCCATCAACCCTCTCGAGTTGGGCTTGTGATGTCGGACATGAATCGACCATGAACCAGCTAGCCGCCCGGAAACCAGGAGCGAGACTCCATAATTCAGAGCAAGTCCATTCGGGAGCTGCCCGGCGTTCCATTCACAACTATGTAGCTAGATGCTATTTTTTGACATCGATTTCTCCGCCTTGTGACCCTATCAGAAATACGCATCGCTGATCCGACTTCCAGTATACTCCTAGAAGAGGAATGTATCGCCTAGTATCTCGAGACCAGCCTTGGACATCCAGGTCAATGCCGTGCCCCTTGGTGATCAGACTTTTGTCGCTTAGATGGCCCAGGTCAGCAGCCACTGTTTGATCCATTTCATAGCCCGCGAGTAGTTTATAAAAAGCTGTAGTAGCTGACAGCAAGAAAGTATTCCCCGGCTGCTAGCATAGGGATTTAACAATGTATCCATTGTGTTGTGAGTAGTAAGCAGCTGTCCTGGAGGCCTAAGCTGATAGCTTTAGCTAAGTTACAAGACAGGTTAAGCTAAGTTATAGTAGGACTTTAACGCTGAAGCCCTCCGGGCCGGAACGCTCCAAAAGTTAATTGATCAACCAACAAATAGTAATCTTCTCGGCAGTCCGCCTTGATTAGGGGGAGCAACGAATAATGAGTTCGCGTGGCCAATGATCCAGCCTACATCCATATGAGTTCTGACAGCCATAAAAAGAAGCGAGGAGGCCAAAAGCTCAACCTCTGCCCACGTCCTTCCGTCAGGCTAGCCGTTCGGGTCCCCTGCCTGACGTACCGTCTCTCATGCGAACTCTAATAACGTCCCATTGCATCGCGCCATGTGGTGCTTCTGCGTTGCCGCCCGATTAATGAAGTCGTCCCACATGCCCGTCAATTCCCCAACCGTTCTTCCCATACGCACGTCCACGCTTGGCCCGCACTGGTGTAGAAAAGGTCTTGAGGGGACCAACCAGAGCCCGTAGCTGCGGTTGATAATGTTCGACAACAGAGCAGCTAGGTATGTCTTCCTAATCTTTCCTGCTTAACTTTTCGTCGCACCTGCCTAGGTACCTAGGTAGCCCGAGTATCCATACCAGCGGTTATGCACCAGTACAAAAATAGATTCATCTAAGAGGTCCGAAAGACCTTCTATCCCGTCCCATGCACAATGTATTCCCCGGTCCCCATCCATATATTTCATTGCCAGTCTGATCCTGAGTGGGGTCATCGCCGGAGAGTTCCCACGATGAGTCAGCCCCAGAAATCAATGTGGGTGATTTCGTACGTAGCCCGTGGACAGACATGGCTCGTCGAAAAGCCGCTGGTGAGCGGACCTGGCTCAACAGGCCCGATTTCATTCCAGCACGCAGCCGATTAAGCTGTCACAGACTGGTTAGCCACAATGCCGTCCCCTCATCCTAGGGCTTGCGCCTAACAAAAGAAAGTATTGCCTTTGGAAGCTATATGAACACTCTAGAAAGATATTGACCTTGTCGCCGTAACTACGAACACCTGCAAGGCTTTTCGAAAGTTCCCTGAGAGGAAAGACAGAGACAAAAACACCAATAAGACAATAACACACAATCAAGGCCGGAAGTTGGCCACTTGAGATATCTTATTAAAGTCATCTGTATCATGCATGACCCAATGGGGTTCTGTCTACCATACAGGCCAGTTCCATAGACCTACTGATCCCCGGACGCCGACACGCCGAAGAAGGTATGCTCCTTTCCTCCATGCTGATCCGATTCCCTGTTGTTATGTAGTCGAGTACGCCATTTCATGACTCATTCTATGTCGCTGTTCAGGGCCAGGCTAAGAGCTCCGCAGTAAACAGACATCCTGTCCCTCATCGGTCCAATTCCTAACGCCTAATTTCTCTTGAAAATGAAATGCTGTTTGGATTACCGCGGGCCACTCTTGTCTTCTAATGCGCACGGAATCGCCTCAAAACTCAAAGTCCTTAATTTCATCGTCGCCAACACTCTCGACTTGGTCGGAAGAAGCCACGGAGTCACCCCAGTCTGGTTGAAAAGGAAGACTAGTCAGCTCTGGTCCATCCGTAGGGGACGTGCCAACAATGAGAGAACTGTGGTCAGACAACGTACCAGAACCATCATCCTCCAGGTCATCCACACTCAGTCTTTGCAAATTCTCTAGGACGACTGCGACTCGGGTCAGTCTCAAACACCGTAACGTCCGGTTGTGCAAGAATGGACGTAAGCATCTTACCACGAAAGTTTTGGATGTATGCTTGGCCATCGGCCTCTTCCTCGCTAAAGTAACTGCCTGCTTTGTCGAGCACGCGCTGCATCACTGCAACGGTCGAGGTCTGGACGGCCTGATTGCGCCTGATGTAGACATCGCGGGCATACTCGCAGCATTGAATGCCAATGCGTCTGGCACATTCCGACACCGTCTCGCCCAATTCCGACACCGTCTCGCCCATGGCCTCGCTTTCGTGTTGCCCGTCGAAAGAGGGGTCTTTACCAAAGGAGAAAACCTTCTCATTCAACATGGTCTCAACTTCAGAGCTGAGATTGGCATCGTAGTGTTCAAGCAAGGGAGGTACCCACGCAGGCATATATCTGAGACTCTGCATGTGAATAGAGATCTCGGACTCCCCCGAGTGGAGACGATTGCCATTCACAGCGATTCTGAAGAATGACCAGAGCGCCTTGGCTTCACTTACGGCCATAGCTTTGCTATTTCCCGCGATGTGTTGTATGAGTTGGTTGATGTGTTCAGCATGGTGGCTCATTTGGCAATACATTTCCGCGACTCGCAGGTACGGAGCGTAGACGACATATGCCTGTTGTGGGGTGAGGTTGGTTATCAATGTTTGGAGGATATCCATGTCCATCTCCCACTTGTGCTCCAAAATGTGAGCAATGATAGCGTCTGTCGCTTCAACATTCTGGGGGGTGCTGATTATCTTGTCGATCAAAGCGTTGCCACCAACATCCAGAGGTGTGTCCAGCAACCTGAACTCAACTTCCGTAAGCCGAAGCGGCTCAGCGGGCTTGTGCATGTACCTCGACCCGCGCTGCACGGGGTCTGACACCACGCTCTTCATTGTGACTCGCACCATAATGCTTCTAAGCAGTCCAATGACAGACGCATAGTTGGGTTGCCGATTTGGTCTGCGGGCCAAAAAGTTCGCAAATCTGGTGAACTGCGCATCTCTCTCTTGCTCCTGCATGAAAGGGGCCACAAGGATCATCAGCGTCTTGCACAAGAAGTCGTAGTTCAAGAAGACTAGTAGTTCGGCTTTGCCAAGCTCAACAAAACGAGCCATCAGGTCGAAAACTTCCGGCCATGATCTGTGCATGCTGACGAAGTGGAAGTTAGCCCAGAGGTCGTCAAACATGGCGCAAACTCCGTGTACCACGTCGTCCGGAAAATCTATGCCTGCTGGAGTAGATAGCGTTGGCGAGTAGTATTCATCTGGGAAATTGCCCTTAATGCACCTGAGAGATGCCATCAATATATCTGCGGTACAGCGTCGTGCTTCGGCTTCCGGACATCGTTGGACCAAGTTTCGGAAAGCTTCTTGGCGTGTGCTAAAGTAGTCGTAGACATGGAAAGCACACCTTGGACAATCTCTAACCATTTTCGTGATGAGGTTGGCTAGCTTTTGAGCATCACGCGCGTCCTTCGACCTGGAGACAACTTGATCCAAATGCGCCAGGGCAGTCTCAATAGCAAGCTTTTCAATTGCGTGGTGCTCGGAACAATCCCCGAGATTCAGAGCAAGCATCCGCTCAATGGCAGCGATGACGAACCGCATGTGGTCAGGATCGAAGAAGCAGTGCCTCCGCAGGAGCCTCAAATTTTCGGCCTTGATGTAGTTGTCGAGTCGAGGAGGGACGGGGACTTGGACGGGACTTGGCATAGACCGCCTGTGCAACTCTTGCTGTTTCCTTTCCAACTGGGAGGCCCGTTCGTAAAAGAGCATGTACGCGCCGTAATTCTTGTCGTATCTAGAACCGCCCGCGTCCCAGGTGGAATCCGGGCCACCAAAACAACAGGCTTCTAGATTCGACGAGTCCCAAGGCGACACGACGTCGTCGTTGAACTCGAACCAATTATCATCTGGGCGTGAGCTTGGGCGCTCTCGTATGAAACTGTAATAATGGCCAGATTCTGCAGTCCCAGCATGAACAAGAACTCCGACCAGTTCAAACCAATCTTCCGTGGAACCGCCAGGAGAATTGCTGAGGTAGTCGATTGTGTAAGGACGCATATCTATGCGATTCGGGAAGGCGAAGTAGTCGTTGATCTTGTTGCGCGATTGAAGGCGGAGGTTGAATTCGAAACGCTTCAGGTGAAAGATCAGAGCGTTCGGTATCTCTTTCAGACATGATCGTCTGACGGCGTCAACATGTCGATCACAGCTCGAGCACTTATACTTGTTGTCTCCCTCCATGTGCTCCCCACCTACGTAGGCCTCCAGGCTTTCAAGTAGGTTTCTCTTGCCCTTGATGTCGCACTGTATGGCCGAGAAGGGTTCCATGACCTCTGAGATGTGGTCGCACTCTTTGGATTTGGTCTGTGTGACAAGCTGCCCGCCATAGAAAGTTCGGAAGCGTCGCACAGCCTCTTGAGAGCGTAGCTGACTTTCCCAGCGATCGTTGAGCAGATTAAAGAACTCTTCCACGTCCATTTGATTGTTGACGTTGATCAGATCATCGTCGTAGGTCTTAATGCTGGCCACGAAAAGCTCGGGATCCACAAACCGATGCTGACTGGCCTGGAGACGCCCGAACATGTTTTGGGTCTCATACAACAGGGCTCGAGTTCCGTCTCTAGGATCAACATCAAAGCTGAGCATGAACTCCCGGAACTCGATGTTCATGAAGACCTGTGTACACAAGGAGTTGAGATAGCAAGTGTTGGACAAGTTCTTGAGCCCAGCGTATCCGCATGCGGCACGAATTTCTCTAGCCCTGTCAAAGTTGAACGATGTGTCGTACGCGTAAACCGGATCTAAATCCTGTAAGTTCTTGCCCCAGGATGGGTGTTCTAGAAAGGGGCGTAACGAACCATAGGCCAGCCGATCGTTGATCGTGCAGGGGAGCATGCTGTGAAGACTCGTGAAGAGTTGCTCCAATTGGCTCAAATCACGCCCTGCAAGTTGGAGGACAACATCATTCAGCTGGATTCTGGTGGTCTCGTTGAAGACTAAGCCGTGCGGCCATAGTGCATTCGGACTTGACCAGAGTCGGGTCTCGGGAAACAAGTAGCGGGCGAACAAAAGCCAACCGTGGCTTGAGGAAACGTTAGTTTGGAATGAGCTCATAGGAGGATGAAGAGTGACCGCAACTTACCCAGGTGGAAGTACACCCAGAATCTCTTTGTCACTGTCATCACAGAGAAGCCTGTTCAGAAGCGTGACCAGACCGAAAGCACCCAGATCGATGGCTCCGAGTTGATTGGTGTTTTGGTTAGTGATTGCCTCATCAGCTGGTCGTGGTGGGACTAGTGTCAATGCTGGAACCTCAGTTGAGTGGTACTTGAGCAATAGTATATCAGTAATGTGCAGCACCGCATTCTTCAAATCGATCCCTGACGGTTGCGCCTTCTTCGCAGATCTGAGCACGGTGACAGCAAGGTTGAAACATTCGAATGAATGCGTTGGCTTTGCAAGAGCGTGCGAGATCATATCCATCAGCAAGGGCCAGAAAAACCCTCTCAAAGCTGTTGCGGACACTGCCGATGGATTCCTGTAGAAACTTAGCATCGCGGACGACAGAGCAGACTGGAGTGTTCAAACCTTGAAATCTCATCAATCTTGTCCCGGATGCAGCCTGCAAGTGACTTCCTCACGATGGCTCTATCATCATCGATGAGTAACTTCTTGACAGTGTTCCGAAATTCCATTTGGGAGTGAAGCAGGTCCCAAAGGTCCGCTCTCATAGTGCAGGTCTCCAACATTGCCTTGAATGTCTCAATGACCAAATCAGTGATAGGCGGGCTGGACTCCGCTTGCAGAGCGGAGGAAAGGAGATCACCAAGCCTCTCCACGAGAGTGGCGTCCAGGCACTCAGCAGTGAGCGAGGCACGTGCGGGATCTGTCGCGGTAAACATTCAGTGACTTGGACTTCTGAAGCGAGCTGCGGTGAAATACCTGTCAAGATCCTTGCAAACTGGGCAACAAGCCGTGAAGCCAGTTTCGCCTTCAAAACCGCGCCCGATTCACTGTTATTAATAACCTCACGATCGGAAATGGCCGAGACCACGAGTCTCAAAATTCGTTGGAGGGCGGAGTCATAGCCACCGCTCTCCTCAGACGGACTTGTCAATGGGGTAAGGGGGTTTAGATACTCCCTTATAGCGTACAATGCATAAAGAGATTTCAAGGGCTGCCCGATTGGGAAGATGTCTTGGTAAGTCGTACTGTCCTTTCCCAGGAGTTCGAGGATGTGCTCATCCACAGGCAGCGTGACGAGGAAGTCATATATCTTGAAAGAATTAGTCCACTGAAACCCAGTCCGGGGAACTAATATTGCTCACCTTGTCGGCCAGCGTCTCTTTCAGCGCCAAAAACTGCCACAACTCCTCGAAATGCCGCATGATCTCGATTTCCACAGGAGACGCGCCAGGCCGTACATGGACCGGACGCTCATCTGTGTCTGTCTCCCGCTTGACAAGGATAAGCCCGTTGTGAATATGGAGATCCTCGAGAGATTTGCATACGTCTTGCTCGGATGGTGTGAAAGCCTGGCCCTTGTAGTATAGACGGTAATTGTCGAAGCCTGTGACACTCCTTATGCTAGCAAGTAAGGAGCCTGCGGTGTTCAAACGACCAATCGCCAACGGCTTGACGTCTGTATGAGTATGCCCATCAAAGGATTGGACCTTGAGCTCTGCTGATTCTCCTGCCACATCCTTGGACTCTGAAAGAACAAGCGAGCGCATGTCAGGCGAAGAGAAAGGTGGGGTCTGCTGGTGAAGCTTGTGGAACTCCATGACGATGGTGAGGGATCGCGTGAATAGCTGCTCCTGCTCTAATGTCTGCTGCTCGTCGACAGTGACATCCATAGGATCGGCAAGATCGTCCTCAGGTGTCTCTTTGCCGGTTGTACATTGTTTTGCGGCGTCGGATAACTGCTGCATGCATCGACTTACCAGTGCCAAGTGTATTTTTCTTGCCCGATGCAGGGACATCTGCTTCATGGCAGGGTGTTCCAAGTACACATCCCTCACGAGGGCTCCTATGGCTCGTTGCTCGACCGTCCCGCTTGGCGCTATCAACGCGATCCTCCATAATTGCTCGACGGCTAAGTGGTCATTGGACTCTGCATCCTCGAGCACGAAGCTGTCAGCCTTCTTGAGCACGGGCAGAACCTTGTGTAGAACAAAGTCCAAAGATCCAGGACGAAATAGCTCCGGGGGTAACGTCGGAAAGTAATCTTTGAAACAGATTTCCAAGAAGGGATGCCCCGCCTCGCTCTCCATGACGTTGTTCAGTCTGAGCCAAGCACAATCACGATCTTCCTGCGAGGCAGCCTTTTGGCCGACGAGAAGTTCCCATAGCTTTCGGCCAAGCTCCTCAGTGAGAACGTTGCGTTCAGCGCCGAGCACTACACTGCCCAAAAGCTGCAAGCGCGGGGCGTTCTCTGGGCCACTGATGGCGTGATGTAATCCCATTTCTTCCCTGGAATTGATGGCATGTTCCAGCTCATCTACTAGAAGCTGTGGGAGGTTGTGTTGAGAGATGAGTTGCTGCAGATCCCGGTCCCTAGACACGGGCCGACATAAAAGCACGAGGGCATGGATACTGCCGAGGGTATAACGCGTCTTCTCCGTGATGTCCCTAAGGCATTCTTGTTGAAGCAGTTGTCGGTCCTCAGGAGATGGTCCACGCCTCAACAGCTGGGGGATGAGATCCGAGGCCCATTTCTGAATTACTTGGTAGAATGGGGGACCAGGCACAGAAGACTCTCTCAGCAACCGGAACATAAGCGAATAGGGCAGCAAATCCTGGATGCTATTATGCTTTTGGTAGAGCTGACAGATAATCCTGTCACAGAAGTCTCTCATCGTCGGGTTGAAGCACTCGATCGGAACCGTCTGTAGTTTGCTGCACACGCTGAGCAAATCGTGTATCGAAAAGAGATTGGCAATATTGCCTATCATCGCTAACAGACTCTCTGAGACCCCGGAAATTTGGCAGGTTGTTGCTGTGCGCCACATCAGATCCATCTGGTCCTCAGTGATGGTTTGTGACGCGAACAAAAACCCAATAATGTTGAAGCTCTGCGTCGTGACCTCGGGGTGGCAGGTAGGGCCCAGAATGTAGTCGATCACGCCCGACCTCTTCAGTTCATTCGAGAAATGTTGCAAAACGGCCTGAGAGCCATGTTGGTTCTCCTTCCAGATTTCCACCAGATCTACACACATGCAGGGAGCGGCGAATATCCTCAACTGCATCTGACTGGACATGATCAGTTTCGTTAGCACGTCTAGACGCCATTCATTGACGATGATCTTGACGATATCCTCTTGCTGAATCGCGGGAAACTTCCGTTGGTGCGCCTGGATCACAAGTTGGGTATGATCACACCCTACTCGCAGAGAGAGCCGCAAGAGGTTTGTAAGTCCCTCGATTATGAACTCCGCCATCATTGGCGTGATCTGATTGACATTTCTGTCAATACAGACATATAAAGCATCGGATGCAGCTTTGAAGAGACTGTACCCTCGCGCCAAAGCCAAGGCAGACTTGGCTTGGTCAGGGCTCTGCAAGTACGCGGTTGTTCGAAGTCTGGCAATTTCACTGCGCACTAGGACAGCCGCCACCTGGACGACACCAGTCAAGCAGTCAATGAATCGCGGGTGACTTGGAATCAGTCTGGCAAGACCGTTCCCAAGGGAGTACACGGAGTTGACCAGCGGTGGAGACGTAGTGGTTTTTCGAAACGATCGGAAGTGTTCCAGCAGACGATTTACGAGTTCAGGCCATATTGTCTCGGCGTCCATAATGTTCAAGTTGGGTACGATGACTTTGGCGTAGTCAATCATGAGAACACTCAGAAAGAGAAGGAAGGAACTCGAGGCGGGCTCCTGCCAACCTTGCTCACTGACCCCATCCGTCATCTCTGCACAGTCCATCTCGACGAAAGTGGCTGTCAGTTGGGCGAAGACTACATGGAAGTCAAAGAACAAGTGGTGGGTCTGCTGGCTTCGTGCCATGGCATTCCTATCAACCAGATTAATATCTAGTTTTTGCAAGATCGAAGGGAACGGTTGGCACTTACAGCTTGGGCGATGTGTTCTGGTATATCAACAAGGGCATCGTCTGCCAAAATTCACGATAGTCTTTGTACAGGTCGTGCATTTCCTGGAGCTCTACGCGACTAGTCCAAGCCACGTAGTTTTCAATCCATGTACGGAGGGCACAAAGCGCTTGAGTATCTGTGGTGTATCTGGTTAGGTCTAGAGGCTGGGAGTGTTTTATAGGAGTCAACTGACTGGTGTGTAAAAGGTGGCACAATTTCGGTAGAGAGTCCACAAGAGGCTCACTTGGCTGGTAAGGAAATGAGATCATTGGGTTGGAGTCGGAGCCGTTGAGGACTGTCACGCCTGCATCCTGGTCATCCTCGTCCTCATCATCGTCGTCGATGATTTCGATGGCAAGATTCTCGTTGTCGTCTAGTGCCGAGGAAGCTGTGTCAACGAAATCGGGACCTGGCAACTCATCATCGAACTCGTTCTCGACGCTGGGCCTGATACCATTCTCCTGCGGTCCGACAAGGTCTTCGTCCACATCATTTTGCGACAACGACGACGAAGGATCTGACTGTGGGGTTTGCTTCTTGCTCTTCAGATTCAGTGTAATCCTAGTTGGCTTAGAGTCTGATGTAGGGGGCGGCTGGTCCTGATGTCGCTCAGGCGTCTGGGGCTCCGAGGAAGTCGCGTCCATGGTCATGGTTACGTCGCCGTGGTGGTTGTTTTCGACCAAACCCGAGCCAGCTTCTGTGGCCACCAGTGGTGAGGAGGAGCCAGACGGAGTGTCAATGGAGCGGCTCGAAGAGGCACCGTTGATGGATGTGCGGCGTCGCTTGCGGGCGGAGGAGCCGTCGTCGTCGTCGAAAGGGTTTGGACGGGTCGAGCAGGGGTCGGAGGAGCCGGCGCGGTCTCTCGACTCGGTGTCAGATGGAGACCTCTGCTGTTGGTCCATTTGGAAGTGTCCCATAGGTCTGGGCATCAAGCTGGGATAGACAGTCGCTGTGACGCAGTGCAGCTAAGCTGTAGGAAGCAAAGCCGTGTGGCAGCAAAGTCCTGAGATCCTTGGTTTTAGCATGTGTGGCTTTGTATTGTCTGGGATATTGATGATGGGAAATAGCTTGGATGAGTTCAGAAGGACACTGGCTGCCTATGCAGCAGCACGAAATGAGGTGTAAGCGGGCAGTAAAGGAAATAGCAGGATGCTGTTTTGAGTGCTCCTGGGTTTTAGGCCAACACGAAAGTTGACGAGGCTGACAGAGTAATCGAGAGCTCCCAGCTGCTTGTGTGGGGTAGGATGAACCTGGGCGACGGCGAGGGGGAGCCCAGAGGTTTTGGGGACACAGAGATATCTAGTGAGAAGTCTCTGTTACTTGGTGTGTGTATTGGCTTAGTGCAAAGCTCGTTATGCCCAGAGTAGATTATGATGAAGGGGAACTGATAGATGCGATGTGGATGTTGATAGTGCAGAAGTTATTGCATGTGCCAGTGGAGTCTGCTTTGGTGCGCCTCCTACTAGTGTGTGGACTGACAGCTTTCAAAGGTATTGTAGCGGGGTAGGTACACTAAAGTATGTACCCAGGTACCTGAACAGAGCACTTACGATTGCCCAGCTGATCCTGGCTCAAGATGATGTAATGAAGGAATCGACTGATGATTCGCAGCTTAGAAGCAGAAGAGGTGCTTTGGAGGAAAGAGCTCTGTGGAGACACTCTCTTGACGGCCTGTCAAAGGTTGCAGCTAATTGATGACACTGTTAGGTAACTCAAGAATTCTTCCACAAGGGTAACTGATTAAGAGAAGGCAGACGGAACAGTGAAAGATGGCTGAGACTGGAGCGCGTCACTTTCGTGTTGGGATCCAAGTGGGCCAGGCGGGAAGCAGGGTTAACCTCCACTTCCACAGCAACCTAAGTGATATCAATTATCTATAGTCAAGCTGTTGGTCCGAGCGCTCAAATATCAAATTCAACTTCCCTCTCAAAATCAAGTTACACCCCGTCTTTTATGATCTCCAAAAGAATAAGACAAGACAATCTATACATATAAACACATGATTCTATATTGTATACAGATTTTAAGACCGCATCCATCGGAAAAGCGGGTGCCCTGAATGTCACATCTGAGTAGCTTGCCCCGCTAGCATGAGGTACCCTTCTGAATAATTGGTCAAGGGCGCTATAATGAAGACCCATACTTCACACTCCATATCCCATGTGCTGGACCCTAACCCTTCAGCTGTGCATTGTTTGCACTCGTGAATTTCCTCTCAGCTATCCCCATCAATATTGTCTCTCAATTTCACATGATTTCTCTTAATACTCTGCTTCTCAAGGCGGCCTGTATGCCTGTATACAGATCATCAATTTCGTGTATCGGACCCAAAAAAGAAATGGAGAAGACAAAGTCTGTGTACCAGCTTGACACACCCTTCTCAAGCATTGAGTGGTAAGTGGTCCCAAACGCATTTGAACCATCTAGGCCATTTGGTTGATTCGGTAAAATAGGCCGAGGATCTCTCAAGAAGACCAGGAATCTATCTTGGATCTGCTTTGCAAGTAAGTCGGAGAAGAGATGCCCTTCTGTACTGTGAAAGGAAATTCACACCGAGTATAGCCTTCTCTCTCCCATAGGCCAGCACCGCAAGGCCTATATCAAAGTTTCCAAGGGCAAACGGAGCAAACGAGCGGCCAAGAGAAAACGAGGTCAAGATGAGGACCCACAGGAGGAGGTTTCCGTCCCACCAACTCCAGCAATCGCCAGCTCTGTCCACGTCGGACTGAGTAATATTACCCGCAATCTCCAGCTCTGCGCCGCCATTCCCATTGCTGCTGCAGATACCGAAGCCAAGGAGGATGGGGACACAACACTAGCAAAGCCCTACTCTATCATCTTCGTCTCCCGATCCGGCCCCCCTTCGGCGTTCTTTAGCCATCTGCCCCAAATGATCGCCATAGCGTCCAAGTCCCAACAGCTTGCGGAGCCTATACGGCTCGTGGGGTTCTCGAAAGACAGCGAGGAGAGACTGAGCGCATGTCTGGGAATACCGAGAGTCACGAGCGTGGCTCTTCGTGCGGACGACACGGCGCAGCTGAAGGCGGTGGCGGATTTCGTACGAGAAAGAGTACCGGCGATTGAGGCGCCCTGGCTGGAGGAGACTGCGAAGGGGGCATATCACGAGACAAAGATCAACACCATGCAAGTTCCTATAGGAAAGAAACGGCAGAAGAAGGTCGTAATTGTATGATTGGACGTTTGATGGGTCTAGTCTCCTGCGTACCAGTTGTTCCGCCTTGTTGTGACCAGCAAAGGCAGCCAGTCCATGGATAAGCCTAGGTCAGTGTCTCTTGCCTTGTGGTGAACCCGAAACTGATAGTCATGTTAACAAATCTTAGCATTCAATAGATCAAGAAACTTACAGTCATTTAGGTGGCCTGACAAGCACCTAATAGACACCAGCATCAAGATTTGGATTGCTGCCTACTAAGTTGGAGGAATGTCCCCAGCAGACTCCCCAGATGGGAAGGAACAGATGGGTAAATGTTCTCAAGGGGCGCATTGGTATGCCTTTTCCTTGTTTGTGTAACATCTCCAACGACAACTCTTTGAGAGTTAAGGATTTCGGCATGCAAGTTTGCCCAAGAAACCACTTTCGTTGTGACGGAGCAAGACCTCGAAAAGGGTTGCCTGGCTACACATACTCTCCCACCATCAGTCGCATCCTGCTCCTGTCGTTCCTGCTGCCTCCTTTCTTCCCCCCAACGACAGCTTGTCACAGCAACAACCTCCTCCGCGTGACACGTTTCGAGGCGGTCTATCTATCCAGTATTTGAATACACGCGATTTCACTGCGATTTCAAGAATTACCGACCTCTTCCAGTCGTACAACACAACCAACAGCCATTTCTACTTTGACAAGCCGTCCAAAGCAAACCGAGCTCGAGCGTTCTTGTCGTCATCTTCTTTCCTCGAACCACGTAAACAGGTCATTAGACGCTCCTTCCATCTCTCTCACCACTCAGAAACCTCACAGCTGCCAGATTCCCTCGGATATCTTAATCCTGACACCAGTACTCTTTTTCGTGCCTCTGAGTTGGTGAGCTTTCTTCCACTACATGCCACACATCCCATCTCGGTACACCAGGCTAATCTTTACAAACATCGCCATCAGACTGATACATTCACATTTTCACATACTGTGTGCCTTCGGGATTGATCTCAAAGTTGATCCTTCGTCAAACCAAAGATGTCGAACACAGGCTGGGGCGGTGACTTGAATGCCGCAAAGGAGTTTCATGCAAAGGTTCACGGTCCCCTGGGTGATAGTCGTCGCGGCCGTGATGGTGCGCGTGGTGCCCGCGGCGGCTCCAACATGACCCGTCGGGGCAACAGCTTCGCCAACACCAACTCGTTCACCAACGACGGCAACAGAAGTCGAAGCGGTTTGCTCACGGAGCTCCCATCTCACTTCTGGAACCCTGTCAACATGCAAAACACTCAGAACACCCAGGCTGCTAAAGTTAAGGGTCGCGGAGATCCTATGAACGTCGAAGACCACTGTCTTGGAGGCCTTCAGGGTGCTTCTGACACCCGCCCTGCTGCTGCCCATGCTCCTGTCGGACAAGTTGGTGTAGGCTCTGCTCCCACTCCTACTTCGTGGGGCACCAATACTCAGCCTATTCAGCCCTCTACTCCTGCCCTATGGAGTAGTACCGACAGCTGTCATCCTACCGAGCCTGCTCGTGACCGTGCTTCCAGTCCTCCTCGGGGTCTGGACAAGTATACCCATGGTGCTGTAAACAAAAATACTAATGGTCCACGAGATCATATGGCCGCCGACTCTCAGTCTACAACTCGCGAACACATCACCTGGGGACCTCGCAATACACCTGTCAGTAGGATCATACCATTTGACAGCCTTGCTTGCGCCCCAGTCACTGACCAACAGGTGAAGCAGGCCCAGAACGGCAAGACGGCCCCCCAGGGTGTTGAAGTTGGTGCTCAAGACGTGACTTCTGCGGCAGATGCTGGTCGTCCGTGGCCTGGTCTCAAAGCTTCCCGTCATGCTGCTGCCGCCGGCCTCGGTGATTCTACTGGCCACACACAGAGTGGTTCCCTGCGTCGTGATCTGTTGCAAGAGAACGGTATGCTAAGAGGAGTTCAATTCACTGAGGACCAGGGCCCACAACAAGATAACGACTGGTTGAAGACATACAATCTCAACAAGGTCAAGGACAAGTGTGTTGTGGTCGCAACGCAGGCCTTCGCTAATGGTGATCATGAAGCTGGGAAGGCTCTGCATAAGGTCGCCGCTGCCTGTAGTGAGGTTCTTCGTGCCAAGAACGTGCTCAAGGACAAGAAGCTTGAAGGCGAGGCTGATAAGGTGCTCTCAAAGTCTCAGAACGAGGCTTGGGTTCACTGGATCAAGTTTTACCACCCTACTGCTCCTGCTGCTGATCCCGCGGCCAACCAAACTTCGAATAAGAGCCCTAACGTTCACATGCAGGACGCTCCCACGATCGTCACTTCACAGACTGTGCAGGTGACAGCTCCAAGCACTACTACCGGAACTCAGGTTCCGGCTAAGGCTCAGGTTCTTGCTGCCCCTCAGCATACCAACTTCGATGGTGTCGACTCTGGTGGCTTCGGTCCCACCGGCCTTCAGCAGCAGTCCACACATACTTCACATGGAGATAACTGCGATCGTAATACCTCGAATGATTTCGACTCCAGCAGCCCCCAGCAGTTCAAGCCTGTCGCACAGCAGGCACTGAATCACCCACAGCAGCCTAGTCGCACTGCGCAGTTTGATGGAAACATCCTCTTTGGTGGCTTTAACGCCTCTAAAGCCCAACAGAGCACCGCTACCGTCAAACAGACTCAGACTGCTCAACGACGTCCGGTTCCGCAACAGACTACTGAGCTCACTGGTATGCCATCGAAGTTCCCACAGGGTCTTCCATCCGGTTTCGACGATCCTCAGGCTCGGAAGATTTTTGAGGACTTTTTCTTTCAGAACAAGCGTCTCCCACGGAAGTAGAGCGCTACACTGATCATGCTCATACCCTAACATGCACACAAATGCCGTGATCTCATAGGTCACATCAACAAAATCCGTCGACTCCCATGGCCTGACGTGACAGGTTGGCCTCCTTTCCATTATTGATCTTTTCGTGAAAAGGAAGGTTGTGCGCCACAACGGAGAAGGTGAAGAAGGACAAAAGCTTTGAAACCCAATGTTGGGAAGTGTGGTGAGATTGAACTATTTGGAGAGGGAAATGGCGGAACGGTCACGTTGTGATTTGAGGGCATTGATGAAGAAGGAGACCTGTGGAACTATCTGAAGCGATCTCGGACTTGCGAATCCAGTCGAGAGGGCACTGAAAAGGCTTCAGACCGTGTGCGATACCGAAATCGCCGGTTTTGTTAGTGTTTATGCGCCTACTATGCTTGACAGACCCAATGGTAGCTTTTGGCCCTTTGATTATAGCACCAAATGTTACCTTTTCTTCTAGACAACATCTGGGTTGATTACTTTGGTGACTTATTTCATGACTCGATCTATGAGTACCTGTACCGAACGCCGAAATGCCGATTACTATGCTGCCTGACGATCCGCCATAGGCTCTGATACAGTGGTTTGGACCTTGCCTCCACATTGCATGTCGCAGTCATTGAGCAGGGAGTGCTCTGAAGTTTTCCAAGAAGAATCCAGACATAGCGCACCGAGGCAAGCAAGGTGAAAATCAGAATCGCGAGATGTCCCGCCCAAACATCCATGACACAAACCACTGAGCCGCGACCAGTCAGCTATCAATCATGTATACGTTCAAAGCAAAGCGCCTTCGGACAATAGGAATGAAAGGATGAAGACTCACATAAACTGGCACAAGCACTTTGTTCTTCAGGCTCATACTCCTTGTCAGGTACGCCGTCCGCCACAGCACCCAAGCGGCCCATCCAGTCAGGTGGTCTGCCGAGCTCTGGTGAATCGCTTTCCACCCACCGAGGTATGTCATGGTGCCCAGATTCCTGAACTTGAAAGGCTTTGCATCTAGATTACCCCTGTTTAGCCCCTTTGCGAGATATGCTGCCTCTTGCGACGCCACCTGGGCCGTCTTGGGCAGCGAGGGCTGGCTGTCGATGACGGCGCAGTCGCCGATCACAAAGACGTCATCTAACAGCTTGCCGGGGGCGTCTGCGTCGGTGGCGGCGTCATTACCGTTGCTACTTCCAGTGGTGAGGCGCGCGCGGAAGCGGTCGTCCACGATGATGCCGCCCGTCTTGGGATCCTTCTCCAGCCGCCTGGGACCCTCGGCGGCGGCGGCGGCGCCGCTGCCGCCGTCGACGGTCTTTTGCACGAGCTTCTCGACGAGCGGGTTCTGCATCAGCCCTGTGGACCACACCACGATGCCCGCGCCGACTTCGGCGTCGCCGTACTCCTTGACCTTGAGGCACAGGCCGCCGGTGCCGTCCGGGTCCGGGCGGATGCGCTGGATGGAGTGGTCGGTTTTGACGGTGATGTTTTGGCGCTTGAACATGCCCATAGCGTAGTCGGCGAGAGTTTGCTCGAACATGGGCAGGATCTTTGGCGCGACGTCGTATACTGTGATTTGGACAAAGGGCATAAGGGCTGGGTAAATCTTGGAAAGGTCGTCGTGGATAAGGTCGTGTAGCTCGGCTGCATACTCTATTCCAGTTGGCCCGCCACCTACGATGGCGAAATGAAGGAGTTTGCGGCGCGTCTCGTCGGCTGGTGGATGGTTAGCATTGTTTTCAGCCACTGGAAGATTAAATGGTGTGTTTTATGACCTACACATTGCAGGGCTAGTACACTGTTCAAATATGGCCAATACCCTCAGTCTGATTTTCCGAGCATCGCCAATGTCTCTCAGGAAGTTTGCGTGCTGTCTCACGCCTTCGATCCCAAAGGTTTGACTATACGCTCCCACAGCCACCACGAGCTTGTCATATGACACCTCTGTGATTGGGCCTTTTGGGATCTGCGGTGGCGCAACCTGGATATCCGTGTGAGGTTCCTTTGGAGGCTTTGGAGGAGGCAGTATCGTTTGGCTGGACATGTCATCTGCGCAATTCTCTTCTATGCGAACGACTCTGCGGCCAAAGTCCACATCGTCGGCCCATCCTTGGTGGAAGCTGACGTTCTTGCCTAGTCGACGAACGGATTCCAAGGTTGCTCTGAACTCAAGGGTACCGACTGCTGTAGAGGCCAGCAGTGGCGTGAAGACGAAGTAGGACCGCGGTGAAACTATGATCCTCTCATATTTTGCGGGATCGAGGGTCCGCGCGAAGGCATAGCCTGCCCAGCCTACTCACAGCGTTAGTGATTCTTCTTCCTTCTTGTTCCCCGAGGACATCGACTTGGAAAAGCCATCGAGACGTACCGGATCCCAAGATAACAACCTTTTCTTTTTTGACTGGACGTCCTTTTAGTCTTGCGTACGAGGCGAGACCGCGACTGACTATATCATTGAGCCCCATTCTATCTGAAGGTCTCTACAGGACACTCTTCCCCAAATTTCATACGACATCTCGTTCCTGTCCATTCCCCATGGATATGCTTCTTATAGGAATTCTGAGGAACTTTCCCGAGCAAGGCGTTTGCCCCCCCGGGGGCCCAGCTCCGTGGCTTCCGCATCTCGCCTGAATATCCCGATGATCCACCTCGCGCCGAATGACACGCCCTTCTTTTCAACATGGACATACCCGGCGGTCCCGTTGAAAAATAATAAAAAAAATAAAAAAAGACTATACGTACCTTCGGTGGACTCAATTGCAGTAGCGAAATCTCTAATGCCGATCACGGCCTTGGATTTTGTGATTCTCAGGGCGGACACGGTTGTCCGCGTTACGGCCGGTACCTTTGGCGCCATGCTCGATCAGCCTTGCGAGGAGGATGCTGGGTAGCAGCAATATTTTGAGAGATGAGACCCACGCTGTAACGGGAGTCAAAATAAAGAGGCTCCATTGTAGCCATAAAAAACTGGTGGGGGACCAAGGAGTCAATCAGTTCTCGGATCCAATGTCATCGGTGTGACGTCGTTGTCCGAGGCCGCGAGCCGCGACATGACTGACAGTGAGCGTAATATTTGGCGGAGCCATACTGCTTTACAGCATAATTACATAGTACAGGTTTCAAGAACTCTTGCATGTGAGTGGCCCACTACTGTGCGCACTGCGGACATGTTTAGAACCCAGAGATTTGTCCAGATCTTTGCGGCAGACGGAGTTTGTAAGAAGGAGATCACCACCTCGGGAGGGGACGAACGACTTCATTCCTCTGTGTAGGTCATCAAGTCCGACTGTGTCAACACGACAGACTTACTTTGTATTTTCTTCCAGATTCCCAAGTCTGTGTGCCATCTATTTTCAGCCACGCTGATCGGGACAATCAAAGAAGGTCCCGAGGCGCGAGTAATGGCAATAGATCGTGAACTTATGAGAACGCCACTATATGCCACTACCATCCCGTGGTCTTGTGGCCCATCGCAAAGCTTATCGGATGAGACAGGGGAACGCGCCGAGGCCGGACGGGTGGCTCACGTTGGCGAGCCTGGGAAGTAATGACATTCGGGAAATGTACCACAGAAACATACGCATTTCATGCATCAACAATGAACTGCTGTGTCCATATATGCGCATCCACCTTGACATTGAATCGTTTATAGCATTCCCTACTAAAGCTTTTCCCAGCTTTACCTCCCACCATCTATTACTGCAGCATAGAATCCAAGCTCTCACCAAGTACACCCTCAATCTTGACAATCCACCGGTGCGTCTCCCGGTCCACCACCTCATCATCATCATCTTGCAGCTCACTGATATACGGAAGCATCTCAGGCAACATAGACAGCCACTCCTCCCCAACCTTGTCTACCAATGCTTGCTCGCACTTGACGACCGCTAGTCTGATGGCCGGTGTCTCCGAGCGCAAATGCTTGAGCAGAGCCGTATTGAGCTCCTTCTGATGCTCCTGCGAGTCTGCCGCGGCCGCGAGCTCTATCACTGCTGGGATCAGCTCCTCCTCGAGGTCGAGGTACGGCGCGTACAAGAATTGCTCTACCATGACTGGCCCAATAGCGCTGAAGTGTGACGGCGCCTGCCAAAAGTCGTCTTGATCGTGCTCGAAGCTCTTTGTAAGAGTCGAGAGGACGCGCTTCCACAGCTCGCGCTGCTCAGTATCCTTGGGGTTGAACTCGGTAAGCACCTTGGCCGCTGGCTCAAGCACGTACGAAGTGTAGCTTGTGACGATGGACTTGAGGTTATCGAAGAACTTGTACAGGAACCCGTAAACGCTCTGTTGACGGAGAGTCGTGCCAACTTTGTCTGACTTGGGCAAGCCGGAGCTGGACCACTCGATGAGGTTGGAGAAGATCGGTCGGAAGGCTGCGTCGTTCAGCTTGTAGACCATCTTCAGAGCCACTTCGTTGATTGCTTCCTCTATACGGCCTAGTCTGGCCACATTGGTGTGGCCCTTTGCGTGTTCCAAGCGACGAAGATCAAAGGCATTGAAGAATATGGCGGCAAGCGCCGATACATTCTTGCTGATTGACGCCTTTGTGTGCTTGTCAATGGCCATGCCAAGCACGCTAACATACTCGTCGATAGCCTATATGCCATTAGTTGTTGCCAAAAGTAAGGTTGGAAGTTCGCCACTCACCGTATAGCCAGTATCCATGGCACAAGTCCAGTTCTTCTGCAGGGCCGTGAAGAAAACCTTAGCGTCACGCTGCTTCGCAAGGAAGAGCAGACACTGCGTTCTGTTGTCGTGATCCTCCTCGTCCAGTGGTGACTCAGCCGACTTATTGGATATCGCCAACAATTGATCTAGGTAAGACCCAGAGATCACGTAAGGCAGATGCTGGGCCAATGCGGTCATCAAAGAGTAACAAGCATCGTGCAGCTCAACATCAGAATCTGCCCCATTCAAGGACTGGGTCAGGTAGTCCAGCGTCTGGGGGATGGCAGTTGGCAAAATTGGAATAATACCGTCCTGCAAGACATCGACCAGAGAGGCAAGGCAGAGAAGTGCCATGATGCGTAGGCGTCTGTCACCTTGGCCTAGGCAATGCTTTCCAGCAATAGTCGAAGCAGCCGCTGCAACAGCCTCGAGGTCCTTCTTGCCGTATTTCTCAGATATTTTGTCGACGCATGTAACCGCGGTGTGCTTGTATTGCATGTCATCAGAGTCGCGGATGACAGCAGTCAGTTGTGGCAAGAAAGCCAGAAGGGCAGCTCTCGACTGAGGATCAGTCTGAGCCTCACTGTCCACGCGAGATTCCAAAGCACGGAGCACTTTTTGGCGAAGTCCAACATTGGGCCGATCCAGCAGTGTCTCAACCGACTTGATGAACTCGCTAACAGAGAGAAGATTGAGCAAATTAGCCAAAGCATCTCCGCAGCGTGCGTGGAGCGCCTTTCTTGTTTTGACTGCATCCGCGATTGTCAGGATGTTCTGCAGTAGCTCAGCATAAAGTTCTCGGATCTTCGCCGTCTCCATGTCGTCACGTTCGGCAAGCTTCCTGATCTCGCGCTTGAGAGTCCGGTTGGCGAGAATGTGCGGCAGCAGAGTGAATTGCTTCAAAGCTGTCTTGTTGATCTCTTCTTCGCTCTCCTTCTTGCCGAACAAAACTGCAGACAGAGTGGGCTTGGGCTTGAACATGTCTGCCACTAGGTCCAAGAACTCAATCAGCGTTTGCATCTGAGTCTCCACGTTGAAATGGTTGATGAGGTCGGCAGTGAAGGTTAGGACATTATCAGAAGTTCCGTATTTGTCGACGAACATTGCAACCAACGCGAAGAGGAAGTCCTGGGGTCCAAGATTTTCGACTAGTGAGATAAAGAGGCCTTGTCTCCGGTGAGAGGGAATGTGCTCATAGGCAATCACGAAGCTTGCGAGAAGTTCCGATGCGCTCGCAACGATGGGCTTTCGGGTCTTTCGGAACGTATCTATCAACGGAGGTATCACCTCGCGGATAGTCTGATTGATGACATGCGCAGAGTAGTCATCACTCTGCCGCAGAACCGAACTGCCCATGAACGTGAAGATGGGCATGACACTGTGCAGTACGACATCTGGGGCTGTCTTTGCTAGACTGGCGACGAGTAGAAGTGCGGAGTTCTGTACAGCAGGGCTCGAAGACTTTTGAATGCATGAGACCAAGACGTCGCCGTGACCAACTGAGGTGTCGATCTTCAAGGTCTTGTCGTCTCTGTATGTGGGCATCATGGCGAGTAAGCTGCTGAGTACCAAATTCTGAAGGAAGCCTAGTTCGGAACCCATGAGCGTTCTAAACGTCTGCAGTTCCGACAGGACCATGAACAGGCTCTGCAACAGCTCAGGGTGCTCGGCAGGATTGGAGGATTCCACAAGCTGCAAGACCAGTGTGACCTTACGCAAGGCTGCAGCAAGTTCCGGCGAGTTTTGAATCTCGGCAACGCGCTGGTGGTCTGACGAGCTAGTGCGTCTGCGTTTGCTAGCTGGCGGGTCTGAAGCCAGTTGAGCTACGTCCTGGAGGGCCTCAAGGAAGGTCAGCAGAATATCTGTCGACAAGTCTACGTTCCTCAGCAGATCCGTAGCTTCCTCTGCGACGGTACCCTCTGTTTGAGAGAGATCAAGCAGCTTCTGTGCAACCTCATGCTTCGTCCTGTCTTTCATCGATGGCCACATCTTCCGTATCCTGGCGAAGGCGGTGCAGACCAAGCCCGAACGGCCCTGGGCGGTCTTACTCTGAAAGATTTCGAACAAGCACTCGAGTCCTGCCGCATCATTGGCAACTACGACGTCAACAAAACTGGCGTCGACCTTGCTTTCGTCCAGACTTTCTTTGTTGATCAGGCTGACAACCTCGTCATGACTTAGAGCAGACCACCAACGTAACAAAGGCAGAAGCAGCTGCGTCCTCGACGTTTTCGACACCTTTTGCACTTGGTTCAGTGCCTTCAGGAGCTGGACCTTAAGATTAAGGAGCGGTGATTCGATGACATGTGATGCCAGGAAAGCGAAAATTGATTCTCTAATGCTCGATGAAAGGTGGCCCTTTTTGGAGCTCTCCTTCTCCTCTGAAGACTTGCTTGAGCCTTCAAGCGCCTGCTTCAATGTAGCAGTGATGTGGTCGTCGTGCATGATGGCCTCTTCGAGAGCGGGGACAACGATTATCTCGAGTAATGTGCGGTTGGCCTCGGTCGTCAGCCACTTCAAGCCTTGAGATGTCTTGTAAAGGCCCTCGGAGCCCCATATCGTCGGAGTCTTCTTTCGTGAACCCCCGTCAGTTGTACTTGTCTGTAGCACAGCAAGTATTTCGCTCGCGGCACGGCGGACTTTCTTAGCCGGGTCGCTCAAAGCAGCGATACAATAGGGCTGAAGGGCCTGGAAGTCAAGCTTCGCGCAGTCAGGTTGCTGCAGGCGGTTCTTGGCCATCTCCAGGGCCCGTGCCCTCGCGAGAATTGGATATGGACCAAGCCAGATGCGCATGTAGAAAGAAAAGTAAAAACAATCTGACGGCGCGGAGTCGCGGTCCAATATGGACACTTCGTCGAGTCTCAGGAGGTCGTCTTTGTCAGATGCAGCGGCTATGAATAGCTGGCAGAGTTCGTCGAATATGGGATCTGAGTCGCTCGCAAGACAAGTCCGAGCTGGCGGTTTCTTATGCTTCGACAGTCGGCTGAGTCCAGCGTCTAGATCCATTTCTTCAACCAGGGCAGCCTCAGCATCATGATCCATGGCTTTTTCGCGTCCTTCGGCCTGTTTGATGACCTTCTTCGGGCGAATAGACGCTTCAAGGCGTAATTCGAGATCCTCGATATCGAACTCGGCGTCCTCGATAATTTTCTGAAAATTCTTTCCAGACTCATCGGGAGCTTGTGAGAGTGCGACAATGGCCATACCCAATTGTCTTCGAGCCGAACCATCTTCGTCCGCGCCATCGGTAATTTTGTGTCCGGCGATCAACAGAGATCTGAACATAACAGACGCTTGTTTCTCGCTGACCATTTGTGCGGCCAAAATCGTCTTGATCAATGGCAGACCACGCGCATCACCCTTCTTCGTGAGCCTCTCGATCAAAGCGAGGGCGAGGCCATTGGCTAGCTTGTCGACTCGGTGCTCCTTCTGGACTTGCAGCAGCAATGACTCTAGATCTTGTACCTTGATCAGTGACTTGGCGACTCTCCACGAAAACTGCTTGGCGGATCTGAACTGGGCCAAAATGGATAGACAGACCAGGCCGGGCCGAACAGTCTCGCCGGTCCAGCCGAGCACTAGCTGATGCATAAAGTCCTGCAACACAGCGTCGTCCAGATCGCCTTTGGCGGCGTACACCGAGAGGACCATGTAGGTGGCGATCTGAAGACCAGCGACCTTCTTCATCATCAATGCGTCACCCAGAATTGGCAGAAGCCTCTGGAGGAGATCTTGGTCATTGTCCCTCTGAATAGCCTTTCGCCCTGATCGCATGTGGTCTAGCATTCCGTTGACGGCCTCAGTCATGACTCCGCCCCAGAATGAGATCAGGCCAGGGTAGTGCTGCTGGGCCTGGCACGAATCGAGAGTCCATGTCGATATCGTGGAAAGAATATCAAGGTGGTGTATGGCTTGCTGGATGATAGCTGCCCGAGGCGGTGAAGTCAAAGATCGGATATAAGGATCGAGGAACTTGTACTGGTGTGGGATTTTGGCGGGTAGTATGGACATGAGAGTCACGAAGACGGGGGCAGCGTGATATGGCAGGAACGCCGTGATGACAGACGCCGTGCTACACTCGTGGATTCTAGTCGATGTTAGAACAAGCATCCTGACGGGGCGATCGTCTTGGACCTACCTGAACCTCCGTATTAGCCACTCGACCGCTTTTATAGCCGGCATGAGCCTAAGCTTTCCCGCGACCAAGCGCAGAAACTCGTCGACTCTCTTGTCCAGCTCAGCATTCTCGGCGGCGGTCATTTGTGTTCGGTCTTCGTCCTGGCTCTGCTCGCTGAAAAGAGTGGCACCGTATGGCGCAAAGCGCGCATCGAGGTGGCATAGCTCTTGAAATCCCTCATGACAGATCGTATAGACGGTCTGGTAGCTCTGCCCGGCGGCGACCTTGTGTTCGAAGATCAAGGATTTTGCGTGCGCAGCCTTCTGCGCCTTGGTGTTTAGGGTGCTCTTGGAGTTGGCCGCGATTTGCGCCAACTGCGCGGCAAGGGATGAGGGCGCCATAACTCCAGAGGAATGTCGACCAATTTCACGGCGCAGACATTGAACATGGAGGGTTCGTTGTAGAGTACCGGTCAGGATCAGGATTAGGATCAGGAACTGAGGGATGTCGGGGATCCTGTTTGCATATTTTGGCGACGCGCTGCTGCCAAACTATTTTTTGCTTCCCAGGGGGTTCGTATAAATTACACCAATCGATTTGACGCGATAAGCAATTGCCCCACCAGGCGACTTGACAAGGAAAAAAAAAGTTCCCCGACCCCAATGGCAACTTAGCTAGCATTTGTCCATTGACAACCTTCTGTTCTGGCGCACTCCCACAACTTGAGGCTTTGATGATATCTTCTCACCGAAACACTGCCAGGCCGTTTCCCTTGGAGCTTCTGACGTCGCTTTAACTTACCACACAGATGGCGACTCGACCTTCGAAAAAGCGGCGTTTGAGCCCTCCACAGGCAGACAACCACGATCATGCGCCCGATGCGAATGTCCAAAAGGCCTTCTTCAAGAACGCTACGAGCTGGAATTTGGAGCAGGACTGGGAGGCGCGGCCAAGAAAGGGGAAGAAGAAGCAAAAAGAGAGCACCAGACTCCCCGTCAAGACAGCAGACGGCCGCTTACAAGAGGCTCAACCACACATAAACGACACTGCCTCCGTCGAGAGCGATGGCGACTGGCTAGACGGAGATGACAGTGATGCCGATCCAGATGGCTTGACCACCGAGCGCGAGCAGGAGCCAGTTGAGGCGGTACCCACCGTGTCAGAGCGCGACCAAATATTGACGGCTAAAGAGGAGCTGGCCAAGGTTGCGCTGCTGCTGAACGAGGATCCAGAGGAGCACCCTGGAGCGTTCAAGGCTTTGGCGAAAATAGGATACTCGAGGATTCCTGCTATCAAAAAGTTGTGTCTCGCGACTCAGCTCGCTGTCTACAAGGATGTTATTCCAGGCTATAGGGTACGGCCGCCATCAGAGGACCCAACGGGTCAAAAGCTATCCAAAGAGGTCATGAAGGTGCGCACGTATGAGCATGCTCTCGTGACAGGGTACCAAAACTATCTGAAGGACTTGGCCAAATATGCGAAACTCAGAGGATCGCAAGATCTCCAAAAAGTTGCCATCACTTGCGCTTGTACTCTCGTGAATGCAGTACCTCACTTCAACTTCCGAACCGACCTTTTGAAGATTCTCGTGGGGAAATTGAGCTCACGGAAGGTAGATGAGTCCTTCAACAAATGTCTGAGATCTCTAGAGACGCTCTTTAAAGAGGATGAGGAAGGACGACCGTCGATGGAAGCTGTTTCGCTGCTGAGCAAGATGATGAAGGTGAAGAATTACCAAATCAACGAGTCTGTGCTCAATCTCTTTCTCTACCTTCGGCTGTTGTCTGAATACGCTGGCAAAGCATCCAAAGACAGTGTCGATGGACCAACCACCATGTCGAATACGAAGAAGAAGAAGGAGTTCCGTACGAAGCGAGAACGAAAAGAACAGAAGGAGGAGAAGGCTCTGGCCAAGGAAATGGCACAAGCGGATGCCACAGTCAGCCATGAGGAGCGAGACCGCATGCAGTCCGAGACCCTGAAGCTGGTATTCGCTACATACTTCCGCGTACTGAAAGCCAGGTTACCGCATCTTATGGGTGCTGTCTTGGAGGGACTTGCCAAATACGCGCATCTCATCAATCAAGATTTTTTCGGAGACTTGCTTGAAGCACTGAAGGATCTTATCCGCTACAGCGAGTTGGACGCAAGAATGGAAGCGACCGAGGACGATGAGAACGAGACGGATGACGAGGATCAGGACCAGGACTCGCCAATTCGCAACACGACCAGAGAAGCCCTGCTTTGCACAGTCACTGCATTCGCTCTGCTTGCAGGACAGGACGCTCACAATGCTCGCGGGGATCTGCATCTGGATCTATCTTACTTTGCTACGCACCTCTTTCAGAGCCTTCTGCCTTTGTCCATCAACGCTGATCTCGAACTCGGCGCGAGATCTCTGCACCTGCCTAACCCGGACAGTCCTCAGTCGGCCGTCACCAAGGTCAACAAAATCAACCTCCAAACAATGACGGTTCTCGTGGTTAGGTGTCTGACGGCCATCTTGCTTCCCCCATGGAACATCCGCTCAGTACCCCCTCTACGCTTAGCAGCATTTTCCAAGCAGCTGATGACCATTGCGCTTCAGATGCCTGAGAAATCTTGCCAAGCCATGCTCGCACTGGTGAATGATACCTGCCACACACATGGCAAAAAGATCGCGGCGCTTTGGAACACGGAGGAGCGGAAGGACGATGGTACTTTCAACCCGCTCAGCCAGTCAGCAGAGGCAAGCAACCCATTTGCCACTACAATCTGGGAAGGCGAGCTGCTTCGTCGCCACTACAGTCCCAAAGTTCGCGAAGGACAGAAGCTTCTGGACAAGGGCCTTCGGTCATTGTTGTGAGAAACCAGGCACCCAAGTAGCGATCATTTGGAAAACTTGTCCCTGCTCCTTCGCACAAAACTGAACACTTCATAGTGACTGTCATTCCCTGTCGCTTGACTCCCATAAGAATATTAGCATAGAGTACTTGCGAGTGACTTGATTCCGGCCTGTTGTGGGCGGAGCTGCAGTACTAGAAGATGCCACTACATGGTCGCTGTCTCTGACTCGGAAATGGCACTATGTTGACAAGGCTCACGGACAGTGGGCATGAAATTCAATCTGGCAGATGCCATCATCGGATATCAGAATTTGGGATCTTGAATCTGGACCTCTTACTTTGTTCGCTCCGATTGGCACTGAATGACGCCTCCCTCGTGACCTCTCCCACTGAACTCTCCCACCGTTTTGGAACCTTTACAGCCTGACTAAGGATCGTCATCGCCCCTTCGCGACTCAACACATCTTCAAAGCGTTGGTGGCACAGTCCCTCGCCTCATGTACAATGACGAGATTCAGTGCCACCACTTTACCCTGGTTGAACACTCAGTACCCTGCTATAGGCGACTGGAATGCACAGTATGCCGTCTGCGTGATTTTGGTACGCTGTACTGCGTTAAAACACACAAAACATCCCGCCACTTGTAAATACAGCCCATTGTCAGGTACGGCCCAACCTCCGGCGGATCCGGCGTGGAATTGCGGGTACGCCACTTGCATCCGATAGACAATGCCTCGTGACCGGGCGGGCACGGATTGCAACCTTTTTTTACGTCTGTTATAGCGCCCCAGACAAGAGCCTGATGGTTTCCAACTCTGGCTTAGTGCGGACCCGAGAGATCTCCGGTCATTAGGGCCGGCTAGCTCATTGCACGCTGGTGGGATCCGGTCTAGAACTCGAGGAGGCTGAACAACCCAGCAGGATGGGTAGTACCCGTGCCTGTGGTAGTTTGCATTGGCGCAACTTCCTGTTCCTGCATGAGCCGCTCGTAGCCTGACTAGCAAAAGCACGTCAGAGAGCAACGGCGGCGGCGGCAGAAACGAAGGGCGTTTACTATCCAGTCAGCGTCGACGTCTGGGCTCACTAGCGGTGAGGATTGCGAGTGCGGGTGCACGACCATTGGTAATGGCCCGGAGAGATCTTGGAAGCGGATGCGCAAAGGACTCAGCGAGATTGAGTTCCGCGCCGTCCGGAGCTTTCAGAACTGCGCTCGGACAGGACGATTCAAATTCGCGGACAGACTGGCCTGTTTGAGCCTTTGAGTTACCCAGAAATAGCTACACTAGACCAGCCTGGCAGATCGACCCAAAGGAAATACTAACTGTGGGCTTCTGGGTATTGATCTTGGAAATCACTCCAAGTGCAAGTCAGTCACAATGTTTCGCACGATTCAGGATGCAGGAACGCAAGGCCGTCGATTTGCGACAGGATGCCCCATAGAGACCGCGAGTGTGCGTCTACCATTATCACAGTCACCAGTCTTGTGTGTATCAAGCGGAGTGACAAGATGGGCATGGCTCCAAGGCTCGAGGCTAGGAGAAAGCCTCGTCGCAACAACATTCCGAAAGTACAGCGTGGCAGCTGTCAGCGGGTTGAGCATCCAGGACACAGGCTACAGTCCCTGACTCAATTGTTGGAAACAATAGAGCTTTGTGTTCGCCTCCATGGATTCCTGATTGGAAACAGCCTCGTGTCGCTGCCGTGAGGTCATCGTGCCATCGTGCCACCGCACCACCGAGCATTGCTGACTCGATGCGATGACACCGTTAGCCTCCTGGAACTTTGACTCTGTTCTGCATCAGACAGCTTTCCAGTGGCATCGACACCCAATCAGGGCTCTCTCGAACATCCGACCAGCTACTGGTGGACCTTCAGCCTTGTCGAGACCCTTGCTCCTGCAACGGCACCCATCAGTGATCATCTCTCGCTCTCGCTCGCTCTGGGTAATTCCACATGCCCAAGTCAATCCGTGTACAAATCCGCTCAAGCATGTCAGTTGGGACGACTCGTCCAGCTCGGCCACATCACATTGGGGAGTAGCCTGGCTGTTTCGCCTTTGGCCCAACAAATAGCCTCGCTCTGGTTATCGGTCCAAGCGGTCACGCGTCACGCCGCTCGCGCGATTCTGATTCCCAATGACATTAGTCTGACCTTCGGCCGAGGGCCGTGATAAGATAGATGGTTCAATCAAACTGCACTTCGCCTTTCTTGCTTCTTCAGGGAACTTTAGGAAGTCCCCACTAACAGTCATTTGATCAGTGGCCGTGATTTCCTGCTGACCTCAAGCTCTATCCATCAAATGCCATATTGCCCGATAAAAGCTGCACGCGCGCGTGGGTATGTACAGCCGCCCCAGACTGTGCAACTTCGTCCTCCCCGATGATTGTGCCTGGCCGCCCGAGCTGTCGTTGCCTCAGACCGAGGAGCCGGTTCCAATTCTAAATCCCGGCCTGGCATTCATGCTATGCTCCCCACGAGCCATTTTTGTCGACGACTACTTGTTGAGTAAAGCGAGGACATCGCATTATTCGTCCAATCACGGCCGGGGCCAGGGCCCAGGACGATCTCCACTACTTCGGCTTAGGGGGTTTCAGAAGTCGATCTCGAGCCCGCTTGCTGGAATCGATGGCTTAGTCCTGCGAATTCGCGCGGGAAGCTTTCCGATGGAAGGGTAAATCCAGGGGTCTAAAGATCACGGGTCCCTGGACTACTAGAGCAGCACTTTCAAGGACCCCTAGTAAGAGATAGAGGGCACAGATCGTCGACCACCTCAGTGGCAGGGAATATGGCTACTAAGATAGGTAATTTCCTAGTAGGGTGGAGATATAGTTCGCAACACACGTGAGTAGAAGTGAAGGTTGACAAATTGGTTACCAACTCAGTATCCAGGCACAGCAACGTGTTCATGGGCATCACTACGCGCTAACAGAAGCTCGCATGAACACACCATGGGAGTCGCAAAGGCTACCATGCGATACTATTTTGCACCGTGCTTGGTTGCTCGTTGCGAGTCCGAGAAAAGTATTCCCACATCAAGGTTCTGGCTCTCACTTTGGCAAAATCAGCCATCTTAAAGGGGGACAATTTATTGCACGAGCAAGCAAGATCACTGGATCAGACGGAAGAGCACTTGTCTCGCCACCGCCAAGAGCTAATGTTTGCACGCCATTATGAAGCTCAAGATGCTCTGATAGGTTGAAGCTTCAGGGCTGAAACACATAGAAGCCGTGATAAGATCCCGCGCGGGAATAATCGTGAGAGCCAGAAGAAGAGAAAGGTCGGTCCATGACAGAAAGGATGACTTTCACCGTGCCCTGGTGATACTTTGCACAAGTGCCGATCTTTAGGGGATGCTTGTCAGCCTCAAGGCCCTGTGTATTTGAAGATCTCAAGCGTTGAACAACCACTCTGGCATCTGATATACCTCTCAGCCGTCGAATATTATAGCAGAGATCGGGCAAAGGCTCTTTCTGCTGTGTGGTTCAATGTGTTTTGTCGCAATGTTTCGACGCCAAGAGGCCAAAGGCAGATCTCTCTCTCGCTCTTGTAGAGAACTGTGTTGGGGCATCTGGTATTACAATATCAACTTCAACGGGAGAGCTGCCAGTAGATGCGACTAAAAATCTCCTTCCACGGGCCACATCAGATGGTCAACCAAACCCAGCACACTCGTGATGTTGTTCAGCCAACTGCCGCTGGCCTGCCTCCGTGGTACCAGGAGTCGGAAAATGGTCGACCGCCCATATCGGCGCACCCCAACGAGAAGAAAGAAGGGCTCGCATGCATCTGTACGCGCTTCTCAAACAGTAACAATGCTCAATGTACAGGCCTGCTGGTCACCTTGACCGCTTTCCAGTTCGATGTTAGGCATGGATTATGCCGGCCTGGAAGCGCCATTGTTTGGCAAACCACGCGCTCGCATGGCATTTGGGTGGTTCGCACAAGGCACAGTATTTGTTATCACTGTGGAAGTACCATTGGAAGTGGCTTTGTCAGGTTTGGTCGACAATGGTGGGTGTGTAGGCATGTTCGCGTTGACAAGGCCTCCTGGTGTTTCATGTATTTGAAAAGGGTGAGGGACCTTTTCCCTCCATCACCACCCCACCAGACCGTGTTTTGATTATGCACAGGCCCTTGGCCGAATGCATCATGAAGCGGACCGCGCATGCTGGGCCGATAATCACTGCTCTGTCTTGTTCAGACCAAATTGTCAGTGCTGTATAGGATCCACAAAAGTCCGAGCTGGGAACCTTTGGTCACCAGAAATCACTTGTTGCCAAAACCGGATGTTCTAGGCCTTTGTCAAAGCCATATATTCAGCTCTGTGCGTAGAGAACTTGTATGCATCTGCCCGCCGAGGCACTTGCCAGACTGGGAGTTATTTCATGCAAAATCGAGGGACGCTCCAATAGTGTAAGGTCTGACCTTCAAGGATCTAGCGTCTGCATACGATATTGGTAGCAATGGCTCCCTTTCTTGTGACTAGTACAACCCCAATCCACAAGCCATTAACTGCGGGCTAGAACTCAATGTGGCTTGCCAAGTCACGGGGAGGGGAGGGTGTCAATGTTTCAAGAGACTCGATACCAGATCGGCGTACCTTGCGTTCGTGTTTCAGGGCTTTCACCAACGCATCTAGCTCGTGGAGACTTCAGCATGGGATTCGGACTGTCAGGTCCATGTTGGCGTGGATGAAGGTCTCGTATCACAGCAACGCAGTGCATCGGAGCTCTTGCCGGTGGGGGCCTAGATGTTTCCTGGTTGGAGCCCTAAGGATATCTCAAACACCAGACAGGAATACGCACAGAAGTTTCTGATCGGAGTCTTCCCGCCGACTGTCATGTTTCGTGGCTAGTCACTAGTCGATGATGAGCGCATGTATCAGGCTCACCATTGGCATGGTGTTTCGACGAGCTGCGCGTGATTCGAAACAAACGAGGCTGCTGGCCGTCGTTGACCGGTGCTGGTGCTGGCCGGCGCTTGCACCACGGACGGGGAAGAGCAGAACTCGAATCTCTCGGGGTCGATGGCGTTGATGGCGTTGGTGAGAGAGAGAAGGAGCTGTAGTGACCGTTCGATGTACCAAGCCGCTGAGAACAGACTCAGGATCTCCGAGGGCCGCTCCGCCTTGGTGGTGGTATCTGAGAGCAAGCCAACAAGTGCAGGCAGGCTGTTGGCGGACAAGTACCCGACATATCCACCCGGTAGAGACGCCGCTGCCAGGTAGTCCGGATGAAAGTCAGTGAGTATGCTATTCTTGTCGACGGTCTAGTCTAGAGATGCAAGCGCTTTGACGTCGAAAGTCGGGATGTCGGGCACAAATTGTGGTAGAGATCTGCAAGTCTGAGGGGGCCAATCAAAATTCTGAAGAGCTCCCCTGGCCAAGCTTGTGGGGGCATTCCACACTACTGAAGCGAGGCCTCGGTACGAAGGTGCATGGAGCTTTGATCTGCCATTGGCTGTATTGCCTGCTTTACTATGGAGCCGGACTAGTCAGATCAGATTAAGCTTCCCCTGTTGAAACCGCCTGCAGGCAAGGGCCAAAGTTGCAAAGCCCAGACGTGTGCATGGTGGTGAGCCCATGGTGGTGGACCTGCGGATGTCGTCCCGGTGGCTGGAGAGACGCTCTTTTGCTGGCCAAACCCGTCATCGCCCATTGACGGAATGGGCAAGCGGCTCGGAGGTGTCCCATTGTGTCGAGTTTCAGCACCATGAAGGAATGACGGTGCTTGCCCCAGCAGCAGTAGGGCGGGGGGAGGGTTGGCGCTGTCGTGAGCGTGGGAGACATGGATGCAAGAGAGGTCGAAACAAGCACACTGCGGATACGAACGAGCAGGTGTGCGTGGTACGAAATAGCTATCACCACTACCTGGAGCGGCGGCCACCCCCCCTCTCTCTTCATCCCCCACCCCAGCATGGCTGGCAGCGAAAATGAAATTTGATGCGGCTGCAAGGGCGGAATGCAGGAACAATCCAACGGCCTCTTCACCGTTCAGATTGGCGAGGCGTCACGCCGGCAGACCAGACGGGAGTCTTGTTTCGAAGGCCGGCTGTTTATGCTCTGGCAGGCAGGGGGAGCTTGTAAATCACCGATCAATTGGCTTGTCCATGACTGGCACTGTAGGGCAAAAACTTTGATTTGTTTGCGAGATGCTCACTGCAGACACACTCCGATACCAGGCCTGGGCCCCCATTGAGCATCTCGGCGGTAGGCTATTGCAACGCCAACTCCGCATCCAAGTCATGAGTCCCCACGGCCGGTCTGATCAAGCGCCTCCCAAAATAGCAAACTTCCAACCAGGCACGGAAGGTCGTTCAGACGGGAGATCTCGTGAAACGCGTTGTGCCCTCTGTCAGATTTGCACAATCACGGTGTGTGATTGTGACAAAGATGCTCGGGGTGCAGAAAAGCACCAATTCTCCGTTGGTTCGTGGCAGACCTTGCATGCGAAGTGTGAAGAAGGAGGGGAGGGGGGTGGACGGTGGAAGATTTCAGACGGCTTGGATAGCATGCAGACTGCCTCCTCAACTCGCCCTCGAGCATGAAGTATCTAATTACCTGTGGGCAATCGGCTAATTGAAGTCACATCTGAACGAATCAAGGGAAGCGGGACGATCAAGCAAGTCCCTGGAGACACATCGGACAGATCAAGCCCTACGGGAGGGAAGATATTTTTTCTTCTTCTTCTTTCTTGACTCCCCAGTGGCTGACAGGCCGTCTTCCTCACTCAGCATTGCCCTTGCATCGAATCGCATCGCGCGTCAAGTTTCATAGTCTTAGGGAAATCGGCGTTATGCTCGGCATGTGGACGATCAAACAGATGACCTTCTTTTTTCGGCTGCTCTTTCTCCACACGCCAACGCCTTTCCACAACGCCATGTGCATGACCTTGCTAGTTTGTGGTCCAGACGACTGACAGTACAACCCCAACGTCGTCAACTAGGAGGGCGGGGTGGCCTCGTTGAGACGGGTGAACATTTTGGCTGTACTGATCGGCTAGGTAGGTAGCTGGGGGGCGCTGCTGCACGAGTCTGCCAGCTGATGTCGATAAGATCTGCGCGACTCTCTCGGACATCGAACCATTTTCAGGGCCCAAATCCGGACCATGGTACTTGGTGTCTTTTTTTCTTATACATAGTAAAAAAAAGACTACTGCGGGCACATTACTAGGGTCTGGGTTCTGCATGCCATGCGAAATCTGTTGCAACCTATCTGCGGTATGCGAGGCATGAGTTCGTGCGTTGGGGGTGTTTGGTGGATCACGCACATCACCAAGATAACCAGCGCATTTGACCAAGACGGGGCGGCGACTTTAACCGTCTGTCGCAGTACTAAGAATAACAAACTGAGCAATCGTTTTCACACATTCGAAAGCAGGGCTGTTCTGCTCTGGGCATAGCAGCGGGAACAGCCTCCCCCCCGAAAAATAATCAATGGCATTGGCTGACCAACCGTTCAGTACTTGCTCTCGCTCTCCCTTGAAATCTGTTGTGCAGTACCTGAGAGTTGTCCGGGCATCAGAGCTTTGTGGTAGATCTTTCTGTTACCCACGTCTCTCTGACATCCTCACCACTACCAGACAGTCTCGGTCTGAAGGAGGGACAATGTGTTATTACGGCATCCACAAGGCCAAGATCTGCAAAGCGAACACCAGGTGTCACACAAACGCTATTCCAATCAGGCCACTAGAACGTCATTTGGCACAGCAACAGTACCTAGGCAGGCAGGGCAGGTCGGGCTCCTGGCCCGTAGGCTTTTTTGGACAATCGACGGGAGATAGACCGAGAGCTCGTATCAAAAAGTTCTGGAAGCAAAGTGAGGTGGATCCCCCTGGGCTTGTCCACAGGAATGACAGAAAGACCAAACAAGCAAGGCCCTTGCGCGCGCTCCCCCTGTCGACTCTGAAACAGGTCTGCCGCAATGGAACAGAAAAAGAGCTCGGTGGGCCCAGCGCGCAGGTGCGCGCTCGACCTTCCAGATCCCGGCTTGGTCATTTGCACATCCTTCGGGTCAGGGTGGGGTGAGGCTGGGGCCATGGGGAAATATTTGAAATTGGTTGGAGAAAAAAGAGACTGAGAGTCGCGGGAAACAGAAGTACATCTCCGATTCGGCCGTTGCATGCCTGGCGGACCCGGACAGAAAAGGTACCTACATAGTATATCTCCACTGTCGGGGGATCACGATCGTCAAGCAAGTTATTGACACCCACTTCTACGACTCTGGGCGATGATTTGCCGGCATCCAGGACGTTGAAGTCTAATTTATTGCTGTGGAGTGGTGTATGCACGCTGCATAGTATTATACATAGCATCATCGTACATAGTATGTAAATAGAGTAGAGCAGGCCAGGAAAGCAGGTAGGACATCGTCGACTGAGGTACTTATTGCCGTTTCTAACAATGAAAGAAACCGACGTCATGTCTGAGCTCCCTCCCACTGTCTGACTCCTCTCGAGCGGATGCAAGGTGTAGTGGCCAAATCATGACTGTCTTTTCCGTATCGGTGATGCTGAGTTTCAACTGGCGAAAAAGGGCAGCCCACTGGCAACAAAGTCCTCGGCACGAGCCAGCACATGCCAACACGGACTTTAGGGAGCGATGATCGATGAGGCTCTGCCCTTCCATGATGATTCCATTGACGACGTAGTCCCGAACCTTAAACACCTTCCAAGAGTTGGGGTCCGCGCCCACCAATGTCACTGTATCTGCCGTTCGACCACCATCGTGCTACCTTTCGCATGCTCTTACTCGCAACGGGCACCACTCCCGAACGTGGTCTTTCGGATTCTTTGTTCCCAGTTCGGGCAGGATTCGCACTAACCATCGGCTTCTAAGACAGCTTCCTGGCCTCCTATGCTCCCGGGCCCCTCCAGACAGTAGGCACATGTTCCGGCTCGGCGTTCGAGATCTCCAACCAACGCCTGCGCAGACAAGAACAGCCTTGTCCCACCAGAACGGGTGGCCTAAAATTCGGTGCCGAACAAAGGCTTCGGAGCTGGGTCCGTTGAAGCTAACGTGTGCTGCTTTTCATGCCCAAGACTTCACAGGCTCATCCGGACACCTGCATGAACCAGCATGATAGCTTCAAAGACATCAGATTACGGAAGGCCCGCTTTCTGCCCAGTGCTACAGCCTTTCTCTGGGTGCCGAGACTTCACTGCTGCCGATAGGGCGACACGAATGCACTTGAAGCAAAGGCAGTGTGTCTTGCGGGAAGCCTTATCACGGGCCACTTGGCTTAAACTTCGGAGCGGCCACAGGAATTGAACCTGCGCTACTGTCATCAGCAGCATGCCAGCAGCAACGGACAATAGTCACCAATGCAAGGACCCCTGTTCTGCATTTCATCTTGTCTTGGTAGCTCGGGGTTTATTAGGCCCCCGTAAGTAAATATGAAAGTGTACTGGCGGACCCTGCTGAGGAGTATCACCCACCGCAATCACACGGCTTCGTAACTCAACCATGGGTTGTGTGTGTGTGGACAATGGCAGCTTGAGCATCCGCAGGCCACTTCTTGAGGCCATTCTAGCCCAAGGAGGATGCTTTTTAAAGAAAGCGGTTACGCTTATGTCGACATCTTGCAGGCCACAATCGCGGCCCACGCTGCGAGATCTTGCTGGCCAGTGCTTTTGAAATGTGCGACACAGCCATGGGTGTTTGGGGTAGCCAGCGAATGGCAGCAGATATTCAACAGGTCAAAAGCAATGCCAGCTCAGATGCACCGCGTCAAAGGCACGAAACAGATCCAATCACAGCGGCCGGTCTGGGCCAGGCAAAGCGAGCAGGCATTTGGGCGTTAGGCGGGATGGCTTCAATAAAGACATCCTTCTTTGATTGCCAACCAGTACAGGACAATGTTTCTACATTGTACGCGGTGATGAACGTCTTGGTCTGTGCTACAGGGCATCCCTTCCTCGCTGGTGTTGGAGGCGCCGGCACTCGCCTCTTCTAGCATACTTTCCTTCGAGCCAGGTCTGCCCTCGCGCAGTACAAAAGACACGGACATGATCGTGACAATATTGCTCCATGGTAGGCAGCCGATCCGGTGATGTGGTGATAATTATCAAATCAATATCGCATTCTGCGTACCTTAGGTATGCGCATCCTGGGCCCAACCTTGATGGACTATACCATAGTACCAGAGGACAAGCGTAATGCATTCACATCCGAACACCGAGCGGAAGAGCGCCCGCTGGCTGGCTGGATCAATGGACCTCTAGTCTCCCGCAACCCTGGTCACCCTTTTGCATGGGACCATGGGTACATTTCGCGTCTTAGACCGACCATGGAGCAGGAGGTGTTGTCCCTGTCTTGCTGAGGACTGCGCTCCCCCCCACAGCGCCACATCGGTGCCCCAACGTCCCTTTGCTCGCCATCTTGTCTCCTATCTAAGCTTCTTTTACACAATCACGACCCTGGAACAATTCCTAGCGCACAGCCTAGCCGCATCGCCAAGAACAACGACCATGCGACTCTGCTGGTGAGAACGCAAGTGCCGTTCGTTCGTGCAGTGTTGGTGGGGAATTAGGACGTTCTCACTACTACATGGTGCTAATAATAAGAGAGGACCACCGACTAGAGTCACCGTCCGGTCTTCATGCCAAATCAACAGCACCGTCAATGCGCGGCTACCGAGAGGGCGAGAATTCATCACAGCGTTGCCACCTCGCCACGGACCACCTCTGGTATTTCTTTCCCACTTACGTCGAGATTTCGTGATGATGAACGAGCAAACGCCCGTCATCAGGTGTGTGGTAGCGAGTACGGATGTTTGGAACGAGGCAGTTTCCCCTTGCGGAGCGCAGCGGCAGGCCCCTCCTCCTCCTCCTCCTCCCCTGCTCTACCTACAGGGCGCTCGGCTCCCACTTTGCGGTTTGAGAAGCAGGCAAATATCTCCATCTTTCTTTGCCTGGTCTCAGATACGGAGGTGTATGTGGGCGACAGCCCAGTGCAAGGTGCATCGAGAAACGCGGACCCACTCCTAATATTTGCGCCGAGTGACGGCTCCAGTTTCTGGAGGAGCAAGGGTCCTCACAGCGGCTTTTCCTAACGATTACATACCACGCATGTAATAGTAGTCCAGGTACTATAGTAGTCTGAGATTCGCAGGAAGAACTCCTAGAAGCATAGCAGCATGAGAGAGCAGGCAGGCAGGCACAGGCACCAATGCCATGGATGAGTGAGTCCGGACGTTTCCACCACTCGGCTGATGAGTTTTGAGCAAGTCATTACGAATCTCTCTGTGTTGGTAACAAGGGGAAAAAAACAAAAGCTCGGCCATTACTCATTTCGCAATCGGCTGTCACTTGTCCCCAAAAAATCAATCAGAAAAAAAAAAAGCTCCTACGGCCCATATTGAGCAGCTTCATTACCGATGCTGGGGAAACACGTTGAGCACGAGATGTATTCTCCGGGGCCTCACTCGCTTAGGAGGCGTGTGGAAACTGGGAATAATTGGCATTCGGCCTATATGCCACGATGGGGCACAGGCTGGCTTGACCATGGGTTTGCCAAATTGGATGTACCCTCTGGGTACCGCTCTCGGATACACCATCGGCACCTCTGCGCGCTGGAGTGATTCTGTATATTCTGGAGCCTGGAAGTGTACGACCATGACTTGCAGTAATAATATCTGCAGGAACACGCACTGCACAGCCAGACCACACACCGCAGCCCATGTGAAGCCGGAACTTGGGCCGCTGACGATGACTAGCAATGGCGAAGGATGGATGTCATGGAGCGGTTCCTTTCTCACCCCCCTCCCTCATCCGCCTCTTTTTTTTTTTTTTTTTGACTCCTCTTGGTCTTCCCGGCTCTGTGGGCTGACCCAACGGCAAAAAAGCGCCCATCCCAGGTACTCCCCTTGTCCAAGGCCGGGCCAGGTCCATGCTCATGCCCCCCCAGCGCTCCCCCCTGTTCACGACCCCAAACCCATGCTCCGATGCCCCATGTCCGCCCATGCCTCCTTGTCCTATCCTGTCCTGTGCGCTGAGGTCCCGCCGGTCAACGTGCCCTTGCTCCTCGCAGCCAGTCATGGCCGGTTGGACCCTGGCTCGTCCGAGGTGGGCATCCCTGTCGTCGGTTGACCTTGTTCCCCTCTCGTCACCCTCTGCGCGCCCACAGAGGGCGGCGGTACCTGGGTGGGTACCTCCAGGTCAGACTGTGCTAGACCCTTTGGAGCAGCGCTGCACAAATTGCCTTAAACCCCCAGGGCATCCCTCTTTTATTCTGCCCTCGCCGCCTCCTAGGAACCCCTCTGAACTCTTCTTGCTGTTCAAGACTTTCCTCTTCCTCCCTCTTTCTTTATCCTTCCTTCGTGTCTCAGGAGGCTCGTCAATCCCGGACCAAAAAAACGGTAGCATTCTATTTCTTGGTGAAGGAGCCGCATCACGACAACTGTCGCCCACGAAACGTTTTCGCTGTCGTCGCCCTCTCTTTTGCTTCACGTCTCTCGGGCCCAGCATCTGCGCAAGCATTGCTCAGGTCGTCCATTTCGTCCTATCGTCGTGTCGGAGTGTATCCTAGGGGAACATCATTCCCTTCTCGGTACCCATCATCCCTCACTTCAGACACTGGACGTCGCAAAATCTGCCCATCACCTTCCACCGAGCAAGCCCGCCCCTTGCGTGTGGGCTGTTTGATGAGCCTCGACTTTCGGGAACAGCTTGATTGATTCAATCTACCCTTACATACCTTTTTTTGGCCCTACTCAGCAGACCAGACCTATGCCAACCTCGTTTCAATAAACAAATCATAATTCTAGACGACGGCGGCGATTTGCAGCCTCCCGCGCCAACGAGCCTTGTTAGCCGACAGCAGCATTAACTTGTGTGTTGTCGCCCTGTCTTGTTTTTTGGAGGCTTGAGTCGAGCTCCTGTCCTGCGGGTCTCCGGTCTCTGCAACCGAGCGGTTCGAGGGCCACACTGGGGCTCCACCCATCTCCGCGGTCCTACCCCCCCAGCCCCTATTATCTGCCCGCGCTACTGCCTGTGCCTTGACGGTCCAGTGCACACGCCCACCCGCTAAATTCGCTAGACGCAAATTGGTGGCATCTGCTCTTTGGGATATTTCTTTCATATTCCTCTCTTCTGCTCCTCACCCCCTACCCTCTTTCCGGGCTGGACTCGAGATCACATATCACCATCCATCCTCCTCCATCCAACAACGTCGCGACTGTTGCTCTCCCCAGCACAGTCCTCAGTACACCACGTCCTACCCCGTTGGCGACTATTCCCTTTACCGCCTGGCTGCGACACCCCACGACGATCACTTTGCATTGCATTCCACTGCAGCATTTCTACGACCATCACCCGCGTCGCCATTCCGTTGCCCCTGTCTCTGCGTGTTTCTACTGGCGACACGTCCGGACACGCTTTGGTGCCGTCTCGACCTCCATTCCTCCTTCCTCACCACCAATTCTCACCAAGCATCTCTTGTCGCCGACAGAGACTGGTGTGCAATTGAGCAAGGAGCTCCTCTTCTAACGGCGCGTGCCGACTATTATGTATTCGCAAGCCAACGCCATGGCTGCTGCACCACAAAAACCAGAGACTTTCATGCTGAGCACGGAGGCTCAGCAAGCACTACCACACGATGCACAAGTTGCTTTGCAACAAGTCGATAATCGTACGTTGATCCCAATGCCTCCGCGCATCCCCGCACCATCCTCTTCCCCCCATGCCACCGCTACTTCGTTGTGTTGGTGACGATCCACCCGTGCTGCTAGTACGACTAACACCAGCGCTTAGTGAAATATTTCCTTATCTCTGCTCCTGTCGATTGGCAACCAGACCAGTACATCCGAAGGTTCCTGCTGCCCACCGGCGAGTACGTTTCCTGTGTGTTGTGGAACAACCTCTTCCACATTTCGGGCACCGACATTGTGCGATGCCTGTCCTTCCGATTCCAGGCCTTTGGCCGACCCGTCAAGAACTCGAAGAAGTTTGAGGAGGGTATCTTCTCAGACCTGCGAAATCTTAAGTCGGGCACCGATGCTTCATTGGAGGAGCCCAAGAGCCCTTTCCTCGATTTCCTGTACAAGAACAACTGCATTCGCACGCAGAAGAAGCAGAAGGTGTTTTACTGGTACAGCGTACCACACGATCGCCTTTTCCTCGATGCTCTAGAGAGGGATTTGAAGAGGGAGAAGATGGGCCAGGAGGCAACCACCGTTGCCGTTAGCGAGCCCGCTCTGTCCTTCCAGTACGACTCGTCTCAGTCACTGTACGAGCAACTCACCAAGGCTCAACAAGCCAACTCCTCGTCCTTCAGCGCTCAGCAGAACTTCCCCTCTTCTCAATCCACATCTCCGGTTATGCGCGCCGTTGATGCTATGCCACCACCGCAAATGATGCCACAATCGATGGCCCCTTTGTCGGATGGGATGGACGCCATGGTCCCTTACGGAGCGATGCAAATGGCCCCTCAGATGCCCCAGCAGATGGTCAAAAGGGAGCCTGAGTTCAACCGCGTCCAGTACAACCAGAACGGCGTTCCCATGAACCAAGGTCACCAGCGCCACGCATCGATGCCCGCATACGGTCTAGAATACTCGCCCGCACCTTCTTTCGTATCGTCACAATACGAGGACTACAGCCAGCGTGGAATCTCTTTTGAGCCCATCACACCGCCGCAACAGGCACTTGGTATCTCTGCAGAGCCTGCCTACATTGCCAATGAGGAGACCGGTCTGTACACTGCCATTCCCGACCACATGAACGGCATGAACGGTCTCAATGGCATGGTTCAACTGCCACCTTCAAATCTGGCTGGACCTCAGTTTTCTCGCGGTTACGGAACTAACAACGTCTACTCTGTGATTGAGGGTTCGCCCACATACAAGCAGAGGAGGCGGCGTTCATCCATCCCCCCTGGTATGTCCGCCATTGCTGCTGCGACCGCCACCGCCCAACAGCACAGGCCATCCGACCTTCGCCGCTCGGTGTCCGCCTCGGTCGGGCCCGTTGCTGAGGGCGACGAATCGCTTGGCAATTCGCCCCCTGGATTGACTTACAGCAACTCGGGTATGTCGATGTCAAGCCAACAGCAAATGCACGAGCTCTCCCGTCACGGCACTCCCCTATCTACTGTCGAGGGTAGCCCCGCCCTGAACCCAATGTCTCTGCAAGAATTCCCTCAGATGCACCCCGAGGATATGATGAACGGCCACATGAATGAGGAGCAGAGGAGGATGATGCAGGGTCACAACGGTGTCATGCGCCGGGCTCGCTCAGCTACCGTCATGGAGCTTGGCCCCTACCCTCAGAAGTCTCACTCCTGCCCCATCCCAACATGTGGTCGTTTGTTTAAGCGCTTAGAGCACCTCAAGCGGTAAGACTGGAACAACTTTTTTCGTTTGTCAACTACACGGCACCTTGCCTCGGATCTAACGAAATCCCACAGACACGTGAGAACACATACCCAAGAAAGACCCTACATCTGCCCTTATTGTAGCAAGGCATTCTCCAGATCAGACAACCTAGCACAGTATGCCCCATCTTTCCTTGCCCTTTGTATTTTACTTTGTACTATGTTTTGTCTTGCGCTGCGAGAAAGCTCGAAAACCTCATGTTGTGTGTGCGGCTTGTATCAAATATCAAAGAGCGAAAAGAAAGAGACCGAAAACGCAAAGAAAGCAAAACCGCCAGCCGTCACCACCACACAGCACAGAGAGACACAGCACAGCAGCCGCACAAGACGTACAGAAAACCCTTTTAATCTACAAATGACTGACAGCCACTCCAGGCACAAGCGAACCCATGATCGCGGCGATGGTGCCGATGGGCTGAACCTCTCCGGCGAGGATGAGGAGGAGTACTCTGGCGAGGATCTCCATGGCTCTCTGGGCGATGCGTCGCCCAACTCGGAAGGGGGCTACGTTACCACGTCCCTGAACTCGGTCGCCAACAGCATCAACACGCCACCAACCTCACATGGCAGCATGGGCTCGTCAAATTCTAACCACATGACCACCTCTCAGCCTCACTACAACAGCCTGCAGACACTGAGCATGCCCATGTCTATCACCACGCCACAGCAGATGAACACCGCTGTGATGATGTAATCTAGGGAAATAAGGGAACAGCAATAGGCAAAGTGAACAGCTTGCTGAGTCTTCAAACGATAAGGCACGGAGAAAAGGTGCATTGTATATTTATTGGAATCCTGTTTATTCTGTTTCATGACTGTGATGCGTTGGTGGGGCGCGGGCGTGGGTTTTGAATCATTCCCGGCGGCAAGGGAACAGGTTTTCCTGCACACTACGGGACACACCTGGGCGTTTTCTTTCCTGCGCGGAAAGGGGTCGGCTTCATATCCACTGGCAGCAATCTTTTCTTTCATTCTTTTTTCTTTCTCTTGTCTTTTTTCCTTTTTCCGCGAGGCTCACGAGCAGGCGATGGGATTAGTATCTGGTTTATTCGACTGTGTTTGGAGAAAGATTCACGCAGAAAAAGCACATTAGACGGGAAAGCTGGCAAAGCCTGGTCAGTCACTAAGGGAGTCCTGAATTTGGCTGTTTATCTCTGGGCGAGGAGAAAAACCAACATGCATCATTTGGCACCTTGATTGGGGTAGCTGTTCGTTTGGGACTAGCGACCGAGAGTACTTGGAGGTTGTTGTATATAACAGTGCTGCTGTTTTCGATGTTCTATCCAGAACATCAAGCTTGAAAGAGATACCAGTGATCTACAAACCATTTTCCCATTTGCCTATTGTCGACGGTGAAGTGACTTTTTCCCTTGTCAAAAATTTGGGATATTCTCTGTACGGGCTAAAACATCACTAACGAAGATACCAAGAGACGTGCCACCTTTCCTGAAGTCTTGTTAGCACAAATGCAGTTGCAAGGGGGGGGGTTGCATTCTTGGTCAACGTGATAACGAGCAACGCTTGCGCACCTATGCAGACCAAGACCCAGCGATCAGCTCGGTCCTTCCCGGATCCTCATTCCGTCCGTCAGCCAGACCGTCGTTCGGGACGATCCCGAAGGGACTCTAGGAAAAGGAAGAAAAAGGAACGTCGCAACAAGTCGTGTACTTCTATGCTACAAACAAGGCCGGCCGGACTAGATGGCCGCTGTCGATCACGTCCATCCGATCTGCGCAGGTGCGGCACGCTCCTGTCTCTCTGTTTTCTTAGCTAAACATCGTCGAGGCCTGGTTAGTTCTGACGTACAGCACAGTCAGATGTTCCAAAGCTTACCACTCGTCATCATCGGCCTCTGATGTCGAGGGATTGGTATCTTCTAAATTTGTGCTTTGTTCTAGCCGCTCGTTAGGGCCAGTGTCAGCAAGGGGGCATGTGCAAGCATCTTTCTCGCTGCGAAGATCTTTTTCTTGAGTTCCGGTCCTCTGGGCAGCGGGACATCATACAATCAGGGTATTTCTTCTTTTTTTTTTTTTTTTTTTTTTAAGGGTAAATCAATTTCTTTCGTTTCCCTTTTCACCAGCTCCTCGTGCAAATTGAGGATGGCTAGGGTCAGAAGGGGGCGTGAATGTCGGGCTTTGGTCTCGGTAGGAGAGAAGTCATTCCCCTGCCTCTCGGTAGGAGAATTATGGAAGTAATCACACACAAACCTACACGAACACGGGCTATACGCGCCCATGCAGCTCCGGATATGAGAGAGAGCCAGGGTGGGTTTGCGTCCTATTGAAACCTTGCAAACGAGAATTCGGAAAATAGTTGAATGCCCGGGAAAAGGGACTAGGAGAAAAGAAAAATATCACGAGGAAGGACTGGTTCAGTCAGACCCCTCCCGAAACGGTCGTAGCGTAGCTCCTTTAGTCTACTTGATCAGTCGCGAGAAGCTATTTCCAATTTGTTTGCCTTAGATGGGGTCGAGGTCCGATCATGGCTGCCGCGTGATGTGTCTTTTTGCGGAGGAGTGAGAAATTGAAGGCCCGGCCCACGACAGGGAAAGCGGATGCGGGTCCTGGTGGTCAGCAAGCAAGGCCGCGGGTAGGGCTGCGATATGAATAGCAAAAAAGATGACGGCCCAGACTATTGAATCGTGGTGAGTGGTGTCTCCGCTGTTTGTGGCAATAGTATGTAAGCCGGATGGGATCCTGAAATTGTATTTTATACTATGCTAGGCTGGTCGTCCATCCATGGTGTTTGTTTTATTTCCGGGGGGTCCGCCGCGCGAAGGAGTGTCATTGCTCGAGGCCGGCTTTGCCTCTTGTTTAGGCCAAGTAGACTTATTCGTTTATTTATTCTTTCCAATTCATTGATGTTGCCTATTCACCTTCCTTCTACGAGGGTATTTCGGGAAGACACGCTTGGTCTGCGCAGTTGAGACCTATTAGCCTCGAAGTTGTGAGTGGGAAGTAGAGGTGCTCCTTGTATTCCTTAAGTCTACATAGTAAGTACCTAGACAAGAAGTTGAGTAGGTCGAGGCCGAAATAAGGAGCATGGGGATATTGAACCAGGGCCTCCCACACTTGCAAGTGGATTACGTGGTGGATTCACGCAACACATAGAGCCAATTCGGGCGTGTCAACGCGACTCCAATCGCTCCCAGTCCTCTCGCTCGCTGGATGGCAGGGCTCCGCGATGCAGATGCCCTGGGGTGCCATGAATAGGTTCAACCGCCTGCTAGTTGCCATGTCGCTTGCTACAGCCTCGGACGCCTGGCGTAAGTTTTCGTCAAGTCGACTTCTATGTCTCGCATGTGCTCCTGTACGACGCGCCGATATCTCTCTCTCTCTGCAAATGTAAAAGAGACCAGGTTGTCAAAAGTTGTGTCGGTAGGCTTGTGGCCGCAGCCCAAGTACGGGCGTGCCGCACACTCACTCACCATTCGATGGTGAAGAAAATCACGGCCATCTTCTGCTTACGCCTGGGCTACCCGGCACTGCCTCAACCTCGTCAAGGGCATGGTGCATGTGTAACGCCTTCTTGCTTTATAGCTGCATAGCAATGCACCTCGTAGTCCCCTCCGCATTTGCCTCGGAAGCTACCCGGCCACCTCGCCAAAACCTACGCACATCATCGTCGTGAAGTCCAAGCGACACAAGCAAAAGTCAGGAGTGTCGTCCCTCATTCAGTATTCTCATCTTGGTGCAAGCAGCAAAGTCCACTACCTGCATCACCTTCTTCGCCTCCTCTTCTTCCCGCCCATATCGAACCTCTTGCCCTCCATCTCAACCGCCTTCACTTCCCTCGTACTCAACCGCAGCTCGCCGTTTCTGAACTTGCCCATACCAGGCATGTCGACAGCCACGGCCCCTCTGCCGTTGGACTTCTTCCTCTTCCCGTCTTTCTTCTGTGCCGTCTCCAGAATGATCCCGTTCTCTTTCGCCTCGCGCCTCCGCTTGGCCTCCCGCTCCTGTTTCGCGGTATTGATTCCCTTGCGCATGCCCATGGGCATCTTTTGCTGCGTGAAGATGCTGCCCTTGGACCCCAGCTTTTGGAGCCGCAAGTCTGTGGTGAGTTTGCGCGTGCGCCCTTCTGTGAATGACTTGCCCTCGGCGGCGGCAGCGGCGGATGAGCCAATCGAATTAAAAGGATTTGATGCGGAGAGGATGTGTGATTCGGAAATGAGACGCTGTAGCGCGAGGTCGTTGGCGAGGAGGGTCTTGGAATCCTCGTTGTGGGGGTCGTCATCGTCCCCGCCCGCCTTTTGTTTGGTTCTTGTGATGTCTGTGGAGGTCGTGTCTGGCGGTCGTGAGGATAGATAGGCGCGCATTTCGCGTTTCGACATCATCGCAGCCTGGAGGGCGGTTGCTGATGAAGGGGCCGGTTTTGAATAGTCGACGATTTCGACTCCTTCTGACTCCGAGCCTGTGTCTGCTTCTAGATCCTCTTCTTCGTCGCTTTCCTCATCTGGGAAGCCCTCCATGTCAGTCTAGCGCTTTGCATGGGATGCACCTAGTAGTACGCACCATCACTGTTGTCCTCTCCTGACAGGCCAGCCCACTCGCCATCATCTTCTGACTCCGAGTCTGACCGCATGTCCTCTATGCCGTCCTCTTTGCCATCGTCGATGTCTGCGCCGGCCTTCATCTTCTTGCTCTTGCCAGCCTTGCCAGGCTCTGCTTTGGTCTTTTCTTCTAACGGCGCAAACTGAGCCTCGAAATGTCTCCTGAAAATGGCTTGCGCATCCTCCAACGATGCTGCATCTGTATCATCCTCCACTTCCTCCACCTGCCTGCGCTTCCGTTTTCCTAGAACACGCTCTGAAGGCATTGCGTCGGGCGTTTGGACTCTTATCGCCGCTGAATAGGAATGTTAGATGGACAAGGGATTGCTGGATGGAGATATATGGGCGCCGTCAACAGTCCTAGAGTGTAACGCTCGATTGCTCACCAAAAGCAACTATGTAGTGTTTGCGTTGTAGTCGCGATTATGAACCCTGCGGCCGAGAAATTTTGTCAGGTCTGGATCGGGCCGCTGTCGGCTCGCTCGCTAGCGTTGTCACCCATGACAGAGCCTCAAAGGGCCCATACTTGATACTTTCCGGAGTACCTCTCACACAAGGTAAAAGTCTTTTTTATAATTTTACTCCTATCAAGGCTCTCCCAATCTCGAGCCTCATATTTCAAGAAAATGACGCTATTCCGCCCCTGTATCGATCTGCATGCAGGCGAAGTAAAACAGATCGTCGGCGGGACACTGGACTCCCAGGACCCTTCCACCCTCAAGACCAACTTCGTCTCGCCTCATCCGCCTGCATACTTTGCAAACCTGTACCGCGAAAATGAGCTGGAAGGAGCGCATGTGATTATGCTAGGCCCGGGAAATTCGGACGCTGCAAAGGAAGCGCTGAAGGCCTGGCCGCGAGGATTGCAGGTTGGCGGTGGAATAACAGACAAGAACGCTGCGGAGTGGATGGAGAACGGGGCAGAGAAGGTAGGATTCATCCAACCTGAGCATGGGGATGCTCATCCTTTTTCTCACAGCCACAGCTCAATACTCTCTTTCTGAGGTTCAAGGAGCGAAGAGTCAACGAGGGCTGATAATGGAAATGAGGATCAGTAGGTCATCATTACATCTTTCCTCTTCCCAGAAGCACACTTCAGTCAGCCACGTCTGGACTCTGTTCTCGCGGCGCTGGGTGGCGACAAAAGCAAGCTCGTCATTGATTTGAGCTGTCGTCGGCAGCAACGAGAAGGTGAAGATCCAAGATGGTTTGTGGCCATGAACAAGTGGCAGACTATCACGGACATGGAGGTAAACCAAGGTAAGCCAAAGACCAAAGAAGCGAACAACAACCAACCGACGTGATTTGAATGCTTTTCCTAACCGTATTCTCCCCAAACAATGGCCACTGCTGACCCCATTCTGCAGAATCCATCAAGTCCCTCGAGCCATACTGCGCCGAGTTTCTGATCCACGCAGCCGACAACGAGGGCCTGCAACGCGGCGTGGACGAGCAGCTCATTTCCAAGTTGGCTCAGTGGTGCAGCATTCCTGTGACGTACGCTGGCGGCGGCCGCAATCTCGCGGACTTGGAAATGGTCAAAAAGCTGAGCCGGGGCAAGGTTGACCTCACCATCGGCAGTGCCCTCGACTGTTTCGGCGGATCCGGGGTCAAGTTGGCAGAGTGTGTTGAATGGAACAAGCGGCAGAAGCAAGCTTGAAAGACGAGCAAGAAGGGCTTGGTATTCTCATATTGCTTCTCGAAAACCACCTGAGGTTGTCGAAGGGGACAAGGAACGCAGGGTGCAGACAAGAAAGAAAAGTACGAGCTGGCCTGGCTGGCAAAATATGGCACAGATACCCAATGCACTGATTGGCACCTGAAATGGCACACTCCGGGGGAAACCCCTATATATACCTAGGTAAGCTCAATATTTGATAAAGTGAGTCGATCCAGAAAGAAAGGGAGTACTACTTGAGCGTGTATGCGTTTCCCGAAAAGCGGCCTGCATACCACACTCATCTCTTCAGCAAGATAATAAATCAGATAGTGGGTTACAAAGTCACATCCAAGTCATTCAAAGGCGAACATGTTCAATGAGGGATTGTGTTACGGTTCTTGACCGAGTCAACGCTGTCTGTCGAGCAGTTCGCTTCGAGTGTATTACAAAATCATCGCCGTCCCACGCTGGGTGAACGAAGCCCCGTCAAGACTGAATGTTGGTCTCAAGAATATACTCCCATTCGGAACCAAAAAGAAATACTTTGTGACCAGAGCACAATCCCAGTCTTTCAAATACAGACAAAAGCCTAGCTAATTTCACCCCCGGCTCTCACAAGTTGCTACCTTTTACACCACCTCAAACGGTCATGCCCAGCCGAAATAATATATCCATCCAGACCGTTGGGCGTCCAACTCCGCACCCGATTTTGGCTTTCATGGTGCACAACCATCATCTGCACAATGAAATCAAGGCCTCCAGAGACCCATCTGCAGGCCAAATAAAATGCGTAATAGGTGCAATGAAAATAACAGGAGCCGAAAACCATATAGTTTTGTAGCCCTGATCAAAAAAGGCTCCAGTCAGAAAGTAGACCGAAGCTTCATCCCCAAATCAAAGAAATCGAGGTTGTTTAGTTGCTTCATTCACGAGTCAATGTCGCAATATCCGTACTACGTGAGCCGTAGGCCGTAATCTCACAAGTCGATCCTCAGACAATAGCGCTCTTGGTGCGGTTGTGATGACTAGGTCGTCGCCCCTCAGCACGCCGACGCAGAGTGTCTTCCCGCTTAAGAACTATTTCACACCATTTGCCCTTGTTACGAGACCCTCCGTGGATGGTGTCATCGTCACTGCCGAGGCTGTCCCGGCCGACAACGTCAGTAAGAGCCTTCATCCAGCCATCCTTATCTTCCGCATTGTCAGCATAGAAGTCGATCACCTCGCCATTGTTGAATCGAATGCGGAAACCCTCCTCAACAAACATGTAGCCCTCTTCGTCGGAAGCAAAGGCTGAACGGCGGCGCTTTCCGTTCTTGCCAGTCGTCTCCTTCTCTGTCAATGCTCGGCGATCGTCGATCAGTCGCTTTGCGTTGGCGAGGTTGATGGTGGCCCGAGGTTGACGGGTAGCCTCATGGTAGGCAGTCAACTTTGTACCAGCGAGCTTGAAGTAGCGGCGACGCCAGAACTGAGATAATGATGTTTAGCGGAGTCAGATACATCAGGAAACGCGCGTACTTACCGGACAGTCGCCGCCCTGCTGGCTGAGTGCACCCTCCCAGTTACGGGACCGGCGCTCCTCAGCGGCCTTCATCTCCCGAATACAGGAGTTCATGCTCCTGGGCATGTCATCGTCGGTGGCTCCCTTGGGTCTCGGGACAAAGAGAAGCTGAAGTTCGAGCTTGCCGATCTTATACGGCGCCTTGCGAACAACAGAGTTACTACCTCGTTTGCTCTTGACGCTCGAAGCAAAACCAGCTTCCTCGACGGCCCACTCGTTGAAGCAGGGTACATCAACAACGTAAGAACGTCCAAAGCACCGAGTCTCATGCTCTTTGAGACAGACATAGGCACGAGCAAAGCTCCCGTCGTCGGCAGCAAGTGGTGACAGAAGGTCCCAGGCAGTGGGATTTGCAGCCATCTGTTTGGCTTGAGATTCACGCTGCTGGCGAGCGAACTTCTCTTCTTCTTCCTTCTGGCGTAGCTCCAACTCCTTTCGCTTCTTTGGTGACGCGAACACTCTGCTGAAGGTCGACGTTTTTGCCTTGCGGGGAGAGCTCTGAGACTGGACGATCCTCTGTGGGGGAGGCTTCTCCAGCTTGACGTTCAGAGTCAACTGAAATTCAAGGTCGTTGGGAACAACCAGCTCGAATTCTTGACCAATTGGTGCATTTCTTGCCAGTTCAAGCCATGCGGTAGTTACGCAGTGTACGCCATTATCGAGAGTCAGGCTGAACCAAGTACGCTCATCTGAGGAAGTCATGTTAGTTGATGGCACCAAATGATGGAATGAATCATCACTCACTCTTCGGAATGGGCAGGTCAAGATCCTTCACCCCCAGAACCTTGACGAACAGCCTGCCTCGCTCGCCACTGTCTTCGGCTGTTGCATCAGCAGTTGCATCCTCCTCTGCCACCGGGTCCATTGCTGTGGTGTTGCTCTCGCGGCCCGGCAAGGGCGGAACAGCGCCTGGCACTGGTCGCTTCCGAATGCTCTTCTTCCTAACTTGACCATTCCAGGGCTCGACTGTCCATGACTGCGGTCGGTGTTGCTTGACAGGAGAGTTGCCAGCAGAACGGCTTGCAGGACGCATATCCTCGTTGTCCTTGTCACTGGCTGTGACGACCTTGGTGTTCTGGCGCATCAGGTAACCGCGCTGTTTGCGTGTAGCAATGTTAGCATCAATTGTAGTCGGGATTGGCTTTCTCGCAAGCCTGATTTTAGACACTTGTCTAGACAGGGTTTGGGTGGAAGGGTTGTAAGACTGTTGAGGAAATTGTGGGAAAGCCACCTTTTGTGCTTCGATGACCCGATCAAAGTCCTGATCAAGGCTGAGACCAAGATCCAGATCCAACGTGAGGCTCCGGCTCTTGAAGCTGGGGTGTCGCATCATGTAATCGTCGGATATAGGGCCAGGGGCAAGGAGCCCGTCTTCAATTTTTGGAAGTCGATTTTGGTGACGCTCGGCAATATTAGAGTGTTGTGGCACTTCGCCACTAACAATGCGCCTCTGCTCTCGCATAGTCTGAAGGTCAGCAGGTGTGGCCGAAGGGCGAGTCTTCAGCTTCGATCCGGCGGCAGACTTGATAGTCGCCGTATCGTCAGGGATGGCTGGCGAGGTCCGAGCCTCCTCTTCTTCTGGCTCTGGCAGTGGTCGGTGGATGACAGATCCAGTGTCAGACTCATCATCTTCATACTCGTCTGGCTCTCCCCAGCCCGATCCATCGTACTCAGGCTTCGAAATGAGGTGATCCGGTGTGGAAGGCCGCTGAGAGGACTCTTGGGCATCATCCATCGTCGGAGCCTCAATTTCCGTAGGCTTAGGAAGCATCAGTGACTGCAGGTCATCGGTGAAAGGGTTATGCTTCGAGCTGATTGAGCCATCTAAGCGCTCGTTGATGGAAGCGGGCGATGGTTCTTTCTCTGGGGACAAAGCTCGTGGCGTTGTTACTTGTTCTTCTTCGACCTTCTCCTCCTCCTCCTCCTCCTGCTGCAGTTGTTCTAGCGCTTGAGGAGGGTTGGAGTAAGTGCTAACGGAATCATCGTCATTATCGTCGGTCCCGTTGTTCTCCTCTTCCATTCCTTCTGCCTCAGATTCGGAATGGTACTGATCGATGATTGAATCACCATCATCATACTCCTGCTTCATAGGAACACTGGAGTCATCCTCATTTATAGCTGGGTCCTCTGTGCTAGGAATTGGCACATCAGGGTCCAGAGGCAGCTGGCGTTCCGGTGAGCTGGGCGGTGACGAGAAGTTGTAGTCGGACTCCCTGCCCATGTCCTTGTTGCCGTCTACTCTTCGCAAGATTGACTCACGTGAGATCTGTGGAGGCAGCTGGTACTCGCTGAGATCGCCAAGTGTGTCATCCTCCTCACCGGCGGCGGCCGCATCATCGTCATGCATTTCAGGCTCTGTAGCCTGGCTATCCGCCCGGTCACGCGTTCCAGCACGCCTCAGTCGCCGCTCGCGCTGCTGCTCGGCGGCAGACTTGCCGTCATCTGAGAGCATCATTAACTTGAGCCGCTCCTCGAGCGTCATCTTGCCATTGCCAGCAATGCTCTGGATGTCAGACTTAGAGAATGATGATGCAGGGGGTGGGGTTGGTAGGTTTCGCTGCGAGCCGATCATGCGCTCTGCGGTCGCAGAGAGCGAAGACGTCGAATTTCGTCTGCCATCATTGTTGCCATTACCAGTAGGCGGGGGCAGCGGTGGCAGAGGGCGATTGGAATTACGAGAGTCAGAGCGATCCTGTTGAGGAACTCCGCCCGGCGCGAAACTTGGGAAACCGTCTGCCATGGGGCTACCTCTGGGGAAGTCGTCTGTTGAGTCCTGGCGCCAGTCTTCGGGAAGGACCACCGGGGTTTGCATAGTATCCTCAAGGGTAGCATCAAAGCTTTCATCGTCACGATCGAAATCACCTCCCATGAAGTAGTGCTCCTCTTCGTCGTCGTCATCTGCTGAGTCGTAGCTGCCCTCGCGTGAGCTCGACGCTATGGATGATATGTCTGGCGTTGCCATCTCATACTCGTTGACCTCAGGAGGGCCAGCGTCGAACGTCACACTCTTTGCATAACGGTGCAAGGCCTTCCCAGAAGGAAGCTCATGTCCATCAAAAGACGCCTCATCTGAGTCCGGACCCTCACTGAGCTTGAGGCGGAGGGATGACTTGGTTGGAGAAGCACAATCTCTACTTGCGGGCCGAGGACTATTTAGAGGAGGGCTGCGGGTGGTCAAGGGCGGCGTTCTTGTCACAGGAGGGGGGGATTTCGGGTTGTAGATAGGGATCCTGGTCTGGCTCTCGGATCTTGTGTGGGCAAAAGCCTTGTTGTCGCGGTATCCGCTGATGCCAGTGCCTCCGAAAGCGTTGCCTTGGATCTTGGACAGTGGGCGCTCAACCTGTGGTATCTTGGTGGGATCGTACTCTTGCTTGGCCTCCAGGGCAAGTATGTTGCTGTTCTTCACGCGCGAGGCTTTCTGGAGTCGCTCAATGGAACTGCGACGGGTTGGGGATGGAGAACCGCGCCCAAAGACGTTCTCGGTGTTCCTAGTCTGCCAGAACAGGCGGGGCGAAGTGGCGCCCTCGAGCGGAGAGCTCTGGAATGGAGAAGAGTCGGTGTTGAGGCCCATTTTCTGAGACAGAGTGTCAGTAGAGGGTAAGCGCGCGCGGACGCGAGAATACAATAAGATTGTCAGATTGTCTCACCTTAGGAGGCGAATTCCAGCTGGGAGAGTTACGCCGCTTCTCGGATGGAGAGATCTCTGAAAGAGGACGTGGGGAGGCGCTTGACATGTTTGTTGGCGGTCGAACTGTTCCCGGCTAATCGTTGGGGTCGCACCTGGAGATGGTCAACATTGTGGCCAACAGGATCACCAAACTGAGCTGGCGCGTGACGGTAGGCCTGCGCGCGGTGAAAGGAGAAAAGGAGGGACTTACGGGCACAATCTAGGCCATCAATTTGCAACCTCTCACCTCTTGGTCAGAAAACGCAATAGCGGTTGAATATTGGATGGTTGGACCGCTATGTGGTTGAGTTCGCAAGGATGACCTTAGGACAGAGTAGTAGAGGGTGGCTGGAGCGCAGATTGCAAAGCGCGTGGCAAAGTCTTGCTGGAGGGTGAAATGCAAGAACAGGGTGAGAATAATAGAGATTCTTGTCCTTCGACAAAAGATATGGTTGACTGCCGGGTGGGGAAAACGGCTGTAGGGAATGAAGGCTAAAGGTGGTTCTGATCCTGTTGTTTACTCGATAGCAGACAGAGACAAACAAGTATATCTTGAGATGATATGAACCAGTTTTCCACCTGATCGGGTGGCAGTAAGGTTGTGTTTGTTTGCTTGCAAACCCCAAAAGAAGAGAAGAGAAGTGACTGTCAAGTCCGAGTCGAAGAATGAGACTGAAGTCAATGTTGAAATGACGATAGGAAAGGATGTGCAAGGTCAAGGTCAAGGAAGTCCAGGTAGGTAGGTCGGGTCGGAGGGGAAAAGTGTGGGTTGTTCCTTCCTGGCACCTTTCTTGCAAGCAGCCGCTCCCTTGTGTGCTCAGGGGATTGTTGAAAGCGAGTTGGGTTGGAAGGCGCGGTCCAGAGGTGCAGCCGCGTGATGCAAGCATGTGATAGGTCAGAGAAAGCGTGGAAGGTAGGCGTCGATAAACAAATGCGGCTGCCACCACGCGAGCTGCTACCCCGGCAACTGGATACGCTTCGCTGCTGCTATTTTTACACTTGCGGGTAGTATCAATCGAATACTGCCCCTTCTCCAGGATCAGCTTCCTTCTTCGCAGATCAACTATTTTCACTTGTATACATCAATTCATGGGCCTTGGGTTTGACTTGCAATCATCTCCATTACAATCGTCAAATTCGATCTCAACTCAGAGCTCCAAGCCAGGCCTGTGCGGAAGGACCCACACGGTCAGACAAGGTGGGTGGACACGCATATTCGAGGTGGCTGGTAAGTAGCCCAGCTTCTGGAGCCCATGACACGCAGGTGCCGCTGATATGGACGTTATCAACAAGGCTTGAATGAACAAGTGTTTGCAGATGAACCCCACTCGCTTCTTTTCAGCCAATCCACTCTGCAATCCTTCGAAAACCACATGCTCCGCCTGGTCCGCTCCGGCCACCGAATTACATGGTGTGACCGGCCTCGAGTCTGATCACACATCACATCTTCCCCACAACAACAGACTCGAGTCTCTCTCTTGACGGAGAACTATCTCCATGCATACATTGTCCCAGAGCAGCCTCCCAGCCTGCATGTCCACGCCGGAGACTTACCGCATTGCAGGAGCCTGCAGAATGTCAGTGCTGCCGAAGAGAGCCCACCACAGATGCCTCCTCCTGACGTCTACCTACTGCACTCTACATGGATCCTCAACCGTGCAACGCTTCTCTTTGTTTCACCCCACACACATACAAACACAGCACACAAAAGCACACGCTACGGTACCTGGGTCCTACAGAACTGCCGTTTCCAATCAGAATTTCCCCGTTGAGACCCGAAATGGATCATCAACTCAAATTAATTACAGACAGCTCATCCCAGCCTACAACCACCCATGGTCAACACGCTAGACTAGTGCCAAGCCCTGACCAGGCAGCCTAGCCATGATTTTCTTTTTTTCCAGGTTTTCCAAGCGAATATCACAAAAAGTTGGGCCCGGAAATAATATACTAGATCTTCTCGTACTAGCCAATTCTTGTTTTCCAAATCGCATAAGACGAACACGATTTTTGAGGCTGACCGAACAGTAGACGAGTTCGCGACCGGTAGCCAGGTTATGGCTGTACGGAGAGACGGCCTAAATAATAAATGAGGCTTGCACCTCTTTCAGGTACCTCTTTGTACTTCCAAATCCTTCATAGATGGACAATGATCGTTTTCATGCACGTACGATCGTACTCTCAATTCAGTATAGGTCTCTTGGCAATTAGTTGATGTTGCCAACCTCCCTCCATTAATTACCGACGGGACGACACCGGGGGGGGGGGGCGCTCCGCTCAAGCAGTATGGGGAAGGCGCTGAAAGCGTGTCGCAAAGACGATTTACTGTTGGTTCGACTACTGGCTAAGTAATCACCCACTGTGAGGTCGTAGAACGCACGTATTTTTAAAACAGATGAAATGATTCTATATGCCGTCTACCAAACAGACAAAAGAGTATAGTATGCCTTCCCATTCCATTTTCAAGTAGTCTTCGCATAAAGCGCCGGCCACGCAAAACTCCCTGCTGACCCTTGCCCACATATTACAAACTTGACAGGAATGAGAGTAAAGACAAATATTAGGGAATAGTCCATTCCTCAGGTAGTGGCAGCCTTGAATCTCGTCTTTTTTTTTCTGGCTGTAATATAATTTGGTTTGCCTTGCTGCTTGTGCGGGTGTCAACGTCCCGCCATCTAATCGTCCTCCTCGGCTACAGCCTTCTGAGCCAGGTAGAACCTGCTTGTGTTGGTCTTCTCGTCACGCTCGTGCTCGACGGCCACCTTGCTGAGCTGCGTAATGATGTTCTCCATCAGGGTGTCGGTCTTGGAGCGCTTCTTACGGCCCAAGTTGTCGAGCGAGGACATGCCAGTCATGACATAGTAGACGATCGCAATGACGATGATCACGGCGATGGAGTAGCCCCACACAACCACAATGGTAACGATGTCGGTACGACCGTCAGTGGACAGAGCGGAGGACAGCGTGGGTGGGGTGGACTGCTCGCCCGCACCGCCGCAGAACCAACCGAAGACACAGAAGAGGGTAGCGAGGATGTCGACACCGAAAATGGCAAGCACAAGCTGGAACGACGGATAGGTCTCGAAACCACGAGTGACGAAGATGAGCCAATTCTCAGTAAGCGAGATCTCCAGGAAGAGAATTCCCTGAACGGAGCCATAGTTCTGGATGACACCTCCGTTGGGGAGCCAGAGCGTTCCACGAAGGATCCAGGTGCCAACGGCGAGCAGTGTACCCAGGACAATGGAGATGATCCAGATCTTGGGCAGCTGCCACTCGACGGGGCGACGCTCGAAATGAGCGTTGTCGTAGGCGACGGCGATTGTGGCCAGATCAGCAAAGAGCGCAAGGAAGACGATCAGGTCGACACGGACGGTCTCGTTGATAGCGACCATAGAGGAAACGAGGTAAAGCTCCAAGTGCAAGCAAAGAGCGATACGGTACTGGATATAGGCCTTCATACGCTGGAAGATCTGGCGGGAGATCTTGATGGCGGAGACAATAGTAGAGAGACCGGGGGCAAGGAAGACGATATCAGCGGCAGCCTGAGCGGCCTCGGTGGCACCCTCAACAGCAATACCACAGTCAGATTTCTTCAGGGAGGGAGCGTCGTTGACACCGTCACCAGTCATAGCACTGCACACAGTCCAGGTTAGCACTTTTCTCTAGTGGATAGCAGCATAGTTGGGAATAGACTACTCACGTCAAGTGACCACGCTGCTGCAGCATCTCCACGACTGCGTACTTGTGCTCAGGGAACACCTCAGCAAACCCATCAGCACGCTCGCAAAGCTCGTGAATAGAGCTGCCAGCCATGTCACTGTGCAGCAGCTTGTCCGAGTTGTAAACCTTGGTACCAAGAGCAAGCATACGGCACGTCTCCTTAGCGATGGCAATAGCGTCACCAGTCAACATCTTGACCTGCAGACCAAGAGTCTGTGCGTCGGCAATGGTCTGGGCGGTGTCGCCACGAGGGGGGTCAAAGAGGGACAACATGCCGAGCATTTGCCAGGGGCCGTCGGCCTCGCGCACGGCGACGGCAAGCGAACGGAATCCACGGCGGGCAAAGTCGGTGGCCTTGTTCTTGAAGAGCTCCATCTGCTCGGGCGACACGTTGCAGGTCTTGAGCACAGCGTTGGGGGCACCCTTCACACACTCGTAGCGAACACCGTTGTAGGTGCAAATAGCAGTGATACGCTTAGACACGGGGTCGAAGGGGGTGAATTTCTCCGTTGTCCAGCCCTCAGAGATCATATCCCGAGCCTTGGGGTAGCGCTTCAGAGTAAGAATGGTGATCTTGTCGATAGGGTCGAGAGCCTTGATGTTGTGCGAGGAAGCCAGAGCCGCGACAGCCATCATCCAGTTGACGTCGACGCCCTCCATGAGGAAAGGCTCACGGACGGACAGCTGATTAGCGGTCAAAGTACCGGTCTTGTCAGAGCAGAGGATATCAACACCTGCGAGAGACTCGATAGCAGTGAGCTTCTGAACAATGGCCTTCTCCTGAGCGAGATAGGCAGCACCGACAGCCAGAGTAGTGGTGGTGACAACGGGCAAACCGACAGGGACACCAATGATGAGCAGAATCAGGACGTAGTGAAGCAAGTTGGTGGAGTTCTCAGGGGGGCCGGCAATGTTCAAGTTGCGGTAGAAGCCGCCAATCCATGAGACGAGGATGAAAAGGACGACAAGAACCAGGAGTGCTGTTCCGATAGAGTTCATGATGGCCTTGAAGTGACCCTGGTCCTGGGCACCCTGAACGAGAGATGCAGTCTTTCCGACGAATGAAGCCTGAGCACCGCAAGTGACGACTCCGTAAGCCTTGCCGCGCTTGCATCCGGTGGTGTAGAACACGACGTCGGTCATGTATTTGTCGACGGCGAGGGATTCTCCGGTAATAGCAGACTGGTCAATGGCGACGATGGGGTGTCCAATGTGATGGGGAGTGCCCTCATCATCCTCAGATTCAAACTTCTCCTGCCGAGGCGAGGTGATGTCTTGAGCGGTCAGCTCCGCCTGTTGGAGATATTAGCAACGCACAATGTTTACTGTCTGGAGATTTTCACGGCTGACCTTGTATTTGGCGAAACCCTCCATGCCCATATCGTAGTCGCAAATGAGTCGTGCGTCGGCAGGGCAGACTGTGCCTTCTTCAATGACCACCTGTTGTTCAAGTCAGCAGTGATCAGGGTCAAGTGAGCGCCAAAATCGGTGCTTACAATATCACCAGGAACCAGTTCTCTGGCCTTGATCTCCTGTTCTGTGCCGTTGCGGACAACAATAGCCTTCATGGAAATGTCTCCCTTCAAGCTAGCGACGACATCGGCAGCTTGCTTTTCTTGGTACCAACCAACAATGGCGTTGAGCATAAGAATTGCGAGAATGACACCGGCATCTATCCAGTCCTGGAGACCGAGAGCCAAGATGGCGGCAGCCTCCATAACATAGAGAATTGGTCCTCGGAAGAAGCCAATGAATTTGAGGAGCTTCAAGAGCGTAAGTATCAGGTTCGTAAAAGTGTGCAGTCGGCTCTCGGGGTCTTACCATGTTCTCCTTTTCAGCCGACAATTCGTTCCACCCGGCAGCCTTGCGTCTCCTCTCGACTTCTACAGCGTTGAGGCCTTCCCTCATGTCGGTGTTGAGCCATTCTGTGGGTGTAACGAAGTCACTGAACTTCTTGCCGGCCGCGGCGCCACCACCCTTCCACCATGGCTTTTTCTTTTCCTCTTCCTCCTCTTCCTCCATCACCTCGGCATTGGGATCCCGGTAGGTATCAATATACCGAATGAGACTGCGGCGTGTCAGTGAGTCTGTATCATGTATGATCACCGGAATTTTCATGCGGCACTCACCTTCGGTACTCATCTGTCGCGCCACCGCCCCCTTTGGGCGCAGCAACGTCGATGTTGGCATAGGTGTTTTGAGTTTCCGGAAGGAATTGCCCAGCCTCCACGTCCTCGTTGTCATATTGACGCAGAGGAGTGGACTGCTGCTGTTGTGACTTTTTTCCGAAGGCCTTCATCTTCTTTACGTTTGGTGCCATAAAGCAACAGGCCAGCTGTAGGAGAAACAAATGCAAAATGAAAACAGATAAGAGGAGGGAGGGGTGTAGGAGGAAGGGTGAGGGACGAAGACGGCAAGCAGGCAAGGGTTGGAAACAAACAGATAGAGGGACTAGAGGTGCCGGAGGACGAGAAGTTCTTTATATTCCCTGAGAGAGAGGTGTTTCCTCGACTAGTGCAACCAATTTCTCAAACATCCTGCTCCTGGGCGCCGGAGTAGACGATCTTCTGTGGCAAGTCCAGCTCACGGACTCGAGCAAGGGTTCACCATTGCTCCGACCAGACATCCACTCATACAGGCATAGGCGTGTAGGAGGTTGCCGTCCATAATAGGTAGGCCCTAAACATTCGCCAATTTTCTCGGCAAAGTCAAGACTTTCAAGTTTCCAATAATAGATTAAAGCATACGTGCTGTATCCTCTGAGAAGTATCCTGTTAGAGACATTCGATGTTAACACACGTCCGCTCACAATTTCTGGGCATGTATCGTGATCAACCTCTATCACGGCTTGGTATACTTCGCACGACAGTCGAGTTATTCCCCAGGTACTCGATCAGATGGACCCACGTATCCCCGGACGCGAGTAACTCTAGCAGGATTCAAGGTCTGGGGCTCCTGATATTGCTGGTCCGTTTCAATTGAAGCTGGTAGTCTGGGATGCCACTGCTGGAGCCGAGCAAGGGACGCCCGCCAGAACATGGGGAAGGCTTTGGTTCCGGTTGAGCAAAAGAAAATGCCTCAAGCGCGTACATTACACCGAAGCATGAGTAGTCGTAGACATGGTCGAAGCTCATTAGTTTCGCCTTCTGAGATAGGCGATCCAGGTGTGTGGAGCAGGGTCCCTTTCTGCAAGGGGGGACCGAAGAAGCTGAGTTTCAGCTACGGGTCTCGCCTTGGCGGAAAATCGCTGGTCGGGAGTAGACATTAGCGTGCAACACAGCGAAGACGCTGGCCCGTCACAATAGCACCAAGGATTCCGACGTAGCGCCAAGTTGACTTGGGACTGACTTGGCAGCTGTCTAGAAACTTTGAGAGCAGGAGATGGATGAAAATGGCACACGCACGAGCTTCATCACAAGCATTCTGCATCCTCGGTGGCGAGCGCGGCGCCAAGGGGATGATCACTGCAAATAAAATACCGAGACGGTCCAAGGTGGCTCTTGGCACAGTCTACCATAGTACATACTACCGTAATTCCCTTTTTGCTTGACAAGTGACGAATGTGCAATCTTGGCCAGCCGTCGGCCGTCGATTCGTCGGCGGGTAGATAGGCGAGTGCTAAGGAGAACACCAAACCAGATATGGCCACTGAGTTGTCAGAGGACCGTCTAAGCAATCAGGAAATGAGAAGCCATCGTTCAGGCACACCGACTGACCGAGCAGTTCCGCGGACCCGTAGATTAAAACGCTTGAAAGAAGCTAAGTATCACGAAGGCATAAGTCAGCTATGCAATCAAGAAAGCCCGCCCAGTTAGTACAGTCGGGTACGCTAGAGATTCGCGGGCCCCAATGCGCTCTACCTCTCCCACAGTGAAAAATACCGGCACAGCGATGCCGTATGCAAAACGGGCCGCGAAAGAAGGGGTCGTTGGAGCAAGTGAGAGGGCTGACTCGTCGAGACCTGGCCTGTCTCAATAAAGGTCATCCTCGTTGAAACGGTTGCCACCTTGGTAAAACCCTGGGGGAGCGATTTTTTCATCTGATGCTTCATCCGGCTAAACATGGGGGTTCGCTGACACAAGACTGAATTGGGTGAGAAACAATAGGCAGGTGGGCATGAAACAAACGCAAGATCTGGATGCGGGTAAGGCAAGGCATATCTTGCTGGGTTCCCCCCTTAGGACCAGGTCCGGCTGTCTGGTCCGATCAGTCGCGGTGGAAGATCCCACAATCCGAACGAGACTCCTCGGTCGTCTCGGTCGTCTCGAGTCTCTGGACACAATTTCGGGGACTCTCTGCTAACAGGCAACTCGTTCCGCACGTCTGGCACCCGGCGGCAATGAAATTCGTCCAAGCGCTGGCGACCCCCACAGACCTCAATACGACCTTGAGGCTTATACGGGACGTGTTGAACAACGTGAGTCGCTGTCGTAGCAAATGCCGATGCAAGAGACTCGCCACAGGTGGTGGTAGCGAGCCTGCTAATCTTAGCATGGGCTTGCGCGAAGACGGGCGGTGAATGACTATGCCGACTGATCTTTTAGCCCACCCGGTGCATGTCAACTTGGCAATAGGGCTCCAGGCGTCGTCCAAAGTGTTTGATAGGACATCTAGCTGGATGTGCGCACGTCGCCTCCCACATGCTTTGTCTGGTCTTGCGCGACAAGAATTTGTTATTAGCGTCGCGTCTTCGCTGTTGGACTTGAGGATGTCTAGGCGAAGTTTCAAAGGCGCCGATGAGGTCTCGTAGGGACAATCCTTGGCGAGGCACAATTCCGCTGGGGATCTACTGCAAAGAAGTCGTCGCATATAATTGTCCGACACGCCAAGTTTCCTGGGTCCCTTGGCTGAAAACACCTACGGGCGTACTTGCCACTGACAGCAAGACGTGGGACCCTGTATCGCATCACCTACTTATCACCGTCGTACCGGTGCTTTCGGCGGTTCGCCGGTATTGTCGATCAGAACTCAGGATGAGAAACGCATGGATTTACCCATACTTGCATCAACTTCCGCCAAGAGATCGGCGGTCAATTTTTCTAGCGTCGAACATGCCTTGGACGACACATGCCGCCAATTATGTCTGGAATCCTGCAAGACACGTACGCGCGCGACTGTCTTTCTGTGCTTGCGCCGAGAGCGTCAAGTCCGGACAAGACGTAGCGGAATGGTGCTTTAGAATCTGGGCAGTGAGGTAGTCATACGAGAGAGGAAGTCAAAAGGCTGCAGCTCGGTAAATGTGAGGCTCTTCGGGAAACCCGATCAGAAGCCCACGGGATGTACATGTAGGGGTTCAACAACAGGGACAGGGGTGGTGACGAGTGTAGAGCGATAAGAGCCTTATCGCTCAGCTGCTCGGCAGGCAAGGCGAAAATTTACTGCACGTCTTGTTCATTGTAGCGTGCCGATTACAACAAATTCCTCCCAGCACCACAGTACTCTGCTGTCACTCAGCCAACCAGTGTGTCACTGAGAAACAAACGGGACACGGACATCTCTTGTCAAGATGGTGAAGCGAAAGCTTGATGAGAATGACAAGCCCGCCGCGGCGCCCCTGGCCTCTTCCCCAGATCCAGACTCGATCAAGTCTGCTCCAGCTGGGGAAGACGCCAAAACCACCACAAACCCCAGATTCTCCGATCTTGGCCTCGATCCCCGGCTTCTGCAAGCTATTGCCAGCCAGAAGTACCAGAACCCTACGCTGGTTCAGTCCAAGGTCGTGCCCCTGGCTCTAAACGGCCAAGATGTCCTCGCCAAGGCGAAGACTGGCTCGGGCAAGACCGCCGCCTACTTGCTACCACTACTACATGGTGTCCTGAAGCGGAAACAGGTATGTTTCGTTTCCTCTTCTGGGTCCATACAACGGCGCAGATAATTCTCCGGGTCGACCCGTCGCAGAATTGAGCTAATTTGTAGCAGACCGACCATGTCACGTCCACCGCCGCCCTCATATTGGTGCCGACCCGGGAGCTTGCCGACCAAGTCCTTCGAAATGTCGAACAATTCTCAGCATTTTGTGCCAAAGACGTCCAAGCCGTCAAATTGACCGATCAAGTCTCGGAAGCTGTTCAACGATCCATACTCTCGAGCGCTCCGGACGTTGTCATCTCAACGCCCGCAAGAGCTTGGCAGAATATCAGCAATGGGGCTCTCTCCGTAGAGAACTTGACTCATCTGGTCCTCGACGAAGCTGACCTAGTACTTTCATACGGCTACGATGAGGACCTCCAGAACATCGCTCGATCTATCCCGAAGGGCATCCAGACCATCTTAATGTCTGCAACTTTGACCACAGATGTAGACACGGTCAAAGGATTGTTTTGCCGCGATCCTACGGTCCTTGACCTTGAGGAGCCCGATGCAGAAGGAGAAGGAGTATCTCAGTTCTACGTGAAGTGTGGTGAAGATGAAAAGTTTCTGTTGGCCTATGTTATTTTCAAGCTACAGCTGGTCAAAGGCAAATGTGAGTTGAAGGACGGGACATTTTATCAACACCTCAATCAGTCACTAACCTGAAGATGTCGCAGGTATTATATTCGTAGCGGATGTCGACCGCTGTTATCGTCTTCGACTCTACTTTGAGCAGTTTGGTATTCGGGGTGCCATTCTGAATTCAGAGCTACCAGTCAACTCGAGGCTACATGTGGTCGAACAGTTCAACAAAAATGTAGGTTACTACTTCGTCTTGTGGTACGGTCAAATCTGCCTAGAACTTCGCTAACTCCGCCGTCCCAGGTCTACGACATCATTATATGCTCGGATGAGGTAGAAGCATTGGGGGATGAGGACCGACCACAGGATGACAAGGACAACGCTGGTGATAAAAAGGAAGAAACCCAGCCCAAGAAGAAGCGAAAGACTTCCAAGCGAGATAGGCTCGAATACGGAGTATCCCGCGGAATCGACTTCCAGCATGTGGCAGCTGTCATCAACTTTGATTTCCCGACGTCATCAAAGTCCTACACACACCGGATTGGCCGTACAGCACGAGCGGGCCAGCGCGGCATGGCTCTCTCGTTCGTAGTACCGAAAGACGAGTACCGAAAGCACATACCTACCACCGTGGAGACAGCAGAGCACGATGAGAAAGTTCTTGCGAAGGTCATCCGTCAACAACAGAAGCGAAACAAGGAAGTCAAGCCCTACGTCTTTGACATGAAGCAGGTCGAGAACTTCAGGTACAGAATGAACGACGCCCTGCGTGCCGTCACAAGGAACAGCGTCCGAGAAGCTCGGACCAGGGAGTTGAGGCAAGAGCTGGTCAAGAGTGACCGGCTCAAGCGTCATTTTGAGGAGAACCCAGCTGATCTGGAGCACCTTCGACATGATGGTGAACTCCGCGCAGCACGCACGCAACCTCATCTCCGAGCAAAGCATGTACCGGATTATCTCCTTCCAGAGGGTAAGAAGGCTCTTACGGCGGACCAGGTGGGCTTTGTTCCGCTCAGGAAACAGAGTGACCACAAGCACCGCAAAGGCAAATTCTTTAGGAGCAAGGGAAAGAAACCAGGGGGTCGACAGTCTGATCCACTGCGGACATTCAAGGCAAGAAAGAAGACGAAATGAGCCTTTCAATAAGTGGACGAGATGGCGTGGAATAAAATGCATTGATACCCTGCTGCAACAATGCTTTGAGACGCAATAGCGGCGTGTGATGGCAATATCAAGTCAATTCTCTGTGTCTCAAAAATTTGGCGTGCACGTCCCCAAGAATATTTATATTGGGGTTGCGACGGCTCACATTCGAGCTTCCTCTGGACTCTGGTTTCCAAGTCTGCGTGAAATACCATTTACATGAGGATGCTGCACTCGTTTGTCTCATGCTGTAGCACTAGTCTGTACCACTGGTATTGAGCACAGAAGTCGATGGGGCCTCATCCGACCCGACCATCAGAAAGGGAACCGTGTCGCCAAGGACCCATGCTAGCATCCAAGGGCGCGCTACGGGAGGCTGAGGGCCTGAGAGCTCAAATCTTCAGAATTAGCATCACGGCCGCCTAGAATTCCGGCGGGCTGGCTATTGTTTTCAGTTGCTTCACGACCTGCGCCGAGCTACTTGGCAACGCCTATACAGCCTGGATAGTGAAGTTCACAGACGTCATTCGTCTTGTTAGCTTCTTCGAATACTCACCAATGCCCTTATGGACCACATCTTGAAAATGATAAAATCGCTGTTGGGCCCTTGTATTTTAGGAATAGAGATGCTCATCCACCGACCTATCTTCACGCAAATCATATCGAAGCTAATACTTTTCGAGGCCCGGCCTTTTCACATACTCATCTCCACATCGTAAACATACCTCAGTAACTGCGCCATTATGCAGTTCTCATTTTCGCTGTTGCAATTCGGCCTATTGCTAGCTTCGGTGGTAGCAGGACAACTCGGCGGAGGTCCAAATGCGGGAGCCGGGGCAGGTTGGGATGTAGATTGGAAAGACACGACCATTAGGCAGCCGACAGACTTTGAGGCCACTCCGCTCGGTAACGATGCCTACACCGTGACCTTCAGTAGAGATACCAAGGACAACAAGTATCAGCTGTCATATTGGATTACGTACGGCTCCGGCGAGAGGTATGCGAGACTTCCTGTTGTTTAGCTGATGCTCACCGCCACCCACTAAACAAGCAACTGCTGACCATAATGCACTTTTACAGCAGCGGACAAGAGGAGACTGGGGCGGTTGATTTGGCCTACGTGGGTTCCCCAGATGCCTCGGGTTTCCAGACTTACTCTGCACGCTTGCCGAATGCCAAGTCTGAGCGATTCACTACTGCTACCAACGGGGTCGAGATCTATTTCACCCCCAAGGATACAAGCGAGATTGGATATGTCATCACCACTCCTATATCGAAGTAAAGAGTCCGAATGATGGTCCAGAACGTCTTCTGTTTCTTTTAGCCTCTATACATCTAAAAATAAAATCAGTGAAAAGTAACATCGCCCACAAATTCCTAGGGCATATTCACCGAACAGTTTCTGACTCCGCTGCAAAAAATGCGTTCCTACAGATAACAGTGCCTTCTTCCACAAATATCGTACTTTACAGAACCGCGTCCTCGTATCATAAGTGGGACTCTCGTGGTGACCCAAAACAAAAAAGAATTAAGTCTCGGTTGATACAATTGGAGACGATGTCTCTGAAACTGGTCCACTTAACGTAACTTGCACAATAAACTTTCGATCTTGAATAGACTTGGCCAAGTTCACGACAGCATGTCAAGATATATTCAATAATGATCGCACCAACTTCCTCGGTATTGTATTCATCAAGATCCACGTTATAGTCCGCGCCCATCTCGTATCCCTTGAGACGAGCAGACTTCAACGCGGCATGCTGCAACCCCATCAAACGTCGTCAGCATTCCTTCAGCCCAGCCTTGCCTGCCCACAGTGAAAGGTCCTTGACACTGGATCATCTATCTAGCTTGGCAGCACGCTCTCGCCGGGCTGTATAGTCTCATGCAGTATGGCCGCTCGATGACCTCTCGTCAACCAGCCGTACACGGGATAGTACTTGTCCAGCCAAGGGATCAGGGTCTCAGCGCCAGGAATGTTGCCTCTTTTCCGCATAAGGTCGCAGATGATCGAGAACAGCGGTCATAGAGTCACGGAACAATGTCAAGTCGAAGTCCTGTGAGAGGGTATACAAGCCCTCTTGCATTACAGGATGAGTAGCAACTTGGGTCCGTATCAAATATTGACACGTGATGATCTAGGATAACTCACTTAGAGAGTCATCCTTGTCGAGCCTCTCAAATGGGATAGCTAGGTGTGTCGATTTAGCGAGGACACTACTTTGAGGGATGTGGAAACTCACCGTCCCCAAGGGCTGTTTCCAGGATGACCAAGGGCGTGCGCAAAAATATAAGGGGAAACTTCGTCTTGTGTGACCAAGTGTTCTGTGGAGCCAACAATGTGCTGGAAAATAAATCGGCTTCGACTAAATAGGTCAAAGTCTTCCCGTAATCGTAGGAGATATGGATAAGTTGAGTGCAGATAGCACTATGTCAGCGAAGTCACAATATCTTTATATTCCTTTCTCCCCCTTCTCGCCAAGTATCTCCATCCATAGATCCAACCACGAATAAGCCAAGGAACCCTGTCTTAGTCCCAGGCAAACGAATGTAATCATCTCGCCTCTCTTGACAATCATGTTATGACCAAGTCCTGAGTATCGTGAGCTAAGCGGGGGTCTCAAGGAGCCTGACACATTGAGCAGTGACCAATTCATCACAATACCAAGCCATCATGAGGAATCCGAGAAAGCCTACCTAGGTAAAGCCGGATTCAGGTTGCCGTGAGTAAGCAAGCACATCATATTATTTGTTGACGCTCATACAAGCAACTTGCAACATCCCCCCACATGTGAATATCGCGAAGGAAGCTGTGCTGTATTTTCGTGATAATGAATGAGTCCTTGGATGATGAGTTGGTGGCGTCGATTGGAGAAGCTCATTGGCCACCCAGAACCCATCATGTCCGAAGATATACATCAGCATATTGTAATGTGATTGCAGACTTTTGACAAAACCTGCTATAAAAACCAGTCTGGATTCCTGACTTCTGGTACCAATTGGGCAAGGGGTGCAAATACAGGCGAGCTGGACCGACAGCCGGCGCTGGAGAAGAGCTATAGTGCTTATCCTCCTGCATCTGCAATGTATATTCCCCTTAGGTACCTTTCATAGGAGACATGAGAAATGGGACTATTGCCTTGCTACACACTAACTGAGGGCGCTTGACTGAGCCCATGCTGCATGCTCTACATATCAGGCTACCACCGAAGTGATGCGATGCGCATGCAGAAAATGCAGAGGTGCTTGCGAATTCTGTGTGGACTCCCAGAAAATAATCTGGAAATTCAGACTGAAACGAAAAGGATCGGCGAAAATCAGGCCCCCTCGCACAATCTTTGAACTTTTGACACTTCCACAGATGGACCAATTTCTAGGGTTTTCTTATGTGTGTGTCTTTTTTGTTTTGAGGGGGAAAGGGTTGTTGGGTGGGGCGTCTTTGAACCCTTAATGGCCTGGATTTTCGTTTTGTATGTGTGGATGCGTGAATGGATCCGTTTTTCACGTTTAAGCTTATCTATTCTGGATCCACGCTCCGCTACCAAAATTCAACCTTATTTGGTCTGCCCATCTTGCACTGTCCCAATTCTCAACGTCCTGTTGACCGGGTAGCTGGAAAGGACAGTATGCGATCTACGTGACGCAAGTGAAGTCTTTATTCAACCAAGCCTGCCAAAGTCGATCACGTGGCGCAAGACGTTCAGTACCTACCTAGGTAGCTTCCAGTAAATTCAGAACCAATCATGAATCGGATATGGAGGGCTAAGCGACCCCATGCCGAGAAGGATGCTCGGTCTGTTTGACTATAAACTGTGAGTGAGCACCCCTGCATGAATGCTACATATATCCCCTGAATCGGCTTGGAGGCCTCATCCAAGTGGTTCCAAGGTTGAGTATTTGTCACATCCTGATACTTCCAAGCCACCTTCGAACTCAACTGACCAAGGCTTGTGCACAACAGTTCGGAGGGCTGGTCCAAGTATACCAGTTCTTCTTATTCAATTTCTTTCCCCTTGAAAGTCTACGTGCAGCAACAATGGCTTTATTGCTGTGTTCGGACATAACGCTTCTTAGTCGCTACGCCCTGAGGGCCTGGTTTCACGAGCATGTCCCAACGTTGGTGTGTTTCATACGAATCATCTGAAGCTCAAACCTGACCAAGCTGAGAATGTCCTAGACTAGCGACCTCTCAAAATGGCACTATGGGACGTCCCGGTGCGATCCCTAAGATGCGTGAAACGATTTCCTTCGGGCCAAGACCGTGCGCTTTGTAGTTCGACCTGATATAAGCTCTTGACTGAAGATACCAAAGCTCAACATCAGATTGCTTTGGTGTAAAATTCCACTACGGCCTCGCCGCTCCCATACACCATCTTCTCGCCATCTCTCACGCCCTCACACGCCCTCACCCACATCATCGCCTCTACATACCATTCACAATGGCGCCAGCCGCCTTCATATTACTAGCGTGCGCGTTGTCAGCAGCCTTCGCACACGAGATTTCTGGTTCACTCCACCATCATGGCATCCACGAAATCCCAGGCTACTGCCACTCGCCAATTCTCCGCTCCTTCCCTCTGCTCTCCAGCCCTATTTGTTCCAATGATACGCTCACCACCAAGTATCAAGCCTCATCCTCACACTCTGGCTGGACACGTGCAACATCGTGCTCCACGGCCACGAACGGAACCAACGAGTACTGTGTCTTGGCAAGCTCGACTTTTGCCAATGGACGCGGCCTCAGCGTTATCATGTCACCCGAGCGCGCCGATTATATTGCCAGCCTGCCGTCGTTTACGAATGAGTATGTGCTCAAGCACGAGAACAAAGAACATGATACGGAGTCAACACCATACAAATTCGTACATGTGCCGGGCAAAGACGTAGGCGTAGTAGCGACACGACCAATTTACAGGGGCGAACATTTGATGAGCCACACACCGGCAATAATGATTGATTATGGGGCGTTTGACCATTTGAGCCAGGCTGAAGTCCTGCGGTTGCAAGTGGAGGCAGTGGAACAGCTGCCGAGTGCCCTACGGGCCAAGTTTTTGGACTTATCGACGCATAGCGGGGCTTCAGATCATGCAGAGAAGGTTGAAAAAATCCTCAAGACGAATGCGTTTGATGTGGACATTACGGATGACAGGGAACACGGGCTTTACGTTGTGTTTCCGGAAAGTAAGTACATGCGCACTTCAATGCGGCGGCGGTAGTCTTTGTGGGTGGATCTCGGCTGACGACGGAAATGTGCAGTTTCACGGTTCAATCACGACTGCCGTCCAAACGCAGACTACTGGTTCGACCCAGACACTCTCGTACAGCACGTGTATGCCACAAGAACCATTGTCCCGGGAGAGGAGATCAGTCTCACGTACATGGAGTAAGCATGCATCCAGAGATAAAGTCGCACCAACGGACGTCCAGACACATCTAACAAACCGTTCGCTCTTACAGCCCGATACGACCACGCGCCAAGCGCCAACAAAAACTCCACAATGTCTGGGGATTCAAGTGCTCTTGTTCGCTCTGTACCCAACGGCCGGAGCTAACAGCGGCATCGGACCAGCGCATCAAGCAAATCAAGAAGATCCGCAAGCAACTCGAGGATTACTCGACCAGTTCGGCGGCAACGCCACAGATGGCGGACTTGTTTGTCAGTCTCTACGAGCAGGAGCGGCTAGATGGGTCAATCTATGAAGCGTATGCATTCGCAGCCATTGAATGGAACGGGGTGGGCGAGCCGTGGCAGGCTGTGAGGTACGCGCGACTGGCTATTGAGTATGGACTTGCAGCAGTGGGGCCAAACGATCAGGATGTCATCGAGATGAAGACACTGACCGAGGATCCGTGGGGACACTGGAGTTGGATGTTGAGGACGAGCAAGAGGATGAGCTGGGGGAGGATGAGGGAAGTATCGGGTTCGTACATGAGAGGAGGCGAAGACGAAGACGAGGAGGAGGATTGATTGCAAATTTGCTGTTGGGCAACTGGCGTTCTGGAACAGGTGAACATGTGACCTGATTGGGTATTGTGGAAGAGGGTACACGGCGTTGTTGCGACTTTCTTCGCTCCTCGTGGTTCTGGATTGGGCTGGCTGGGGCTTCATGTCAGCCAAGCATGCGAGCGAACAGGTTGATGTCGAATTGTGTCAGAAAAAAGTCTTTGTCTCACCGGCAGCAATCGCGACGGCATCTCGCACGACGCGTAGTACTGCGGTGTTCGTGGATGTTGTGCCCAGTGTTCCTTTCTGTCTTGACTAGGTATCTAGGTACCTATAGGTAGATATTTCATCAGCTCCCAGCGAGGAGCCTTAAATTGCGTCACCGGTGTTGACTGTTCATGCGAGGCGCTGTCAACCTGCTGGACCCCGCCAAAAACCACCCCGCCAGGATCCAACTCGCTACCTAATCCTTGCAAGATCAACACCTCTAGAACAAACTCACATCATAGAAACGACCTCAGGTCACCCAAATCTCGCGCCCGGAAAAAGACACACATACGCTCTCGAATTTTGCTGTTTTCTCCCACCCAAGAATTCAACTCGGAAACAAGACTAATTTCCAATGGCCGACACGTCCAAGGCAATCGAGGCTCTGACCGAGTCGCGGCCTCCCGCCACGGACCGCTTCACCTACCTGACCATCATCGAGAAGTTCATGTCGCCCGAAATCCTGCCTCAGCTCAACGACATTCTGCAGGATCCTCAACTCACCCAGGAAATCGGATGGGACCTCGTTGAGATGCTGGTTCCCGTGCAGGGGTGCGAGACATGCCTGGAGACCGTTGCTCGCCTTGGCAACCCCAGGGAGACAATCGTCAAGGTCTTGGAGGTCATAGAAGGTCTGCAGGGCAATGAACGCTCCCATGAAGACGACCTTGATCTTCTTGCTGGCGAGGAGGATGACGGTGACGAGATGGGGGAGACAGTCAAGGGCAAGGAGCCCGCCAAATCCCCAGAAGAGGTCACACGGCGCTTCATCATCCTACTCGGCATGCTCGCCATCCTGCACAAGCGCATCAAGACCAAGTACCCCTCGCGCTTCCTCGCCACCACCCTCCTCACCGTCTACAGAACGTACCAGCCCAATCAGGAGATGACCGCCTCCGTCATAAATCTAGTTCACTCGCTCTCAGCCTTATCCGGCCAGACACCCCGCCCATCCCTGCCCACGCGCAAGTCCAGCATCGAAGTGGCCAACCCAGACCGCCATGGGGACGCGTCTAAGAATGCGCCGGATCCAGAGGCCGACAATGAGGTGGCCCTGGATCCGGACGAGGAGGAAATTCAGCGCCGGCTGTTGCTGTCTTTTACGAGTTGTGTGCTGGAGAGTTATGTCAATGCGAACGACATGCAGTGGTCTAGACGACTATTGGAGTTCTATAATCCCGAGAAACTCGTTCCCGGTAGGAAGACTGCGACTGCGGCGTTCCGGGAGGTCCCAGAGCTGGAAAATAGGGATACGACGGTGGGGAAGTTGGTGGTAAGTGATCAAGTTTTATTCAACTTCTTGTGCTCAGTGAGACGAACACTCACACGAGGTATAGGCACTTACCCGAGATTTGGGTCTGTCGTCATGCTCCGAGTCTCTCATCCGCGACATCTGCAGCCGGCCCGTCAACAGGGAACCGCTGAGGAACACAGACGAGGTGTCCAAAGCGGCAGACATAGGACTCTCAACCGGCGGCACAATTTGCCTGCTTGCATATTGGGTTTTCTCATCTACAGTGTTCGAAGCCGATCAACCTTGCCCAGACATGCATCTTTTCCCAGATCACCAGATGCTTCTCGAGAACTATCTTGGCGATGAACCTCAGCAGCGCATCCTCCAGGGCCCTGCTACTATTGAATCCATCATCGTCCTAGGCCTCTGGATTCAGGAAAACAAACTTATCACCGCCCCCTCCAACAGCGAATCGAACTTCATGGTCTATCATCACGCCCTCACGCTTTGCGCTGTTTTCCACGAGTCCATCCACGTGCGCAACGCCTCCGTGACGTTAGCCGGCCTCGTCCTTCATGACGATCCAGACGATACAGATCGCCTCAAAATCCTCGAAGACCTGCTTGAGAATTGTGTTTTCGCGACACTCAAAGCCTGTGCATTAACCTGGCTGCGTGAGGAGCTTATCATCGCGCACAAGTCCGCCGCCCAAAACAACAGTACTGTCTTCCACTCCACGCAGTGCATTGAGCAGTTGCAATACCACATCTTCCCCAACCTAGTTGCGACCCTCGACAAGGCTGGTCCTGAGGCGCTGCTGGAGTATTGGACCGAAAACGCGGCGTTCCTGCTACAGGCTGCTAATTTTGCGTATTTCCTGTTTGCGAGCGATGTGTGCAAGGAGGTGGTGCCCGAGGCCATGGCTGGGGCTGTTGAGCAGAGGTATGTCGAGCCGTTGCTGGCTGCGGCGGCGAAATTGGAGGAGCGCGCCAAGACGGAAGAGGGCGCAGGAAATGTATTGTCTGAGCTTGATATTTTGCAGACTAGGCTGAAGGCTATACCGCTTCATTGAATGGGATTGGGATCATCGCGTCTCCCCATTCACAGTGTCTCTCAGGTCAAAGGTGAGACTCGGGCGGAGGATTACACTTCAGACTAGATTTCTTGCTTTCCTAGACCCTGTGTAAAGCAACAGTCAGCCTGAATTGACGACGCTTGATTGACCGCGCTAATGTGTACCTAGGTAACTTGCTTTCTAATAGCGGTGGTCTCGTCATTGTAGTAGGCCCTTCTTAACTGTCAGACCCAAGAATCATGAGAAGTCCACATAAAGAGGAAGATTTCTCCGAGTCGGTGCCATGCGAGGGAGCCTCGAAAAGACTATCCCAATACTCTTGGGCGACCCCAGGAGCTCATACAGCTACACACGTATGTCTCCTAGCTGCTGCACCACATCCTCATAAAACGCCATGGACAACTTCGCAGCAACCGCATCGCTCGTCTCGTCGCTGCCATCCATCAGGCCTAGCTGCTCTCCGCCAGCGACACATCTCCTGGTAGCATCCTCAAATTTCTCTCCCATATTAGCGCCGATCTCTTCGATGATTTTCGGCTCTAGCAACTGACTCCTGACGCTCAATGCTGCCCGGCGTGATCTCCGCACGGCGTGCAGGTCAATATCCAATATACGGTCCACCGTCTTCCAGTATGCTATCTCTACGAACATGACGCCTAGACTGTAGATATCGAAACTCCTCTTGAATCGTTCTCTTTCCTCTGCGTAGGTACTTGACTGTGCGTGCGGATGTCTGTACAAGTCATTCTCGATATCGTCTGGAATCTGCGTCATCTCGTCCTTGGCTTGTGGGCGAGAGAAATCGAATCCCGACACATAAGGCTTGTCATACGCCACCTGGCCGCTCGCAGTCCTGAAGAAGATGATGTTGTGGCTCCGCAGACCTTTGTGTAACCAATTGACGGCGTGAAGGTAGAGCAGACAGTGCGCTGCCGCGTGGGCGAGCATGACGCGCTCCGTCACGCGAGGCTTTCGGACTGTCCGGAGGAGCTCATGAAGAGAGACGGGGGGAAGGGAGGTGTGCACGTCTTCGGGACGCTCAAAGATGAGGCCGAGCCGGCAGTTGGCTATATCGTCCTCTTCCTCCTCGTCGCTGGCCTCTCGTGCCAACGTCAAAGGTGGTGCCTTGTCGAAAAAGCCCAAGCAATGAGGTGTTCGGAAGGCGTCGGGCTTGGGACTATGGTGGAGCAGAGCGGCCAGCTTGCGAGTCCGTTCAATGATCACTTCTTTGGTTGGATTGGCTTCGCCAGGTCGTTCGGCCTCGTAGTCCTTCCACTCTATCCAACACTTTTTAGTGGCCCCCTCAGGTAGCTTCAAGAGCGCCTCACACCTGGGCGCGTCTGACGTTTCGGGGTTGAGGATGACCATGGAACGGTCTACCTGCAGGCTCCGCTGCTGACTTGGCTCGTCTAAAAGATGCCACCCATTAGCGAGGGACAGGTCTTCAGCAAGGGCATCTCCCGATCTGGAGTCTTACCCAACCCGAGTCTCACAGCCGCAGCCGGGTCCCATGTCTTGTTATCACCATCCATTGACTGATTAAAAGCTTTGAATTTGGCCAATTGCGATAGCAATTGTAATCCCGAAGCGTTGCTCCGCTTATACATCTCGGACAAGGGCATGGGCACGCCCACCGAACCACCCGTCTTCATTGCCGCTGTGCCATTCATTTCAAGCTTGATATTCAACGCCTGCACAAGCCGACTCAGATCGGAGATACGATGGTGTAGCTGCAAGACGCCGCGGTTTGTATCTTGGACCGTATGATGAATCTCACTCTGCATCGACGCGTCAAGTATGTCCGTCATGTTGTCATTGAGCGTCGAGAACCGCGCCAGCAGCATCTCGAACCCCGCCTTGTCGAACGAAACCCACCTAAGCCTCGTCACGCCCTCCTTTGATTTTTCTTTCAAACTCCGCATAGCTTTTCTGATGAAATCTCGTCTTCGTGCCGGCAGTGGGAAATTCGCCGCCGCCGCATCCTTCTCAGGCGCCTCGAGCTCCTCCTGGGCGGCCGGGGCGGGATTAAGAAGGTTATTCCTCTCTGCGTGCCTCCGGAACTCATCAAAGAGGCACTGTATCTGGACGAGCAGGTCTAGGACAGTGGTCCGGTGCAGTACGAAGGTGTTGGACGCGAGGATCTTGGCCGAGCCGTTCGCTGCGTCCAGGCCCATGAGTCCAGAAGTCTCGCTCCAGGCGAACAGGCGCTGCTGCTCCATGCGAAGACGCAGGTTGAGATACTTGCAGTCCTCGGGAAAGTCACATGCTGTGATGAGAAGCTGAATACCTGGACCTCAGTTATCAGGATATATGGATTGGGTTCAGGGATTTGAGACGAAAGGTTGCTTGCCTTGGATGCACCCCGTGTATATCTGAAATCCGACGCCAGCAACGCTGAGGGCCAGGCCTGCTGCACTGACTGGGTCCATGTTGCGCAGTACCTACGTAGTCAATGGTATCAATTGTGCCCTGAACTGGTTGGCCATCTACCTAGGTAGGTACATGGCTAGGTAGGCATCTAGTCGATATATCACATTGGGTCTGACAGTTCCCAGAGAGAATGCAAGTGGGTCACGGAGATTTGTTTTGTTGTGTCTAATGCCGACGTCTGCTGCAGGCTGGGTTTTCACTGCGACACTATAAAATGGGCTACTTCTGATATCCACCACGTGTTGTGATCAAGATGTGTTTTGTGTGATGCCGTACCCATTTTCTACTGGAATTTGCGCTTACGGTGCCACCGCCGCCACGGTGGCTGGATCACGCAGAAAGAGCAACGTTTTCTGTGTGGGAGACTGCTGCCAATCGTCATGCAGTGATAAAGTCTCCAGAATATCCCACCTTCGACTGAGAGATTACATAAGGTTGATGGAGTACGAATGCAACTGCATGAAACCGGAACATTACTCCTTCTTGTCTCCGCTGCATCCCCAGACCTTTTCACGGGGGGCAAAAGAAGAAGAAGAAAAAACCCCCCATCAATGGCAGAGTAACATGGCTCGATACTAACTTCGTCAATCACGAAAAGCTTATGTGCCAGTGTGCCTGCTTCCTTGTCATCTCACGCTACAAGTGCCGCTCTTGAATTGCCCGTATAAGGATCCACTGAAGCCAGGGGAGACGTCTAGGCCTTTGACTAACTTGAAAGGGCTGGATCCGGAATTTTAATATAAGTGCAATTGTCCTACGAAATACTACTGGTGCAGGTGCATGCTAGCTGAGCACATACAATTTCGAGCAGCTTATTTACAGTTACGAGATTGATCTCTCTGATATCCCCATGTCCTTGATGCGACCCTCCCGGGGATTGCGTTAGGTTCGCCAAGTCCCATCCGCAGACAGCTGGAGTTTTTCCAATGTGGATGCACCACTTCTGCATGACACAAGGAGCTATCAGCAAGCAGGTGTTTTAAGAATTTCCTTCTTCCAGCTCGTGTCCTATTTACATAACTAAGTAGATGCGTTCTAGGTACCTTACCGCCGAGGCATGCAGCCACTGGGGGTGTGGTGTGCCGACTACCGCCTCGGATTGATCATTGGGGCGGAGGATCTGCTAGCCGGTTTAGCCCCCCTTCAATATTGCAGAAATAGCTTCATCAACAAATGTGTGTTGATGTATGCATGACTAGTTGCATTTACCGTGGCGATTCCTAGCGCTGACGATAGCCGACTACTACACAGGACTTAGGTACCCAGTCAGCCAGCGATCAGCAATGGGGGTGGGCAGCATGGGCAGTGAGAGACAAAAGTGTGGCTTGGGCGCTTCGAATCCACAGTTCCTCCTCTCTGAGTTCCTCCTCTCTGATAGCTGTTATCAGTTCATGTCCTTGCACTGCGTTTCCAGTCCTTCAATGGAAACGAGACACCGTCATCTTGACACTGTCCAGCCTGAAATCCACCTCTGGTCCCAATGAGCCCTCAGAACGCTCGCTTCGAATAAAGGCATCGACTTGATCATACCTCTTCCAACGAAATACCGTGGCATGGACCTTTCGAAGTCTGAACAGGACCCAAAAGATGACTTCAAAGCGGCTGATATGATCCCCGCCCAAGATGGCGTCACGCAAGACCACGAAGAAAAAGTCAGCACAGGCTGTTCCGGCTTGGGTTATTCCGACTTGGAGGTCGTCCAGACACCTGATCTAGAGGTGGCAGGCAGCGATGCCTCACAAGCCATTCCGCCGCCGCTCTACCGGCCAAAGTACCAAGAGCACCAGTCATTCGTAGACAGATCACTGCCCGAGGGGACCTACCAACCAACAGGTGCCCCATATCTTCCAAATTCCTCAACAGGGAGTACAGCAAACGATTATCACTACAACGGTGGGAAAGACCCCTTCCATACATCAGCAGAGTCAGCCAGCAATCGAAGAATATGCGGTCTGCAACCACGAGTGTTTTGGATTGTGTTCGCTGTCGCGCTGTTTGGCATTGTATTAGCCATAGCGGTAGGATTAGGTGTAGGTTTAGGCCTCAGAAGCACCAACAGCTCTACAGCCAGGTACGTTACTTTGATGGAATACTCCATGCACATCTCCACTATACCTGGATACACCAGTTGAGACTGGCAACTTCCTTCTACACACTGTCGACAAGGGTGCTCGACCGGGTGGTGATCGAGTCGTCAGGAAACGCCTCATTGAGACGGTGCTGGGCGGTGGTCCCAGAGATGATCCAGCAAACAGAGATACCATCAAGTTGCTACAGTCATGTCGCCCACATAATGGATATCGACTTGGAACTGACCATACATGTAGTGATCCAAGTACAACATCCTCCAGCACAACTACGCTCCCCGCCGCAGTAGCCACGGCGACACTCAGTTCTGATACAGCCATCATATGCCCTGGTGCCAACCGAACTCTGTACAGTGACCCATCCTCGACAACGGGACAGAAATACCTAGTGCTCTGCGGCCGAGACTACAACAGTGCCCAAGGAGCTATGGACCTCATCTCGATGAATATAACGACATTTGAAGGTTGTGTGAGCGAGTGTGGCGCCACGGAAGGATGCATTGCTGTCGGTTGGGGATCTTATTATGGCGTCTTCACCTGTTGGTTGAAGAGTGCAATCGGGACGCCGAACGTGAGTCCAAATTGGTACGCGGCGGTGCAGGACGACGATGGTTGAGCGTCGAGCACACGCCCAACATCAGACACATGTCTTCCAAGATCATCTTTCGAAAGCGATACATAGGGAATAAAACCAGGTCTGCTCATTTGATACATCACGTCCTCACAGAAAGACTGGCGGATCGGACATAATTCGACCATTCCAAACCTTGGAAGCCTTCATAATTGTCGCGCGTGTATTCAGGCACTTGCAGTCTCAAACTGGTTAGTAAGGCTAGATTGCCATGGTTTTTGGAGCATTCGAGAGCTGGTATCAAATTCAGGAAAGAAGTAAAGTCTAACGCCTTGCTTAATCTATAGTGGTGCGGATGTGTTGGAGGGGGGGGGGTCCACACCCAATTCATCTTTTCAACATCAGGACAAGCCAAGCGGCGACTCGATACCCCAAAATAATACCAACCATGATACCCACATTCCGTCCAATATTTGCGGGCTGGTAGCCATACTGAGCGAGCACACCCTCACCAGCAATCAGACACTGGTCAGCCAACTCAGTCTGGTACATACACTGGCAGCTTTCACCACACCCGTATTGCCGGTCTTTGAACTCGTTCACCATCATTCCTTCAAATACGTACTTTTGGTAATCCCAATAGCTGAACACGTACTTGTAGAAGACATTCAGTATCTTTGGCTGCACCATGAAGCCATTGACGCACATCCAGAGTCCATTTGCAAAGGCAACCAGCGCAAGAGCCACGACAAAGTTTGGAGAGAGTGATGACATAAACACTACGAGGCTTTCCGCGGCCAGGAGGTCCAGGAAGAGCCACATCACCCAGGTGAAGAAGGCAGTGGCTGTCGGGTTGAAGTTGGACAACCAATACGAGATCGCGGAGAATCCAAGGGCGATAATGAAGAGGTACGGAAGGCCGATGACAAAATTGGATATGATCAGCTCTGCGGAGCCATAAAGGCCGTTGCGAAATTCCTTGACATAGATATCGCGGTCCTCGAGGAAGGCGGGGACATACGCAACGGCCATGAAGGACATGAAAGCGCCGCCGAAGAACTGTAGATGATGAGTATCATGTAGGAAACCACAAGCAGGAGAGTAAGGTTGCACTTACGATGGCGTTGATGTATGGCTGGATATAATCCTGCTCAGTCTTCAATCTCACCCACACGGTGCCCATCATGATGGCCAGTCCAAGATACATGGCCATTCGCACACCGTAGGCTATGACATCGCGATGGCTTTTGATGAACGAACGATGCAGAAGAGTGAGGACGAGACTCGCGAAGCTGGGCTTCTTTTCCGCTGCGACAAATGGTGTCATGTCACCTTGCTGTGGGTGTAACTCATAGCTCGCGACGACATTCGACAGCTGTTTGGCCATGGGAGAGAAAGCCCATGCTTGGTGCAATTTTTTGAGCCAGTGGCGAGCAAGCACCTTGTCTGACGCGAAGTCTGCATTCACTTGCTCGAGCAAAAACTCGGCCGGATTCACATGTAGAGGAATGGGATGGCCGATGGACTCGAAGTAATCGGTGACTCCTTGCATGGGACCAAAGTAGTGTGTTTTCCCCCCGGAGAGGAGTAGAAGCTTGTCGAAGAGCTTGAATGTCGAAGTGGACGGCTGGTGTATGCTTGCGATGACGATGAGCTGAACGATCTAGTTAGCAATGCACCCCTTCCAATACCCAAAGAGACGACAAGAGCTTACATTATTCCTCTTTGCAACACTCTTGAGGTAATTCATGACCTCAAAGCTAGCAGCAGAATCCAGCCCACTTGTTGGCTCATCCAAGAAGAGAATCTTTGGCGAGGTGATAAGCTGAGACGCGATGCCCACCCTCCTCTTCTGGCCACCGCTGATGCCCTTCCGAATGGGTGTCCCAATGATGGTGTTGGCTTGCTCACGCAGACCAAATGATTCGAGGAGGCCATCAACCCTAGCCATACGCTCATTTCTAGTTATCGAGCTGGTGCTCGACAGCCTGGACGCGAAGTACAGTGTCTCCCTCACCGTCAGTGACCCTGTGAGGGCGTCCTGCTGTTCCACAAATCGGCTCATTTGTCGGAAGGATGATTTCGACGGCGTGCCGCCGTTCACACGGATATTCCCTTCAACTTTGCCTGCAGCAGTTGGTCTTGACGCGAGGACATTGAGTAGTGTTGTCTTGCCACAGCCCGATGGTCCCATCAGGGCGAGGATTTCCCCTTTGAAAAGGTTAGCTTCTTGTCGCTTTATGACACCGGTGATCGTCCCCCCAAACTGTGGAGGGTTCTAAAGAACTGACCAGCTTCAACATATCCTTCCACGTTGTCCACGATGACCTTCGGTTGCTTCGTCTCGCGGTCTTTGACTGTCACCGTGATGCCTCGCCAAGATATGTTGCGGGCAGCAGTATTGCATAGGTATGCCTCCGCCACTGCATGCTGCTCGACATCTTTGTACGGCATCTTTGTCACATATGGTTCGCCTTCCGAGCTAGACATTGCTACTACGTGTCCGCCAAGGTTGCTTTATGAATGCAGGTTTGGAGAAGGTAAATCAATAACACGTGTGGACGAGACAACTCGATCAAGAATCAATGTCTGGCAGGCTCACCGCCCACGTGCAGTCCGAAGGACTCCTGAGCGATTTTGTATACATCGATGTGCCAAGAATAGATCAGCGTGAATTTCTAATGTAGTGGTCGCCGAATAGTCGTAGCTTCAAGACTGGGGAACGCGATAGCGCTCCCAGGCAGCCCACAAGCTGAGGGCTGCATCCGTCGAAACCGCCGGAGCCCCAGCACAATTGATTCCATTTTCGTGTCGACTTTGGCAAACGATGGATGCATAGACGTTGTGCAAAAGAGGCTCCTTCCCGTGCAGCCACCTCGCTTGCAGTAGCTGTACCTGTCAAGCCATATGTACTGTACCTACGACGAGACGTTGAAGAACTTCTCCGAGGAATGCCACGCGAATTGCAGTGGACGCAGGGCTGATGGTCGGACAGTTCAGCGCAGGACACAGGGGCAGGGACACAGAAAGTGCTTCTGCGGAAGGATTGTGCGGCGAGATGTGGCTGACGGAGCTGAAACTGATCCAGGGCCGCATATCTACCGTACATAGTGGAAGCCTTGCATCACCTACAGGCGCGAACAGGCTGAGCAAGCAGCGGGGTTGTCAAGATAACGATTCCTTCGGGAATGTCAGCCTACCACTCGGGCACCACTAGGAATGGCCAAAGGCGATCTTCGGGGAATCATAGCTGGACTGTGCCCCTGGAGGACCTTGGCAGGGCTACGACTTCGGGACCGGTCTGACCTGATGGTGCCCGAAGAGGTCAGCGGCGATCATTTGTGGGCAGAAGCGGCAGAGTGATATATAGACATCTCTTCCCATTTCAGCTTCCATGATTCATCAGTATTACGATTCAGCAATCTCTGATTGTCATAGTTGCGTTGCTTGGTGGAGAAATCGTTCAATCTATTCAGCAATACATCTCGAGAAGTGATTTCCGTATCATCTTGGGACTTACTGCTGTGTACCGGTAAGCTTTTTGTCTCACCTGTTCGTTTTGCACACGGGAAAGCCCTGAAGCGGTGGTCACATCACATGCAGCAGCACCCACCAGGATTTCCAGGTGTGCGTCTACTGGCACCGTCTATCCAAAAGTCTCCGAGCTCCTATTGGACGACAGTCCCTTGCAATAATGGTTTTTGGATTCGTCTACCTGATCCATGGACTACGAAGTACCGTGGCAGCGTGGACAGGTACTCGGTGTATCGGGAAAAGCTTGGGGGCTCCATACTTATTATCTAGTTCGGTGCCGAAGTGACCGCCGACAACATGGAGTCGATCTCACTCATGACATTCTCGTCCACATTCAAACTGTTGATCATCTCCTCTTGCGTAAACGCGACCCAGAATGCGGGATTGATCTGACAACAGTATCAGTGCACTGAAAGTACAAGATTAGGCGTTCTGACCACCGTGGAGCAACTCACCTGCTGCGCCTTCTTGGCCCTGTAAATCTCTTGAGCCACCCCTTTCACTTGCCCTCCTGCATTGGCTGCAGCCTTCCAAATGACAGACAGCTTGCTCAGTGCACCGATGCTCAGCTTGATCTGCTCCCTGAGGTCATCCTCGTCTGGAATCAGATAGAGCGCCCACTTGGACAGGTGGACAATTGTGGCCATGGTGATTACGCATGTGAAAAAGTGCGTGTGGTGCTGCAAGGGCACGGCATATGTGATCATCTTGGCGATATCACAGGCAGCAGTAATCGTATGCCGTGTATGGATGTTGAACGAATCGCCGGTGGGTACTGGACGGTATGGTGCGCAAGAGTTGACGCTGCGGGCCGGAGAGGCGTCGAGCTGTGAGTGTGGTTGATGAAGCATAATTGTACATCTAGGGCACCAAGTGAGTTGGGACGTTCATGCAGTTGGAGGTCCGGGATATGATGGCACTTACGCCGTTGTGATGAAATGGGCTTGGAAGAGCATCTCATCTGGTGCACAATTTTTGTCAATGGGATCCTTCTTCGAGGGAGGCAGATGAAGCCTCCAGTTCGTTAAGTTGGCATCCAGCTTGGCCAGATTCTCGTCCTCGGCAAACATGATCGGAGGGCATCTCATGAAGCGGCCTAGGTTGCGGATCGCGGCGATGCGGAATGCAAAGGACGAGAATGGACGATCTTCACCGGTGAAGAGTTGGTCGTCAAAATCCTCCATGTACATTGGTTGGGGTATATGCTGTTTGGAGTTAGCCATGGCATCGCAGCATCTCTAGAAGGGGCTTGTGACTGACTCCGGAAAGATACTCCGATTCCTCACACGGGAGGGCTACATCGGAAGCAACATCGTAGAGAAGGAAGTTCGTGACGCGGTGCACTCCAGCGACCATTCCATCGCACACATAGAGGTCCCACCACGTCCGGCGCCAGCTCTCTTCCAAGATCGGGTTTCCTCGTCCATGGAGAGTGGCAAACTGCCTTGTGTTCAGCCCTATCTCGATAGCTACCCTCTCGGCTTCGCCAAGTAGGTCTCTCGCCTTGTCCTGCTCACAGCTACCATCCAAAGCAACGATGAGAAGCAGCAAAGCCTGCACCAGGAAGCCATCTTTCGGCGTAGCCGGCGAGTGACACAGCCTCAAAGCCTGGTCAAGGTACGACGCCCTCGCCGGGCCGGCATCTAGAAATAGTACTCCCACATATTTCATTGCCGCGAAGAGATGGTCCAATTTTTGGCCAGTCTCCTGCTTGTGCCGGAGCAAATGCTGCTTTGGCAATACAAACGGATGCGCCGCATGATAGTGGTAGTAGAACGAGTCAAAGCACTTGTCCGCAACGCTGGCTATAGGCGCAATGGGTGCCCCATGCGCCACAGCATCAAGTGGGTTCGCATATGGCGGCGTTTTGAACAGCTGCAAGTGATTCACCGACGCCGCGGCAGTCAAGAACGGCGTTCCGGCGGCATGAGAGTTGTTCACGCCGGTCACGCCGGGGTATGCGGCTGTGTTGAGACCCGGGGCGACGGTGGCACCCAGAAGCATCGGACAGCTGTCGGGAACCCTCCCACCAGCAACACTGTTCCCAGCCGACGATGGCACCACGTCGCCGCCGCCGGCGGCATCGGGTGAAGACGATGCGTGGCGCTTGTTGGGGTTCTGTGCGGTGCCTCGCCGCGGGCCCTTGTAGCCCCTGCGTGATGCGACATAGACGCACTCCGAGGCGGAGCCAGCGCCCATGCACCGCGAACAGGGCGAGTTACCATCACATTTTAGATGTTTGCTGCGCTGCGCGTCAACGGCACAGCAACCGATGCGTCAGCCCTATGCATATGAAACTTTCGGATGAATCTGACTTGTTATGCGGAAGGGCTGCGGGAGGGAGCAGAAAGAAAAAGATGCTTACGCATGCCAGGCAAGCTGCAGGAATAGCCGGATTGTTGCCACTAGAAGCAGCCTGAGAAGGCTGGTCTGAGGGCGGATGGGGGTTCGTGGTCCCCGGGCTGAAATGATTTCCCGGGCCGGGGTGGTCGCCGACTTGCGAGCCAAGTGGAGAGCCGTTGCTCGAAATCGATCGAGGAGCGGGCGATGTGCCGTACAATTCCATGTCCAGCAACAGATTCAATGAGATTTGTAGCGGTCTGCCCCTTTTCAAGGTCGTATGAATGGCCCAACAGACCGAGGGGGAGATTGCGGACCGGTGAACGGGTCGTCTGCCCAGTCGACGTCAGGATACTCGCCGACGTCTAGGTTGGGTCGGGCCTCGTATAATCTTGCTGTCACAGCCTGTGCTCGTCGCCGACCTCGAAAGTTTTGTACGCGCCTTTATTACTTGTATATACGGGATGCTAGATGCTGGGAATCGGTGGGGTACAAAGGTGTTCAGAGCACGGTCGAATGTGAAAGGACACAATGAAGTTGCTTCTTTTCGATTTCGAAATGAGGATGGCTGTCGACCTCTGCTGACTTGTGCGACAACCTCCACACGTGTAACCCGAGACTCCTAGAGTCTGGCCCATATGGCCAGGAAGCTCGGCGTTCGTAAGGGTTGATTGCGAGGACATTCTGTACTGTGGCATATTCCGTGTAATTCCCAGCAGATACTATGTAGATCGTGATCAATGGCTAGGATGGAGCTTGAGCACGTAACCAAGGAATGGTGCATGGCATGGCCACCCTGCCTGCTCGGACTGTTACTGAATATCAATCCACTTTGGATGCTACCGCGGGCCCTTTGAGCCACTACGCGCCATGCCTTTCGCGTATAATTTTCCGCTGATCTTTGTGATACGGGGCACCACTTAGCTTGATACCGCAGCATACTCATTCTTTATACTCCCGGCTATAAGCTTTGGCGATAGTTTCAGAGCTTCGGTCCCTTCAACCTGCCAGTCCAACATTGCCTCTTCCAGTATGTCTCGCCACGTGACGCAAAATCATGACGCCAGCTCGACCATTTGTGATGCATTGCTCTGCATCTGGCGCAATCCTAGGGTGCCGCTGTGTGGCCGGCCGAAGCAAGATCTTCAAGTTGGGTAGTACACGATGAAGATCAAAGACAAGAGCCGTTAGTTTTACCATACCATGACAGGACCAGAAGCAGTGAATTATGTGGCCTCTGAAATGTTGTGGCGGGGTCAGGCCCATATAGATGGACAACGCCTCGGGAGGCTGCATTTGTGGACCGGTAGTCAAGACTCCGGGACCTCATTCAAGACGGAGTTCCAGGGCATCAGCACAAGCATCTTGTGTGATGTCGGTCAACATCAAGAAGTTACGGTCGTCAGGAGGTCGACCTCGATACTTGTGCTATCAGACGCAAGAAGAAAAAAAGACGGTAGGAGACAGAATGGCGCTCACACCTTGAGAGTACCATTAAGATGAATAATCACTGTCATTCCTATACAGCACAGCGTAACACATACCAGTCTTATGGGTGAGGGCATACGAGCCCTCTTTATTCTTCTTGTCAAGTCTTTCCTAATTCCCTGTCCGCAATGTCGTCTCTTATCATACCTGTCACTTGGCAAGTAAAGAACGCCTCAGTGCTAGGCGTTCCACATCATGATCAATTCACTTTTGCTGTCCTCATCCGTCCAATGTTGCCCAAATTTGGCTTTCTCAGTACTCAGGACCACCACACATGAATTGTTCCTGTCATTTTCCCGTACCGATTTCCTGTACCAATCTTCTCCACATTCTGCTACCCTTTTAGTTCTCGTCTTTCAGTGGTGCCAAATCCGTCTCCTCCGCGCATGTTGGTTCTCAAAATTGATAGTTCGCGCTTTTCGAGCGATGTGAGACCGGGGTCTGTCTAATCAAGGCCTTCGTTAGCAAGATACACAAAGATAGAACAACATTGGCTCAGCTTACAGCACACTCAAGCGTCGGTCATGACGACATCGCACCCTGCATCCTTCACACCCTCGATCGCGGCAGCGTTGGTGGACTCCACAGTCTCCTTGCTGCGAGCCATAGTGACTGAGACATAGTCATCGCCCATGAGCAACTGGATCTCGCCTCTTGGAAGCAGGGAGATGGCACGCTCGAAGCCAGGCTGAGGAACAATGGCATCCTGCGAGTCGAAGCGCTCCAGAAAGTCGGTGGTGTCGCCAGTGTTGAACTTCCCAACCGCACGGCCGGGACGAACAAAGATCTCCTTCTTGTACCGCCATTCAAGAGTATCAACCTCAATAGTCTCGTCCATCACCATATGGTAGACGTGCACGGTCTTCTTCTGGCGAAAACGAATGCAGCGGCCCAGAGCCTGCTTCATCTGGGCGTCCCACTCACCTTGATCTCGCGTGATCAGTGGCGATACGAAAATGACGTGGTTGGCGTTATGCAGGTTACTACCGGCTGCCTGCTCAGAATTGATGAGCTGCACCAGGACCTGCTTCTTGTCGCTGGCCGTGTTGCTGCTCTTGAACGTCTCCAGCGCAGTGGACTCGTTCATCTTGAGCTCCGCGGCTGTGACGTGGGAGACGTTTGCCGTACGAAGCGCCTCGTACATATCACCCAGAAGCTCGGTGTTCTGGACGAATATGACGACCTGATCATCCTCGGCCATAGACTTGATGAGCTGGACAATGGCGTTGATCTTCGGGCCCTTGCTCTCGCCGTCCTGGGAAAGATAAGCGGTGGGCTCCTTGCGCAAAGCGCCCTTGCCGAAATCGCTGCTGCTAATCTCGCGCGGTTCCTCGATGAACTTGGTGAGGGGGATACACACGTCAGCCAGGGGCGCGGTGCAGCCACGAACACCGCAGGTTCCCTGAAGACAAGAGCAATGAACATGTCCACACGTCAGAGACACATAGTGCGTTGACAAAGCGTCGTGGTCCGTGTGCTTTTCGCAGCGCCATTGTCCGGCAAGAACTTGCCAGATGGCCTTTTGCAAGTTTTTCTTTCCGTGGGCGGATGCGAGATGGTCAATGAGCACAGTGAAGTTGTCAACGGTGTGCATCAGCTCGTCGAACAGCGCTTCCATGTTACCGCCACGGATTCTCACCTTGCCCTCCGCCGGAAGGGCGATGACTTTGAGAGGGCAGCCCTCAGGCGAGATCCAGTGTTCCTCAGATGCCTTTCCTATCTCGGCAAGACAGACACGCTTCCTCAGAACTTGGCCTGTCTCGACCGACTTGACCATGAGACCTCGTCGGACGCATTCTTCCACCCAGTTCGCCTTGGTAATCCTTGGCTTGCCCGTCCGGGCTCGTATCCGCTGTTCCACACTATCAAAGACCTCGTCGGGAATGCGGTCTAGGTAAACCTCGCGTTCCAAGTCCTCTGACCTGACCCTTTCAAGGTTAAAGGGGGCCATCTGTTCGTCCATAGGTTGTCGTAGCTTGCGTACGGGGACTAGAAATGAGTTCACATCTTGGTCGGATTTGCGGAATGCCGCCTCCCAGGAGACCTTGTGCTCCCACTCCATCTCAAGCAGCGGCGACACAGACGCAAGCTCTTTGATGGTCATATGATTGATTCGGAACCAACGTCTCGAGTGGAGGGGAGACTTGGTGATGAGCTCCTGAAATGTTCTCAGCTTTGCCCTCTTCTTTTCCAGAGTGTCGGGCCTACAATCCGCCTGTGGAGCAGGAGCATCAGCGACAATGACGCCAAACCTCAAGTTCTCCCAGATAGTCTTCAGCTTAGCCCTCCAAGCATCCTCTTCAGATCTAGGTGGCAGTGACATTAAATTCATGGAGCCATCAGGAGAGTCGAGCTGATTCACGAACTCCTCGTCCCATATCAAGATGCGTAGAGCAGACTCAAAAGCATCCCAGCCTCGGAAAGTCTCCTCGAAGTCAACGGCGAGGACATCTCTTACAAACTTCTCGATAGTTTCGAAATAGCTGAACTGACGAGCCTCACCGTTGTCTGCAGTAGTAGCGTGGACCCGAACATAGATGTAAGCACAACGGTAAGCGAGGTAGTAAGCCTTGCCTAGAAGCTCCCGACCGCGGTCCTCCAGGTCCTTGATCGTCTGGACGCTATTTTCGTACATCGCACGAGCGATGTCTATGGTGGACTTCGCGTGCTGTGCATCGGCGAACAGGATTTGGTCCTTGACATCATCGAAGGAGATAGAGGCACGAAGCGCAAGTGCCTCCATGGCACGATTGATTCCAAGGCTCTTCGACTTCCAGTCGACGCGGCTCATAAGCCGGCGACGTGTGTCGGCAGAAACGAGGTTCGCATTGAAGGTGCGCCAGCTAAGGTCCTGCTGTAGCTCTAGGTAAGCCGAGCGAGAGTTGGTCGACAAAGATAGCACAACGGGCAGGTGGGACGACTCTATGTTGGACTCGCGCTTGTTCTTTGAGAAAAACCTCTGCACAAAGTTGAGCAGCTGACCATGGCGTTCGCGCAGGAACTCGGGTGACGGGCGGCTCTTGTACAATTCGGCTTCTTCAAGTTGAGAAAGAGGCCCGAGAGGCGCATTCTCGCATATTTGCGGTTGCCTACCGGCCACAAGAGATAGAGGCCTGGCCAAGTGCACATTAAAAAGGTAAGCGATCTTGCATACCTGTCCTAAAGTTGCAAGGGGAGGAGTTCCCGAGAGCATCCACTTCGAAGATGTGATGCAGTTGGCGACAAATTCAGTCACCTCGATGTTTTCGTACGGGAACTCGTCCCAAATGACTCTCGCGAAGGTATAGTACTCGAGCGCTTGTGCCACGTTGCTCGATGTCGAGGTTTGAGCAGAAATGAGGTTGCTATGAGCCTTCTTGTACCAGCGTCGATAAACTTTGGGAGAGACTGTAACGTCCAGACCGTTGGTGCTGTGGTACTTTGAAAGCTCACCCTTGTAGCCCTTGTGCTTGAAGACTTGGTTACTGCAGATAATGATATCTGCGCTATCGAGTGTTGTAGACTTGGCGAGAGCGGGATACTTCTCAATAACGCAGATCTTGTAATTTGCCTTGTTCAAAAATCTGCGGGCTTCGGTATTCCATTGCTGAGTGAGGTGATTGGGGACAATCACCAGAGTCGCCTTTAAGTGCTTCAGACCAGCAAGTCTCATGTCTGCCGCTCGCTGAGCCCTGGACTCCTCATCAGTCTGGCGTTGACGATCCACGAGACCAAGGCACACAGCAGTCTTTCCGAAGCCTACATCGTCAGCCACGACTCTACCACGGCGGACAATCTGTCTGGTAACCTGTGCTACGGTGCGAAAGCGCAAACGATCCATATAGACCTCTGCAAACTCCTTCTCAACAAACGAAATCTGTTCGTTGTCGTTCTCACGGTAGATCATCCACTGGAGGGAAGCCAGCTGTTCGGGTAGAAGTGCCATCCCCTCCTTGAAACCCTTTGGCTGTAGCTCTGATTCCTGCAGCTCAGAGACGGAAGGCGGAGCTAGAATCTTGGGATTTTGCAGAGCAAGTCGTGGGTTCTCTAGAACACCGATGCCTATTGCAAAAGTGGCTCTTGTTTCTGCAGCATCACGATGATAATCAGGATGCGTCGACAGCTGGGATCGAGCCTGTTGTATCAGCGTGTGTGCGCGACCAACGAAACGGACGTCAACGTATTGGACGCCGGGAATCTTCTTATCATCAAAGACCCCATGTTCGACGCAGTGATCAATTCTTAAAGAGGACGGCTGCTTCAACAGGCTTGCGTTGTATACTTGCTCATCAACTGCCTCGTACGTCGCAGCGATCGATCCCTGGCCCTTCACGGCGGCCTTCCGCCAGACAACTGCAGGAAGTTTTGGCGCGCAGGTAGGACAGTCCTCGGTACAGATAGCATCCCAAATCTGTATGGTTCGACTGCCTTGAAAGTGTTCGACGATAGCACGTTCAACGGCAGTGTAGCACGGGCTAATGAGGCGACAGAACTCAGCAAAATCGAGTTGCTGGGCCAGTTCAAGGTCTTTGAGAGTTCGGACCACGTTTTGTATGGACTTATAAGACTTCCCGAAGACGGGCAGAGACATGGTCAACAACGCCTGTTCTCTGTGGCAAGAGGCAGCACGACCATGAAGAGAGACGTTGTCACCATTTGAATTCAACAGGAGACCTGCTGGCGGTCTCAACGGAAAGCCTCGCTCAGCAAACAAAGTCACGTCATTCCTGAATGCAGAGAATCTCACCGAGTACTGCACAAGGCTGGTCCACCAGCCATCGACGGAGGCCCTGAGGGTGATGTACTTGTTGCCCTTCTTCGTGGAGGCATAGTCATCGCTTCCCTCCACGGCATCGCGCTCTTCGTCCTTCTCCAAGGTGTCGACCATCGTGTGAACGCGTTGACTCGCCCGGAAATGAAGGAGAACGGGCCGAGACTCCGCTTGTGGTGCCCTGCCCATCTCCCGGTTGACAGAAGAGATGACGAAGCGGTCCTTTGAGGATGCACCAATTGGATTTACGTCAAGGAACATGTACAGCTTGTTAGGGGAATCGCTGCAGACCCATAGAGCACGCTCAGGGAAGCCGCACTCTGGGTGATAAGTCCACTTGCTGCCTGCAAGATCCTTGATCTCGCGCTGAGTGGCCGCGTCGTCGATCCGTGTTACATCACCGACAGACTCAAGATGCAGTTCGCGCGCATGTCCGAGGCAGAATTGAAGGTCAAACTTGGCACTTCGAGGAACCCAAAGATCCCATGCGTCAGGAGCGGGAAACTGGCTTGGATCATCTGGTCGAACCAAGGCTCGAGCGATGGGTTGGCTGGTCTTGTGGTTCACACCAAGGTTCTGAGCTGTCTCAGACCATTGGTCTAGGTGAAGATACCAGGTGAGTTGATCCTTCTCGATGACAGCCCTCAAAATGAAGTTGTCCTTTGATACATACTCAATACGTGTGGCATCTGTGATCTCGATAAAAGCGAGCTCGTAAATGGTGTCACTTAAGCCAGCAACAACAGCTTCAGCAAGAGTCATACGCTGATCGGAGGTGTAGGTCGACGATTGTAAGGCTCTGGCAATTTGACCAGCAACATCGTGGCTACAAGAAAGCATGGGCAAGACTGAAGGGAAGTACTGACGCAGTACATCCTCCGCGTTGGCGTAGGTAAGGCTGCCGATGTCGTTGAATGACGCTGGTGACTTTCTCATTGAGTGCTCCGGATTCCCCTTACAACTCCTGCACAGGCTGGCGCCGCAGACCTCGCAGACGTACAGTTCCATGCTGCTGTACGCGAGAATGTGCTGGCAAACACAGCGACGCCGAGTCTTCTCTCCTAGCAATAAGATATGAGCTACGTTGCTATTGGTGTGAGCCGAAAGAACGAGGTTATCAAGCTCATGAAATCCCTTGGGATCAAAATTGGCGCCGGTCGCACGGAAAGAGTTGTAGTCCTTGAGTTTAGCATCTTTGAAATCCTCCTTGAGGAAGAGCTTCGCCTTTAGCCAGCCTTTCTTATGCTCAGCATCGTAAACAGCAACGCAGGAGAGAGCTGAAAGAATGGCAGCGCCCACGACAGTTGTCGACATGGCATTTCCAGCAAGGTCCTGCAATTGAGATTGTGTTTCTATGCTCATGTCGAAGTTCTCAATGGGCAGTCCTTGGAGCTTCAACGCTTCAGAACCAGTGATGGGGCGAGCCTCGAGAGTCAGAACAGGAATAGCACATGGAGTGAGGCAGCCGGTGCCACCAAATGGTTGACCCATGTTCACACGGTCAACATTTTGGCTACAGTCGAGGATTTGAGCCTTGTACGCAGCGTCGTACTTTCCATGCTTCAAATTCTTGCCAGCCATACCGAGCTGGTAGAAGCATTCCAGCAAGTCCTTGACGCGATTCGGTAGAGGGGCCTCCCAGGGCTTCCACATCTTCGCTGGGGCATTTGAGCTGCCACTTTCCCGCCATTGAATCCATGGTCGTTCATCAGGAATGCCTTGAGCGCGGCGAAACTGGGTGTGACGGGAGCGGGAGAAACTCCAGTCGGTGTCCTTCTCTTGTATAGACTGCGAAGCGACCTCCATCTCATTCCGCGCACGGTGAAGCTCATGGCTGTTTGACGGCAGCAAGAAGTCAGTGACCGTGCTTGAGTACTTACGTTCAAGGCCCTGGACAGCCCCGGTAAAGTCGTTGCAAAGTTTCTGAGCCGCTTCCAGCCCAAAGAAGCGGTGATTGAAAGCAACGACATACTTGCGCAGCCTTGTCTGGGGCAAGTAATAGTTCTTTGTGTCGAGAGCCACGATCTTTGCCGTGTAACCTGTCAGTGGAAAGACGTAGTCAATCGTAGAGGCCCATGGTGCACCGTGCACATTCTCAAAGATGACAATCTTCGGCTGACGCTCCTTGAGATAGTTCATGGCGGATGCGAAGGTGGTTGTCGAAGTGCGATTGGTGCCGGTCTTTGACAGCATACTATCGATGCACAGTCGCCAGTCTTCATCTCGCAGGTCATCGAGAGTCAGAGCGCCGCCATTGCTCGTGATATCAGAGTAGAGATCCTTCCACTTGTTGTTGGCTTTGGCTAATCTCTCAAACTCCTTCGTCTTTCGGGAGTTCAACGATGAGAAATCCACACACGAGGTGCCTGCAATGAACAAGTCGACCTCTGGAATGTCGCACTCAACACCGGACACCAAGTGGCTGCGGGCAAATGAGTATAAGTTTGCTGGTCAGATCACGAGGAGGAGCAGGAAATTACTCACGCTTGCTTTGCACCAGGTTTGGCAAAGTCAGTCGCGTCCCGGAACAACAACTCGGGTTTGCTGTTGCGCAGGAGGAAACCTTGCTTGAAGGGTTCGATCTCGCAAGCGAACTTGTTGACGGTGGTAAAGACCTGGTCGCCGTCGGCATTCTTCAGCGATCCGAAAAGATTGAGGACGTGAAGCGGCGCGTCGGTGCCAGAGCACAAGGTGCCAACACGAATGTAGAATTTCTTATTCGAGTCGACGAAGTGATGCAACCCTCTCTTCTTGGCAGAATCGAGCAGATCCTGAATGATGTCGCGAAGATTGGACAGAGGCTTCAGTGTCAGGTCAGGGCCTTGTATGGTGATATTCTTTGCTACACTCTCAGGGTCCTCATTATCGCTCTCCTCGCCGTCAGCCAAGCCACTGCTATTGTTGTCATGGGGTTCCTGGACAGGGTCTTCATCGGCGGCTTTGCAGGAAGCTGTATCGCGAGACAGAGCATCCTTCTCAGCCGTGCCGATTTCATTGGCGGTGTTAACGGACGTGCTCTCGACCTTGGCTCGCTTTTGTCCCTTGGACGTCCGTGAAGGAGACTGGCTTGAGCTTCGCTTGGCACGCCTAGGAGCCATGTCGATCGTTACACAAGAAACCAGAGCGAGAAGGGAGATGGCAGCGTTTTGAAAACACAAAGGTATGGAGACAAGGATCAATGCAAAAGATATATGCAAAAGAAGAATGGCCTTCTGTGCCAATTTCGAGGGCAAGGAGAGGTCAAAGAAATAACGTATGCAATATGGGGTCTGAGGTTGAGAAAGATGGCTGATAAGGAAGGGGAAAAGTAAGCCAAATCGAAAATGGGACAGGTTTGCAAGCTTCTTCAGCTACATCAAAGAATCAAATGGATCAGGCTTCTCCCAAAAAAAATTGTGCCCCGCCTACCTCAACCCCATCAGACTTTTTTCAAACGATGGCATCAACGAGGGGCGTGGGGCATCCAGGACGATGGATCGCGAGTTGACACGCCGTGTCACCATCAAAGACCAGACCCGGGATGGTGGCATGGCTAACCTTAAGCTCTGAAGGTCAAATGAAATCTGGAGCACCACCGGTGATGGATACGAGAGAGTGTATCAAGGAGCTTTAAGAAGTCCAGCGACTTGATGTTGAGCAAAAGCACCATGGGGGACAGCATCCAGAAGTGTATGTAGCCCAGGAACATCATAAGACCCCAGTAACTGACAACGCATCCCACCATCTTTGAAGAACAAGTAAGTGAACAACAGGGGATCACGGTTATTGTTACTCGGATTCCTATTGCAAGATGGTCACGACCTTGGACTATGTCAAGGCATGGTTCATGGAACACGTGGTCCCACCAACGTACCAAAGGAAATACAAAAGACAGTTAGCTCTTTAAGCACAAGCGCATTATGTATTGGAGTATGAATAAGCAGTTGCTCAGGGAAAAGGAGGGTATGAGCATGCAGGTGATCAGAACAATTATTCAATCATTTGGACCAGAGGGGTCAACACTGTTGTCATTCTACCATGTAAAGGCACAATCACAGCACTGGCCAGGCTGCCAAGATAGCAGATGGATCCGGATGATGCCTGTTCTGAAGGAGAAAAGTACACATTATTATTTAACACATCAATTAGATGTTCACGGGTTTTCCCACAAGGACACCCAGAAATTTTTAAGCCTCCAAGCTAGTGCGTAGATAGCCAGAAAATAGGGGTGGGTTCTGATAGTTGTGCTTGGTAATGTTATTTGCCATTGTTCTACTTGAACAGGACAAGCTAGGTGAGGCTGACAAGGAAGATTGAGAGGTGAATGTCTTAAGTTCAAATAAGAACTTGAGATGACAATGTGGTCATGGCGCATGGCAGGTCGAAGGGTTTCAACTTGGGGACTTTTGGAGTTGGCAAACACTTTAATTGGCAATAATACAAGAGGAACTCTTGGAGAGGATCTCGAGGACTTCCGAAACGGCAAGCTGCGCGACTTGCTTGTACCAAGCAACGCCGTCTAGCGAGATGAAGAGGGGAAATCTGGGCAGCAGTCTGACAAGCCTGCCTGAGCTGCAGTCTAAGTCCTCGTGTCCGACGAGATGTACTGAGTCGGATCTCATTGCCTTCTTCTGGTGAACATCCCACGAGGATTCCAATGAGCACAAGCTATTCTGCCTTGGATATATGAAGGTTCCGCCTATTAGTTGTAGTTCGGTCTGATATTGACACGGTTTGAGAACGAGAACGTTGACAGAGTAGGAACGATATACCTTAAACGGTCTCTGCTGCTATCGAAATTCTCAAGACATACGGAAGGTTGAAAGTTACCTCACGCGGTCCTGCATGGTGTCTCACGCCCTTCAGTCTTGTGGAAAGCAGCTTGCTTCGGGCGCGCATCTGCCGGAAGAACTTGCGTGCACGCCTGGAAGTCTTTCTCGCTTTACTTGAGCACCTCAATTAAGTCATACCGAGACTGATTATTCGGGCAATGTGTCGGAGGAAGACTCCGGACTCCCCAGGAATAAATTGTACTTGAAGAGATCTCCGGATGAAGATATAAGCCAAATTTAGCAGCCTCTTGAGGTATGAAACTCCGTTGATTTTAAGTGCATGTTGACCACGGTCAAGAAAGACGTCAGCTATACCAGAATGAAACAAGATGCAACATCAGCCTACAATATGTAGTGTGAGTTTGAGATCGAGCAGTTGGAAACACGCGATTGGCAGTCAGCAAGATGAAGTGTCGTTGTGTTGCAGTGCAGACCCCGGTCTCCATAAACGAGGTAGCAGAACGTCATGATTGTGTTAGACCCCATGTCACTAGCAGCAGTGCAGGCGCGTAACTGCCTTCACATTATTCACTCCAAAGCGTGTTTGGCCTTTTCGTTCTACCTTATATTCCTCTCATGGCCATGTGAAAACAGAAGCATGGCCGCCTCTTCATCGCTTTCGTCCTTGTCACGGACGCCCACTCCGTACTCAAGATACCACACGGCAGACGAAAGCGCATCAAACCATGCCGACCTTGAGGACGTGACTGATATCAGCAGCCCTGGTGAAGCGGCCGATCATGACTTCGGCCTCAAGGCGCCATACCGCAACGCCAGAGCCTTGCCTGACGAATTGAAGCAACGTTGTCACATTCACATTGAAGAACAAACCTGTGAGAGTTTCCATATACCCTTTGTAAGGTACATCGTACCACTGAATAAATACTGATGGCCTCGCTCCCAAAGACGTCGCCGCCCTGAACCTACTCAACACTCTCCTTTGCGACGGAATATCCCACGCAAATGCCTCAACCAAACCCGGTTCCGTCCCACCGCCGGCGCAGCTGAGCGTGCTAGCCACACTCGCGATTCACCCAAAGCACACTTCGAAAATTGCGAATCGAGATCCGCACGATGTCGCCCCCTTGTCCCTATCATATCTACGCAATGTCCTGGCCATCGTGGGTCCAGTGAACGGCAGCTTGCGCGATGCGTTCCTCTTCCGCAGCGAGGGCACCCGAAGGCGTCGCAGCTCCAATGACTTCCACCGCAGTGAATTCGAGAGCGATGAGGAACAAGTCCGCGGCAAGATGGCTGGCGGTAGTAGCGTTTGGGTTCGCGGACAGGACTTTTGGAAGGTCCTCGGTTGGGCCTTTAATTGCAGCGCGCTTTATCCACATCGATGGCGGTGGTGGAAGCCGTGGCTTGAATACGTTGTGGATGTGCTGGAGGCGGATTACGAGGAGAGGAAACGCCTTGATGAGGAAAGCGCCGGAAAAGAACGACACTGCGAGTACCCTCTGCTGCAGGACTCGCTCTTGGTGGCATACATCATGCCCAAAAACAACCGGTCTAGTCCGGTCAAGCCGATCATGAGCGCGTTGTTTGCCGACGGAGGCTCATCCTCCACCTCCATCTACAAGGAGGTCTTCAAGAACGAGACCAAGGTGGCGTCGAAGGCTACGAAGAAACGGAAACGCGACCTTGATCTGGACAAGGACAACTTCGGCGACTATGATGATGACTCTTCCACGGGAGGTTCGGAACCCCCTACCCCAGAGCATCGGCGAACAGGTGCACGAACAGTCGACGACGTCGTGCCTTGGGCAAGCTCGTCACTCATGGAGACAGTACCTCTCCGCCTTCGCCTTTTCGCTTTGGTGAGAAGAATTTGCAAAGCCTTTGAAACAAAGTGCACCGCGCTAACGCGTCTCCAGTTATCGAGAGCCGTCGATGATGTGCCGGACAAATGCAACATCAAAGTCTCAGACCTTTACGAGAAGTTCGTCGACAAGATTGCTTATCTGCCTCTCACAGCCTTCTCGCGACTCATTGCATCCCTTCAAAATCATCTCGACATTATATCGGTAGTTGCCATCCTCCAAGTACTAATGCCCTATCTTATGCTCCCTGCTGCTCCTGATCCAAGGAAGGTCGACCCAGAGGCTGCGAAGCACGACTCAGTTAGCCCCCTGATTCTTGAGAAATGCTACCTGCCATTCGCGTACAAGACAGCGGAGAACAACGCCAAGATGTCGATAGTCAATGAGACTCTCTTTCGCGTCCTGTGGACGGAAGGAAAGGGCTGCTTAAAGTGGACGCCTTCATTACAAGAGGCTGTGGAGAAAGGTGTCAAAGCACGCCTAGACAAGTCTGCGGCGAGAAAGAACAGCCGCAAAGATGACGGAGAGAATGCAGCCCGAGATATGCTCCGTTCTTCTGGAAGCCGGCTGCTTGCACTAACTGACCTACTCAAGTTGCAGGAGTCAGAACAGGAGTGAGACAATTTCGTAGGAGTCGCCAATTCTGAGGAGAATTCTGGCCTGACAATGTTGCTGCAAAGGACATGGCGGCGAATAGTGGGGCCTAAGTGGCTTTCACACATTTTTCGTGGCACCGAGGTGGCACTACCACTTTTTGCGAGGAGGTTTGCGGCCTATACGACGTTCGGGTGATGCATCCGTTGTATCTTAAAGCGATGGCGTTATTGGTGAATGGATTGGTCATGACGGCACCGTAAAAGTGTGGATTGGAGCCAAGGCGTTGAGATCATTGGGTGGCGGCTTTTTCTGAGGAATTGCATGATGTCCATGAAACGTTTCTGATTGAAGGCCACATTTGTCAAGATCATGCCAATGCTGGCCGTATAGCAGTAAATAGCAATGCTATCGTTTTGTTGTTGGCGGAGCCCAAGCTTGTGGCTGCCAATCCTCACTGGGCCCAGCACGGCTATGTCTCTTCCATGGGTCCTCCTTTGCAGTCTCTTTGTGATTAACTCCCTTCTGTGCTTCGCCCTGCTCGTCTCCAGAAGCAATCGCATCCTTCCTCGTCATCTCCGCCTTCCCAAGCTCCTCGCCACCAGCCCTCGCCGCCCTGCTCTCTAATGTCGGCACAGGCTGACCGGTGCCCTCGCCCGGAGCATCCATCATCCTCGGCTTGGCCTCCCACCGCGCGTCGGCCTCCGCAGCCAGGCGCTTCATCTGGTGCTGCCGCCGCAGCTCAATGTGCTGCTCCTGGATGGACGGCGGGCGTTCGCGCATGTGCCGTAGCCACTGGTGCCACTGCGGCGACACCTTAACTTCACCGTAGTGCGTGTCGCGCGGGTATTGCACAATGCGACGCCAGCGCGAGAGCTCGGCCGGGCCGTGGCGCACGTCGCGGAACTCCCAGTAGGTGTTACCTTGAAGGTCGAGGCCTGACAGGGAAGGGCAGGAGAGCCGATGTCAGCGTAGAGGTCCAGGTCGATCAATAGAAACTATGGGGAGAAGACGGGCCACCGTGGGGTTCACCCGGGAGACTCGGCGCATAGGAGTGGACGTACCAACGAGGAATCGCTTCCGCCATGGTAGGCGCAGGGCTTTCCACTTATACCATGTTCGTAAAAGGGGCGAGATTTGTTTCGAGGACATTTGTTCTCGAATCTGGAGTCTCGGACACACGAGCCGTTGAGGAAAGGAAAAAGACGTGTGTGTATTTTCTGTGGCTAGGCTGTCGTCATGGATGCCAGTAGTTAGGAAGTCTGTACTAATACCCAGGTCGGCAACTCAAAAATTAACGCGATGCGCGTTTCCGCAGGTGGGTCATGGAATTCCAGATCCCAGCCACAGCGGGCTCAGGGGGTCGGTCGGTGCCGCAGATCTGGGACGGACTTCTTGATCTTCAGTGACGTGTACCTACCCTGCCTACCTAGTGTAGATGGCCCCAACCAGCCACTCTTGGGCATGTCATCCAACTAGTCTTGGAGGGGCAGGCAGGGCTGACAGGCAGGTCTGGCAGGCAGGCCCCTGATTCTACAGGTAGCCGTGGACATACATAGTCCCTAGTGGAATTTGGGCACTAACAAGCAGAAGACGTTTATGCGGTCCTTGCACCTTCGCTTCATCTCTCCTACAACTTATTATACCAATTTGCACGAAATCCACAAGCCAATCTCGCCCTCGCCGTCTTTGTTATTGTTGACCATCCCTCAGTGTCCTTTTCCCTCTGTGAAATAAAACACGGACTGCTGTTGTGGTTGCTCAGCTTGGCATTCTCTTTTCTTCCGGCACGCGACAGATCGACTTCGACCCGGTTTCCCCTCCGTCGTCATACCTCAAGAGTTCCAGCCTCGGCGCCTAAACGAAACACACCCGTTCGCGCAACCAAACGTTGGCTTTCACTGCGAGCGAGCTGGCGTCGATTCCATCCTCATCATTCGAAGTCAACAACGACTGCAAAAACAATAATAGATTCGCATCACAAATAGGATCCGGCTGCGTCCAATACATGCAACCCCAATCACCATGTCGCTGGACAGAGACCTGCGCAAGATGCGCCTCGACAAGTACACACCCGCCGCGGCGAACGAGGCGCGGTCTTGGATCGAGGGTATATTGGGAGAGCGCCTGGCGCCAGGCGACCTTCTTGTGGCCTTGAAAGATGGGGTGGCTCTTTGCAAGTGAGTATCTGCAACTGTCACCGAGCGCAACACAAACGTCTAATCATTGTTGGTACAGACTCGTCAACCTGGCCCTCCCTCCGCCCGGCGTCAAGTTCAAGACTTCTTCCATGCCCTTCGTCCAGATGGAGAACGTCTCCCACTTCCTCCGCGCCTGCAAAAACCCACCCCTCAACCTGCAAGAACACGACATGTTCCTCACAGTCGACCTGTACGAATCCAAAGACCCAGCGCAGGTGCTACAGTGTCTCGGCGCTTTTAGCCGCGCCGCAAGTCTGGCCAAGCCTACAGTCTTTCCCACAGCTATTGGTGCGCGTCCTTCCGGCCTCAGCCCCCAGAGAACAGGTTATTCTGGCACCCTTTCTCCGACACCTACGCCCGGTGGCCGACCGCGCGGCATGTCGAACAGTAGTAATGCCTCATCGGCGTACAGTCGCCCAAAGCTCTCCGCATCCAAAACCGGAGACTCATCTGGCCGCTTGTCTCCCAATAAGGCAACGTCACCGAATGGACCCAAATCGCCCTCGGTCAGCAGCTGGAGCAGCAGGGCCCACGAAGGCGTGACTTCACCGGCTTGGAACATTGCGCAGTACGGCTATATGGGCGGTGCCAGCCAGGGAAACCTGGGTATCTCTTTCGGTGGGCGGCGCCAGATCACTAGTGCTGGTCCGGCTGTACCTTCCCTTGTAGAAAAGGAGAAGCTTCGCAAGGAGAAGGAGGCGGAAGAGCAGAAACAGCGCGAGGAAGAAGAGGCGCGGCGCAGAGCGCTCCTTGAGGCCGAAGAGGAGCGCGCGAGGGTGGAGGAGGAGCGCAGGTGGGAAGCAGAAACCAAACGCCAGCGAGAGGCAGAGGCCCGCCGCGTGGCAGAAGAGAAACGTCGTTGGGAAGAGGAAGAGCGCCAATGGAAGATTACGGAGGAGAAACGTCGCAAGGAAGAAGACCTGGCTGAGAAACGCCTCGCCGAAGAACGCGCCAAGATCAGAAGCAGAAGCAATTCTCGTCTACAGGGCCAATTTCTCAGCCAATATCAAGCCGAGAACGGCATTAGCGGCGGCGGTGACCCGAACCAACGAATCAGGGAGCTCGAGGAGGAACTCGAGCGAGCACGACAGCGTGAGGCGCAATATGAAAGTGAACGTCAAACCCGAGTGCGCATGAAGAGCGTTGATGCCAAAGCAAGAGCTCGCTCGCGAAGCCGACTACGGGATGCCTCTGGGACACCCAGCAGACAGGACTCGTGGGCTCGAGGCGATGACTCTGACGGCGAGGGCCTCAGAACGTCATGGAACAAGCCACGTCCACAACCGCCACCACGCCAGAACTCTCGGCCCCTTCCCGACCCCACAGCCAACCTCGCCCCACCGGCAAAGCTGAAGGCCCATCGCACGGGCGAGTCCCCAACCCAAATTAAGTCGCACAACACGGGCGGCAGCTCGCGGCCCCTTCCGGACCCCCGTACCTACTCCTCGCCACTCTCAACGCCGTCGCCGAAGATGAACCGCACCGAGCGCTTCCTAGCGACCAACACTCCACCGGCGCAGCAACAAGCGGCGACCACATACTCGCGCGAGCTTGGCGCGACCGAGGAGCGTGACGCCGAGGACCGCCGCCGGCAGCAGACACAGCAGCGCACCAAAGCGGGCGGTTGGGCGTCCAAGAGTTTGTTGGAACGCGAGATGGAAATGGAGCGCCAGCGTCAGCGGGAGTGGGAGGAGGCGCAGAAGGAGACGGCAAACGCTACCCGATCGCCCGGTGGTGTGGACGGGATTGGTGGTGGCATTGGAGGGAGATGGGATGTTAGCCAATTTGCAGGATATACAGGTGGAGATAGCATGAACCGTGGGACCCAGGGCATCGGCGCAGGGAGGAGGCAGATTGTCGGCCCTAGGCCGTTGCCTGGGACGCCTGGATCGGGACGTTGAGGCGGGAGGACATGGGAGGCTGAAGCGAAGGGCTTTCTGCCTTGCTTGCTTGATCGTTTGATATAGAGATTCCCTGGTGCGAGGCGTTTGTTGGGCGATGATTGTAATAAGATGTGCGGTATACCCTCCACTGTTTTCCTGTTAGACAATCCACACTCGTTGTCTTCAAATTCTCAGGAGCGTGTGGACGCTTTGTTGCAGTAGATACTAGAGCGAATACCAGCATTATCTTCCCCTGAAGCCGAGGAATTCTTCTCTGATGTTCTGGTCAGGCTTTTAGTTGAGGTGAGGGTCGACATGGGCAATTAACTCTAGGAACACAATTGAGAAGCCAGGAACACAATTGAAAAGTCGTTTCCAATGACAATCATTCCTCAGGAGTCGAACCCAATAACCCGAACAGCAACACCTGTTTGAACTTTAATTCTTCCAGACACCTCACACGTTGATATCAGACCTATGATCGCAGTCACAACCTTCTTTATAAGCAGACTCATCGCTGATAACGATTCTGCCGGCTCTACTCTCCCCAAACATGTGGGCAATATCACGCCTCAGAGACTATTTCCTAATATCGCAGGTTTGACCTCATTTCAGCTACCGCTCGCATTGACGACTCTGTATACACGGACCGCCAGCCAGCAACATAGCCAGCTACTCACGCTCCATCGTCTTTGGTGTTCAATTTTCTACTTGTTCCTTTCATTTATTCTCTTTACTTTCCGTTTGGTAGACGTGAGATCTGGAACAGCATGGCCCTGAAGGCTGACAGCGATCGTCCCGCATCCCATACTTCATTGATCAGAGTTAACACCTAGGCAGACTTCAAGCCCATTTCATCCCGCGCACAATTCCGCAACTTGGATCGCATTCTGGGAATCCTTGGCCCTTTATGTATTATTGTGTGATTTTCTATCTTGTGAATCATCCTCTTTTCGCAATCTCCACTATTGGTAATAGGTCAAAGGCAGGTCGATACCCGTACACTGAGCCGATTCCCTAAAACTATCTTGATATGGTGGCCAAGCCAGCGCTTGCAAAGTCAGATTGCCCTTTGTAGCTGGACTCCACTCCCCCCTCTGCTCGATGATCTGGGTGGTATTCGAATAACCCCTAGCTTTAAGGAACTCTGGGTCCGGATTGGGGTTGAACGTTCGGGCAAAGGATGACCAAGTGTCAACAATCAGCTGCTCAAATGGAAGGTCATAGTCATCGCGGAGAGGCAGATTCTGGAATACAATGTTTCCAAATACCTCATATAGATCGCCCGAGTGACATCTGAAGTAAGGCTTGCTAGGATCACCGTTAGGGTGGTCAGCTGTGACAGGAGGTTCACAGACGTCGTAATTCGGGTAGTTGTAGAGCTGATACGACCGCTCGAATTCGTAATAGTAGACTTCATCCCACACGTCGTTCTGTAGGCCCGAGTACACTGTCGCTTCGTCAATGCACCGGAACATTGCATCTGTTTGAAACGTAGACGTCATGTTATAGAGATCCAGCGTCTGGTTCGTGCCATTGGGAATAGGGAACAAATCTGCAGGCGGCTCAGCCCAGCCGCTCGCCGAAAAGTAGGCCGTCTCATTGCTGGTGTCGGGAAAGCTGATCAGCGCCGCAGCGTCTTCTCGCATCGTGCCCATGAGAAGCTTATATGGCGCCTTATAGCCGTCAAGCTGAAGGTGGTCTGAAGTGATGTATGTGCCGTCCTGGACAATATACTGCGTGGTGGCGCCTATGTTCAGAAGACTGAAAGGTGGAAGCTCTCGCAGGCAGTCAACTTGAGACGTCGCATTGGTGCAATTTGCTGCTGCCAGGATGGAATTGCCAGCCACTTCCAGTTCTTCCTGGATGGTGTAGTATTCCGAATAGGTTGTGCCAAAATACAGACCGCCCAGGTTACTTTGCGGAATTGCCCCTGCAAACTTGCCCAACGCCTTGGGCGAAGCCATCATCGCGCGGACGGAACCTGCACCAGCCGACTGCCCAAAGATGGTGATTCGACCGGCATCGCCTCCGAAATCCTTGATGTTGGCGATGACCCAGTCCAAGGCGGTGATCTGATCAGCTATGCCATAGTTTCCGTTGGTGACGCCATCGTTCAGAGCCAAGAAGCCCAGGGTTGATAGCCTGTAGTTGATCGTCACGACAACGACGTCCGCCCTGGAAGCGAGGCTGCCACCGTCGAATGTGTTATCTGAGCCTGTGCCACCTGTAAAGGCACCTCCGTGGATCCAGAATAGCACCGGCTTCAAATCGCTGCTTCCTCCGTCACTAGCGGACTTGGGCAAGTATGGAGTCCAGATATTCAGGAATAAGCAATCTTCCGATCCTGTGTCTGAGCCCTGAGCACACTCACTTCCAAAGTCCGTGGCGGAAACAGTCGTATTGGACCCGGTGTACAGTTCTGAGTATGTGAAACGTTCTGGCTGCGGTGCATAGCGAACTCCGTAGAAGCGAAAGGATGTTCGATCACGGAAACTGCGTTCAGGTTAGATCGTAAAATCCGAAATACGTAGGCATCTTTTTCTGATGGCACCAACCCAACGAGCTCCTCGTTATTCGAGCGTACAGATACCTGCCATTGTGAGGTATTGTTGTCCGTCTCTGCAGCGGTGGCCAAAGGAGCAGACTGCGTGCAGAGTGCAGGCAGAGTGAGACTGTCGCCCACTGTCGATACGTCTCCGGATGCCCTGATCGCACGTGTGCCATTCCCGACAGAGGCCACCCAGAATTGTGAGTCCTTGGTGGCCCTGCCTTCGTAGACTAAATACTCTAGGCTCGTCTGAATGCTCGCCCTAGCATTTTCAGGTGACCATAATTCTTCCCCCAGAGCCTCGCATCCGGAAACGGCATCCTCGTACGAACTGCTGCTCAGTAATATCACTGCCGAGTCTACGTAGGGACTGTTGGCGCCTGTGAATTTGTGGTCAATGACATGGATACTGACCAAGCAATGAAGAAGCAGTACACACCCAAGAGGTCATTGTTCATGAGTATTGTCAGATCTGCATTGATACTTTGAGGGGACGGCGTCGCGATTGTGAAAGCTGCCAGGAGAGCAACGGCTCTCAGGACATGGTGAACAGCCATCCTCGGTTTCTCAACCAACCACGCCAGGTGAAGCGAATGGGACAGACATTTTCACGACAGAGACTCGCCATAGTGGACCATGGGACATTTAAACACCTTTATCCTAGTGGCTAAAGTCGTGAAAAAGCGAGACTAAGTCGCTAGACTTTTACTCGTCATTAATGAGTGCCCCTAAACTGTAGGGCTTGCCGGTTCACTAGCTTCCCCGCATGAACCTTGAGGGGGTCAAATTTCCGGTGTACCTGACGGAGGCCAGTTCTTGACTCAGTGAGGGGAAACCCTGAGGAGCGCACCACTCGAAAGGCAACATGTGCAAGGATAAAAGGCCACCAGTGGAAATCGGCACTAATACCCGGGTTTTCGGGGGCTGCTGATCCGTCGCCAGAGGGGTTCCGTGTTGTCTGTTTTCGGGGCCTACATTGCGACGGCCATTTGCCTTGTATCGGCACTTAGTCACTGGAAACTGTCACGATTCAGGAAGACAAGGTGTACTCAGGCCTCCAGTCTCTTGGATTCAATTGCAATAATTTGGGTGGTGGATTTGGAGTACTGCTTCTTGAATCGCACCCGAGAGACTCAATAATATTTGCTTACTTGAAGCAATTGAGTAAGGTACAGGATCCCCAAAGAAGACACCTAAAGAACAAAGCGACGAAGTTTTCAAACGATGAACACTCCAACAGATCTTTCGACGGGCACTATTTTGAAGAGAACAATGCGGGTTGATTTTCCGGGCACATTTTAACGGACAGCATTGGCAGGTCTTGAGAAATGCGCTTATAGGAATAAGTGCATAAGACAAGGACGGCCGATCTCGCAACTCTGTTAGGATGCCATAGATTCAGTTAATCCTCGACTAAGCAATATTTATTACGGAAAGACTTGATCTACCCATTGAGCAACAGCGTTGGTGTTGTTTGGCTGTAATCAGTCTCAGGTCCCGTATCAATTTAGAGTCCATCGTACCCAGTCCACATTGCCGACACCCAATCTGCCTGCCTCAGAGCTGCTTGTAACAACCAACTACCCCGCCAGCATTGACTTGATGAATCAGATCCAGCACCCAGTTGTTACCAAGTCCCGATGGCTTAGCGGTATATCTTCACAGCTACTTGCGATGTTGTTGGGAGGAGCCTAGCGGTTCGAGCCACGCAAAAGTTGCAAGAGGCGAAGTTTGAGCTTCCGTAGGTTGCGGGACTGCCTTCCTGGCCTGGATTGGGCGGTTTTGTTTATTTTTTATTTGAATAAGCATGTGCCTTGCTGGGTGTATTCGGAGAACTCAGAGAGACCCTTTTCTATAGGGCAAGGAACTACAGTACTACTGGAGACGCTACTTTATCTTCAAAGCTTTTATTTTCGGCAGGCTTCGTTGTCGGAGTATTACTCAAAATCGAATATCGAGATTTCGTACATTTATACCACCAACGTCTTAGTCATAGCGTCTTTGACAAGCCAAGACGACAGAAAATGGACTACATCCATGAGCGAATGCCGGAATTACGGACGAGGCGCACAAAATCATCAGAAATAATGAAAGGCTCAGCTCTTGGCTTGGTTCGGCTAATTCCACGCAGTAAACTTACACTACCTAGATATCGAATTTTGCAAGCTTCACAATGTGTACGAATCCTTTGATAGTGCAATAATATTCATGATCTTCGTCAACGGCATCGATGTGACCATCGAAGGGTCCTTATTAAATTAAAGAATAATCTTCATGTTCACATATACAGGTAAAAACAACTCTTTTCAATCTATATGACGAGGAAGATCTCATACCCTTGCATTCGTGTATCGCAGTGAATGTAGCCGCGGCATCAGCCTCGTATGATTAGTCATAGAAGTTAGTGCTAGCGCCGAATACACAGCACACAATTGGCCAATCGGACGTCATAGAACCTCATCACTGAGACGAGGCTGCAGATCTGCAGCTCAGCCATCCCACAATTGCCCCACGATTGCAAAGTATCTTGCCATCCAGCATATATTAAGCCATACAACTGAGTTTGAAGAGAGAAATAAGGTCATCAATTCATGATCTATTCAATCATTTGCACCGTATCTAATTGGAACATCTGCGGAGGGGAAAAAATGTCGTGTGCGCAATGTGCAGGAACACAGCTGCTCGCAGCCTCTTGTGTACGTAAGTCGCAGATTGATCGCTAATATTGGAAAATCATTTATTCGATGTCAATTCCAAACGAGACTTCAGTCACAACAATAGAAGATGCAGGTCACTCGTTGTCTCGTTCGGGTAGAGATTGAGTCTGATGTGATCCTATTCCCTTGAAGTATGCTGGCAAACCCACTCTCAGTTGTTCGTAAAAATTGTGTACAGTAAAGCAAAGGACAAAATCACCACAAAATCTAGATTCGAGCCAAAGGAGAAGGACCAAGTCTGCAAGTCCCATGAGTCATATGGAATGCATCACTTCAATAGATCACCCTCAAACAAGTAGTACCCCACACAGGCGAATGGTGAGCCATGACTTGCTACAGTTGTTTTGTTGATTAAGCCTGAAAGATGTCGGCTGTAACGTGGATTACATTGTCGCGGCGGCAGTATAAATATAATGCATCATGACCTTTCTGTGGGTTTGGCATTCTCTTAACGACGTTAGATTAACAAATTGTTCTCTACAGGCCAGATTAGTTAAGTCGTTTGTTTCCTGCCCAGACTTACCATATGTGGTGACGACGAGCTAGAATCATTCCTTGTCCGTCAACTTCCACATACATACTTGTGCATGTTCGTCACTCGTGCTGCTCATGCTCAATTGGTGAAATATCCGCGGACATAACATGAGCGTTACCGTTCATTTTCTAGGGAAACCAACAGCATCGTCCCTTAAAAGAGATAGTCTAAAATTGCTGAAGAAGTAAGGCATGATTGCTTCAATAGTTCACTCTGCTAATGTATTATATCTGGTAATGAAACCCAATCTAGTCATGAATGATAATGCTGTCGATCACGGCGATTATCGGTCCTGGACGAGTTGAAATCGCGGTCGAGCGCCCTTTCGCAAATAGTCACAATTTAGCAGAGCATTTTGCGATCAAAAGGGTTCCAATGACGAAAGGCAAACTGCTTTTCGATGTGTCATCAGCTCAAATCATTCGCAGTGGCACTATGTAGTGCAACAGGATCGTGGTGTCAGCGATACTCTTGTCTGCCGCAATATGGAGGTGCTAATTGTCACATCCTCATGCCCGTTAATTATACCTCGGTCTTCTTGAGCAATGCAGTCATGGTCCTGGTTGATCAAATCATGCACTAGTTGAAGGCATCGTGGCCAGTGTCTGGGTGGCGCCATGGCGATAGAGGCGGGTACGATGGGAGGCAGAAGGCGAGTAGCCTTGAGTAAGGCAAGGTCAAGTACCCAAGTACACTGCCGTGGCCGCCTGGAGAGAAGAAGTTTGGAGATGGGCGCGTTCAAGATTCAAGGAAGAATTCAAAAATGAATTGGTGCCCAGTCTCATCCCGGCATCAACACACTATGTATTAAATTTTACCGTTTCAAATGCCGTGTTCTACAGTACACAGAGAACTGCCGAGGTCGACTCTGACAGTTTCAGCTCTTGCGCTGCTGCAATGTCGACGGGTAACCTCTTCAAAATCGACTGCCTGTCCGAGGACCGCCTCGATTAGACGTCGTGAAAGAGTCCTCCCTGGACGCGAACGAGCTCTCCCTGGACACAGACGATCCCACCCTGGATGCAAGTGAGTCCTGCCTAGATGCAAGCGAACCCTCCCTGGACGCCTCTGGCAAGATGGGCGAATCTTGATAAGGTTTCCCGAAGCTTTTTCTCTGTCTGCGGCTTCCACTACTTTCGGACAATGGCGATGGTTCAGCCGGGGCCATCTCGGAGAGTTTTGCCGTGTCTGCCGGAGAGACAGGCCACTCTGCTGATGTTTGTCGCTCCTGGTATCCCGATGGCATACTTCCGGGCAGCTCTGCCACAAAATTCGGGGCTGCCATCTCAGCTATTTCTCTTTCCCCTTGTAGCTCCGTAGGATTGGGTGAGGGTGGTATCACTGTCGTGACCATCGTCGAGTCCAGTTCCGGCTTCTCTGACATTCCGGGTGCTATTTTTTCGAGTGATATTGTGGAAGAGATACGAGTGCCAGACCTAATCTCCCTTCTGCGTTTTCTGCATCGCCACAGGAAGAATAACAATGCGCTCAACCCAAAAGCCAACGCCACTGCATACTATTAGTTTCATATTGAAGTGTCCAAAGCGACTCGAAGGTGTAACAATAAGGCCAAGGAACAGCGAATAGAAGGACTTACTAGCCCCCGCAGCAACCCCAACTGCGGCGTGACTCGATAATCCACCAGGTTTGTTAGAATCCGATTCACTGTTAGCGGCGCTGGTTGTATCAGAACCGACTTGAGATGTCTCAATGACCACAACCTCGCTGCTCCCCGACGCACCACTGCTTTGTGTTGTCGTTGCCGTGACACTTGCTGGTGAAGAATATTTTGATCCTGGAACTGTCGGATCTGTCTCTAATATACTCAAATCCGACTCCTTCCAGCGCACTTGAATGGCGAAGGCCAAGTCCGTCGCAGCCGTTGAAATACATTTGCTATACGACGACACGGTGTCGGTGAGACACGCATAGCCTTCTGGGCAGCAAATCTGGGCCGTTTCCCCCTCCACCACCGGTCCACCAAAATAAATCGCTCCTCCTCCCAATGCAGTCGATGCGAGTGACGTTGGAAACGAGCATCCTTTTGTATAACCATTGGGACAGATGCCTGGAGAGTAGAAACCCCAGCTGTAGTCATAGAGTTGGTGAAATCGTGGCGGCATGCAGACACTGCTTGATAAAGGTCCCGTCTCAGTGTTCGTCCAATATAATTCCTAGAGTTGTTGAATCAGCATACTGGGTCGCACGACAAGTCCAAAGTTCAGGCGCAGAAGTACATACTTTGCAAAAGTCTGGGGTCGTAAAGACGGTCGTCAGAGGCCCGGCACCCCTCGACGTCGTCGTCGCCGACGACATTTGTGTGGTCGTCATTGCGATATGGGCGCGTTTCTCTGTCGCAACGACTCGTTCATTTGGCAAGTTCAGAACTTTTGAAGATGGAGCAACATTGATGACGTGAAGTCTACTCGGACTTGCGGAAGAACCGAAACTCTTCCGCTAGCTGGAGACTAGATCGCGAGTCAGTCCTCTCCTGACGTGAACGTGTCAGTTGATCCTTGCGACGATCGCGTACAAATGCAGCAGAGTAATCTACCTCGTATCTGCTATCCGTAGGCGAGGTGTGCCAAGCCCCATTCCCCAAGTTTAAAGGAAATGAAAACTGAAGATAAGTATAGACAGGAGTTCCCACGTCTTCTCCGGAGACCAGACTTCGTTTGTCCTTGTTTTCCTTCTTTCTTCATCTCGACCTCCTGGATTCTTATAGGTCTTTCAAGGTCCGGACGATAGCCCCAGCATTCGCCATACGACGTGCCCTCTTTACGTGCTTGAGACTTAACCACCTACCCGCCAGTTTAAGCGTCCTGCTACACCGAAAAGAAAGAGGCTGTGCGCACCCACCCAGAAACACCGCCTACAACTTCCCGGTTCTTACCAGTTCTCAACTTAGGTTGAGAGTACTAGGCGACTATATTACCTAATGGTCAGGGAACGACTGACGAGACCATTTCGGTAATTGCGAGCTTTCGCGAAGTTCAGACAACTATGTGTTTCGTGATCCAGCATATAAAACATCACATACAACACAACTGCCCACACTCGAATTAGGTATTGACCAGCCCGAGTCTGCGAAATTACGCTTTACCTAGGTAAGTAGTGATTACTGTAAGTTTCCGTCCTTTCCAGAGGAAAACATTACTCCGTTTGGAAATTAGCAGCTATGCTTTCATGGAAATGGTATGCGAGAGTCCTGAGATAGGTTAGTCTGCCAACTCGCTATCACTTGGCAAATGAGTCGGTGGCCTCGAGGTGTAGTTATACCCAGCCAGATGAGGCCAGTCCAACGGCCTTTTGTACGCCTCGATTATTTTGCCTAACCTGCGCAGTACGGAAGTACATTGTATCGAAGTCAGTTGCTGCACTTAATTAAACTGCATCCCCGGTCTGCTCGGCCGGCTGCAATGCAAATAGATTGGGTGGATTAAGATTTCTCGACCAAAAGCATCCCCGCAGCCCCGGTAGCCACGTTGACAAAACTTGGAAGCCACTTAGCTCAGGCAGGGCCCCCTGGACATCCATACTTCTATTGTTCTCTACTTTTTCCCCTTCTTTTTCTTCTTTTTCCTCCAGGGCCTTTTTGCCACGGCGATTGTGTAGCTTGACCTTCAGGACTGCAATACATACTATGTACATCTAAATTGCTTGCCCTTTGAAAGGCTATGATGCCAGTATGGACGTCGTCATCATAAACACGATTTTCAACCCTTTGTCAAGCACCATAAAGCACTTACGTTCCATTGCTCCCTCAAGCTCTGCCTAGTCTTTGCGTGAAATCTATCTACTAAGAAATGCTTGCTAGTACACATATGAGGTAAGTCCCTCACAAGAGAGGGGGCGTAGACTATAAACACGTTACTAGAAGAAAGTTCCTCAATCCCGAGAGCGTGCTTGGTCTTGTACAAGTCTACATTTGACTCCACGTCCGTCCACCGTCTGTGCGCTGAGAACCTATGCCACAGGTAGTGGGATCCCGACAATTGCACTAGATTTACCCAATTCCGGCTACGATCGCATCGTGAAGAAAATTCTCAGACTTCTGTTCTGGGCATGGGCGACTTGCCGATCTCATGAAGATCCTCACTCTCGTCTCGTATAACCGAACGATCTGCCCCGAGACGGGATAGGTTGAAAAAAAAAAGAAGAAAAAAAAAGCCGCACGATTTTTGACAACAAGTCCCTTAGGAGACTCCGAACATCGCCATCCGGGAAAGTGAAGTGACTGAGCCCGTGAGAACACTACTGGAGACCGACCCTTTCTAGCTGACAGGATTTCACCAACGTCGACGGGCGGACGAGAGATCTTTGAAGGTTGGTATTGTATCGAGCTCTGATATCAGCGAAGCTCGCCTTACTTGCGCTGTTATCAACTCTCTACGAGAACGTCATTGTACGTCTCAGCGCTCCTAGACAGAAGGCTAGCTAGCTATCAACACGGCTGAGTACCTAGCCACCGCCCGAGGTCGCAGCCGAGACAATAGCCGCAATTCAAGTCCAAGATCACAAAGCCGCCCCTCTGCAAATAGTGTTGAAGTGAAGGCCATGACGGCAAATTACAGATAGGTATCATTGACAAAAGTAATCGCTAGAGAGCAAATAAGGCCGTGACAAGCCTCCCCAACCCAAGTCAAATTCCGACCAGCCGACCAGACCGCTCATGAGTACCTGCCTGTCCAAGTTTTCAATACAGTGAGCGCCCGACCAAGTTCCACGCCACACGGGTATACAAAGTCCCAACTGTGATAAACATATTGCCCAAGGTTGTCACATGACAAAAAGAAAATCCAACTGTCTAGTCAGCGGGTGTCAGCATGATCCCCACGTCAGTGTTCAGTGTACACGGCCTTGCTCTTCCACGAGTTGCCCTTTTCCCAGGGAATCTTCTTCTGATACCCACTCGACCGGCGATTGTTCTCCGCTCGGAATGCATCCGACACAATCATCGGCTCTTCCATAGGCATCAGCTTAGCCTCCGAGAAATATGGCAACACCTTTTTCTTGCCCCTGGTTGTCGAGGGTGGCGGTCCGTCGCGCTTGCGCTTCTCCGTGCAAATCTTATTGAACTCCGCCGCATCTGTCGCGATCTGCGCGCGTATGAAGTCCAAGTCTGCCGTTGAGGCATCCTGCTTCTTCAGATCTTCCATCACGGGCACACGTGGTGTGTAGACGATGTGATCAAGCTTGGGTGGGTAGCTCTCGGGTACGATGGATTCGTCCAGGTGGGCCTCGTCACCCCGGGCCAGGAGCTGGGTGATATCAATGGACTCGCCGGGTGGTATCGGGTCCTTGTGCGAGGGCGTGACGCAGTCGAGGTCGACCTCCTTGCGCAGGACGTGGTCAATATCAACGGCGGAGAAGAAGGCACAGGCCTGGGGCAGATCGTCGATGCCGATTTGCTGGGCGAACATGCACCGTGTCCAGAGGTTGGCGACTTGAAGGGCCATGGCAGTGCGGTAATTGTCCTCATCCTTGACGAGATAGCGGATTTCGTCGTGGACGGTGATGGCGAGGCGGGCTTTGATATTAAAGCGACGAATGAGGTAGTCCATGGAGACAATGAGGAGGTGCAGGTAATCAACACCAGAGCTTTGAATAGCCCAATTAATTCGGCTCGTGAGGAAGCCGCCCCTGCTGACATATCGACTCATGAGGGCCTCTGTGATGCCAGCACCGAGGACGGGTGTTCGTGGTCGTTCTTGCTCTGCAAATTCTTCGAGCTTGTTGAAAACAAAGGACTCGGTGCCGCCGCGCCAGAATTTGCGCTTGTAGAGGATTTTACGCTCTTGCTGCGTTCCCTTGGTAGCAGCATATAGCTTGGTGGCGGTGTTCAGTGTCTCTTTGTCGGTCAGCGACGGGTTGAACTGTCGCAGAAGCTGAGCCGCAAATCTCAAGCCAGCACCATAAATACGGCCATAATTGAAGACCTTAGCGTCGCCTCTTGTGATTCCGAGTATGCTCGCCGTGCGAGAATGGAGATCCGTGCCAGCTGCTTTGGTACCCTCCAGCGTCATGAAGCCAATCGCATTGCCGCCATGGATTTTGAAGATGGCGTCGCCTAATACACTTGCGATCCAGAGTTCTTCAGAGTCCACATCGGCGCCCACAAAGCTGTAACCTGGTGGAGCCTTGACCATTGCCTTCAATTCCGACCCAACACGGGTTTTCTTCGCGTTGGCGGCCGTCAACCATGTATTTTCGACTGCTCTTCTGGTAATTGTACCCATCGGAATGATCTGTGGTAGGATGAACCCTTGCCTCGTCGTCTCTTTCTTGCTTTTCTTCTTCTTATGATGCGGTAAATCATCTTCGTACAACACCAATTGCGATCTGATCCTGTCGCGCGCGCTGATCCAGTATGAACATGAGGCGTTCATCTGCAGTGCTTCCTTCGCGTAGGAGAATTCAGAAGATAAAATGTTCTTCTCGAAGTGGCTTAAATAGCCTTTTGCCATTGGGCTGGCGCACCTTGCGGTAGGCCCATCTTTGTGGGGTACTTTGAAGTACACGCCCTCCATATCATCGCGAAGCGCAGAGTTCTCCTCTTCGCTCATGTCGCATGGTTTCATTGCTTTGTCCACGTATCTAGCCATCTGATCAGTTGGAACTCGGAAAGTCCAGCCGTGCTTCTCAGACCACACCAGCGGGTTTCCTTCCCATTGAAGCCTAAGAAGCAGTGGTGCTACCCTTAGTCTCACTGAAATATTAATGGGACTGTCCTTCCTTGGGAAGAGATCTTTGTACCACTTTGGCATACCGGGCATTTTCTGATTCTTGGCGGGTCGTGGCGGGTCGTTCTTCCTCTTTGGCTTGGTCATTTTGATCTCTTGCCCAGACCAGTCCAGCTGCTTTAGCCAGGGATCTTTGCCCCATTTTTTGGGGTCGTCCTTGACCTCCAGTGCCTCCTGCGCCAACGTAATGAGACGCTCCTGTACCGCGTCGGACAGCCTTTGGTAAGTTGCCTCGGCGTTGGCAACATAAGCGTCCCACGAGTCATTGACGGGCAGAATGACAGTTGACAGGTGCCGCAGAGCCGCAAAACTCACAGGGTGAGGGCAGGTTTTGAGGAAGTTGGGCAGCACGATTGAGTACACTCGGTGCGTGACTGCAACATCAGCAGCACAATAATTCAAGAGGTCATCCAGCTTGGCCACGATCTCTTCCCGGTTGAGCTCTCCGAAGTCGTCGCGTACAGCCTTGTCCATGGACAAATTCAGATGAAATTTGGCCACATCCCGTAGAGAGTTAACAGAGCTCCTGCCCACCCAGAGTTCCTCTTCATCGTTTGTCAACGAGTTGTTGCTCAACAGGGTAGCTAGTTCCACGTTGTCCGTCTCCTGGGCAATCTTTTCTCGAAGCTCCCGGCTCTTCTTATGCTTCATCCAGGTCGGCCGTTGTTGCGAACACATGCCGTTCACGGCCACATGTAAGGACATGGTGTCCAGATAGCAATTTCTCGTCTGCTTCAAGTCGTATTCTTCTAATATCCTGGCGCGATCGTAACCGATATTGTGGCCGACGATAACGCGGTCCTTGGTGGGGTCGCCCAATGGGACCAGTTGCTTCTCGTTCTTGGTCTCACCTAACAGCCAAGGCGATAGCCAAGCGTACCATGCCTTTGGACCGGCGGCGCAAGCCATCACGGCGAAGGGGCTCTCCTTCCACATAACCTCCACGTCGAAGGACAACATCGTCTCGTCCGGCGCATCCACCTTTTCCGCGACCACAGGCCCCTCTCCATTTTCAGGATAGTAGTATTTAGTCCACCCGCTTTGATGTTCCCATTTTTGGGGTCGCCGAGGCAGGTCTATCTTTGTGAAGTGTTTTGCATTTTGTAGGAACGGCTCTGCAGCGTCAACACCGAGTCGATAGAAGTGCTCGTCCAGAGTGTTTGTATCGGGAGCCTGTAGGCTGGGGACTTTAAAGGCTATGGGCTCGGTTTTGTCGGTATTCTTGTCCAGAAGATCGTGGCGGCGCAGGTGTTCTCTTGCGAGCTCGACGAGTTTCGGCGGAGGGGGTTTACTTCCATTGGGGAAAATTTGCTTGTAGATGTTCTCGCTCAGCGACTGAACGCCTACTTCGTTGACTCGGGATGAGGATGGTACTAGGCGGGTGTGTATGATTAGTCTACCGGTGTGCGCTGGAGCGTGATACGATGGTTTTCCTTACTAGCTAACGTTCTGCGAGTAGAGTTGTGCTCCGCAACCTCTGCGGCCGCCGCAACAGTAGACTGCCAACGCAATTGAGCGGCCCATCTCCCACGCGCCTTGTGCTTGGCGAGTCGGACAAAGCTTGCAGCGGCGCAACCGCTTGGTAGACGGTCCTTCAGCATCCTATCTCATCCGAGCGAGGCCTCCGTCCGATGAGATGCCAAAGTCGAGGCCGAAGCCAGTCTGGGCAGAGGAGAGCTGATCGCAGATAGCTGGTCCCGTCCCTTACGGCGAGGTCGTACGAGTTACACTGATTCTTGCGCAGCGCAAGGAACCCTCCCAATTGGAGTACCTGATTTGTAGGTAAATTCGATGGTCACACACTAGAGGATCATGACAGGCGCAAACACGTCGCACGGGTCCATCGGCTTGGTGAGGCGAAGTAGCTTGGGCGCATTGCAACCCAGGATTGTAAAGACGACGTCGGGGCGGCACAGACAAAGGCACAAATTTAGAGCCTGTAGATTAGGACGTGTGTTCTACTAGTGACGCGTATATGGAAGTGGTGTGTCTTAGGCCTGCTGGATTCGCGCAGGAAGAGGCTGTGACGGAACGCTTAGATTGGCGGGGAAGTCGGCTTGGATCAGTCAAAATTAGGTACCTGGCAGGGCAATTCAGGCAGCCCAGGTAGGCGGGTACGCAGGAAGAAAAAAAAAGTTGAGCTTTCGCGACCTCACAGCAAGCATGCCTGCCATGCCCACCCGCCACCCCACACCCATTGACCCACTACAGCGACCCAAAAGTGGGTGGATGCTTGACGGGACTCCCCGGACCAAGGACCCGGTATTGGACCTTTGCCTGTCCTGGTAGCTTGGCCTGCTGGGCTAGCATATCTGCATTAGTACTAATTCTGTTAGACTCCTGCATCATATATCGTCTGCCTGACCAAACAGGACTGTAAGTTCGATAACATGACGCTCGTATCGGCCATTACCATGACCATATCCATAGGCAAACGACGAAGCTGGCAATTCTGCATGGCCGCGGCGCGAGCCTGCAGCTCGCAAAATATTGCTTCGCTGCACGACGTGACAGGTGACCGAGGTCAACTGTCTTATCAGAGTATGAGCTCGGAGTGGTATGCCAGCCGGCCGTAACATATCCTATGTCGTACTATGCCATGTTTGGCGCAGTCGCTGCTACAGGGCCCAGGATAATGGAGTTGAGGACCGGAGAGGGTGCCTGTGCAGGTAGGTTAGACTTTGGTCCGGATGTGTTGCGATGGAAATAGGTCAGTGCCTCCTGTGCCCGAAAAGTAATATGCTTGCGGAGTTGCACACATGCTTGTTACCCTACCATGGTACCGTTACATGACGGTAAGGTCCCAAACACCTACATAGTAGGATTGAATGATGATGGAACTCTGTGCGGTGTGTGTGTGTGTGTGTGTGTGTGTGTGTGTGTGTGTGTGTGTGTGTATTATGCAATTATGTGTAGGTGTGAGAGAGACCGAGAGCTTGACAGCGATACAAAGAGAGAGAGACAAAAAGATGGAGAAGGGGGGGAGGGGCGAGAGCGAGTGTGGATGGTGACTTGTCCTCCACCAGTCTTGACATATTCCTTTCCCTTCCAATACCACACACGCCTACATCCCGTCCCGTCTCCGCAGTCCACTTGCTGCACTTTGCACTGGTTTGCTGTGCCCCCTGACTTGGATCACTGATCACAAAAGGACCCATCAATCCGCTCCAGCAGATGACGGACACTTCGGGTCCCTTGAGCTGACTTGCCGGAGCCAGGCTGAAAATTGAGAATTCTCCATATATTCAACACTCATCCTTCATATTCTCTGTTGATCCTGTCCGATTGCATTCACTCTGCCAGGCCGCATCGATACTTATTCATCCACGCACGGCAGGCCTCACAACCACATTGCGGGCCGGGGATTCCGCTTTTTTTTTTTTTTTTTTTAAAGGTCATGCCACACAGCCTATCATTTAAAAACAATATTCTTTGAGCAGAATAACTCTTTTCCCAAGTTGTGAAGGGCTCAGAGCTCAGGGCTCATGCTCAGGCCCATCTCGTCAATCCTTACCAACGAGCGAGTGAGCTTTCTGCAACGAACAGCACGACAAAGCCATGTCTGCACCACCTCCAGCCTATCGAGGTTTCCCATCGGATGGACTGCAAGCTCTAATGTCTGGTAAGGGCAATCCTGATTTTCTAAGTCCGACAGTCGCTTGTACCCTTCCTCGACTTACTTTTCTGATCACTGCATTTCACCCGCGTGATTATGGTTGTATCACCCCCCGGTTTCTGACTTTGGTTCTTAGGAAATTGGGATTCTCCACCAAACCGCCTGCCTTTTACTACTGCACCAACATATCAGACTTCTCTTTCACACGCCACACTCAATAATCCGTCACAACCACCGCCTGGAATTCCTTGTTCTCTTAGTTTTTCAGGTGCTGGCCCAGGTCCTCCCGCTCCCGAGCACTTCTCCGCCACAGGGTTCGGGTCTGTCTCCGCCTCGGCTCCGGCCTTGCTTATAGCCGCTGAATCCGCAACCGCATCTGCAACTGCGGCGGCAACCCGAATCACTAGCAACGACACCCTCATCAACTCGACATCAACTTCAACACCAACGCCACGCCCAATCTCCACTCTCGCAGGCCTCGCCAGGCAACAAACGCAGGCACTAGCCGCTCTACATTCTGCTTTCACCTCGCCACACTACTTTAGTACCAACCCTTTCGCCGCCCATCTACCGAATGTCAACTTGAACAACCCGCGCCTGCCCAACGCGAACGGATTCTTTGACAACCTCGCCACTACCAATTTCCCAACACCTCCCAACTTCTTGCAGCCGCCTTTTTTCAGTCCGCTGCACCGTCGTGCCTGCGAACTTCACGTCCTTTCCAACAGGATACGACCCGCAAGCGCTCACCCGGCCACCTCCTCGGCGCAAGCCCCTCATCAATTCGGCATCTATTTCCAGGCCCAGAATTCGGAGGTGGAGGTCCCTGATCTGCGACGAGGTTTGGAAAACATTCCAGACAACGGAGTTAACTCAAGTGCGGACGACGTTCAGGAGCAAGACGGTCAGGAGGAGGAAATTAAAGACGAACTCGGCCGAATTGCAGCGGGCTCGCTGCTCGACGACAACATGCCAGCCGTCGCCACATCTAGAAAGCGCAACCGCGCCGCGGCCGCCCTCGACGAAACTGCCGGACCTGCCACTGTCAAAAGACCACGCTCTCAGAGCGGTGGTACAAGTGTGTCCTCCAGAAAGCCAGTCAAGCCGCGCAGGACTGTGCCAACAGTCGTGATCCCGGACTCGGATGACATCTTTGCTGTTGAAGATGACGATGGCAAGCAGGAGCTGTTTGACCTGACGGAGAATGACACTTTGCCTGAGGAGCAAAAAGTGGTGAAAGAGGATACAAGTACCAAGCTGTGCAAGTTTGAGTGTATTATCTGTCTAGACGCTGCCTCGACCTTAACAGTCACACACTGCGGTAAGTCGCCTTTGCCATTCTTCGTCCGCGCGACTGCGGCGTTACTAACATGTTTTGATCAGGCCACATGTTCTGCGGCCCTTGCCTGCATCAGGCAATGCATGCCGAGGTGACCAAGAAGATTTGCCCCATGTGCCGACAGAAACTGGATACTCGACCAAGGAATTCACAGCCTTCAAAGGCGGCCAAGACATTCTTCCACCTCGAGATGAAGCTCAAGCTTTCGAAAAGTCAGGGCAAGCAGCCTGTTCGGCCCATGCGGCGAGCATAGACGTTGAAGTAGCGGCAACGGAAAGGTCATCGGTGTAGCACAATGGTTGTCAGAACACCAAGTACTACCCCATCACGGATGCCCCTCTGCCGGCCATTTGTCCTTTATGTGTTCGGAAAATGTGGTACTCGGCCCCCAAGCAAGGGCGATTGTGCAAATACATGGCGAAGACCTCAACGGCAAAATGGAGAACGAACACTTCACACATACAGCTGGCCTTGGATGACAGGCCCTTGTTTTGCTTCTCTCTTCATTTTGACATAATACCCTGGTTGCATTTTCATGGCGTCTCGGCGAATCTCGGTGGTCGGAACACCAAAGAGGGCGTTCTGGAATGGGATCCACACACATGGGAACAAAGCGTTCTGACAATGTTTCGATATCATAGACGCATAGATACTAGGGATATGTTCCGTGCCTGTGGCAAGCACTTTCAGGACTTGAATCGCAGTGCAATTTCAGTGGCGGTAATTTAGTGTGTCCATGCTTCGTCTCTGCCTGCCTCCGCTATGTGATATAAACTGGGATCTGATATCCGACAGCCTACACCAGATACGGATAGAAAAGGAATCGCTGACAGCATTGTCCCGCAGTCGCGACGATCGTTCACGTATCGCATAGGGTATAGAGAAACCATGCTCTATCTTGAAATGTTGCTCTAACTTCAGGGCACAACACACAAGTACCCGAGAAAGAGAAACTTGATGCAGAATCACTTTCGGCATTAATTACCATGGGGCAACAATAGTCAAGACATCTGTGCAAGATCCCAACCACATATTCTTCTTAAATACCCGCTATGCATTAGAGACTATGACTGTGCGCTCTAGATTGACCCATGCCTCGCATCGTTGCTTGATATTGATTCAAGCCTTTCTCCATCACTCCTCCGTTTTCCAATCCGATATGCAAGTTCAGTGGAACAAGCCCGTGACCCCCACAGGCTGAGTGGTGCCAGGGACCGTCAGGATCTCCTCCTCGAACTGTGTAAATGTCAGTGAAACGTCATTCTTCAACACAATTTGCAAACAAGAGCCGTGGTATCTTACCTCAAGAAACCCCGTCGCTGTGATCAACACCATGAATGCCTCCGCCAGGTCCTCAACGCTCCCCTCGAGCTGCTGGCTGCCCTTGACGCCGTGGCCAATGCCCGCGCTCTTCTTCAGGACATGTACGATGAGCATTCTGTGCTCGCTCAAGAACCGGCGAGCCGGTCCCTGGGTCGCACTGCTCTGCGAACCACGCGAGAGCACCGCCGCGCCAATGATTCGGGTCACGCGGAGGAGGAGGGAGTAGAGCTTCTCAAGCGCGAGGGCCTCGCTTTGGTCTGTTGGGAGGAACACATCAGTGATGCCGTGCATAACAATATGTTTCGCAGGGGTTTGGTGTCTAGCATACCAATGTCGAGGTCAGGATCAGTTTGGAACAAGCCTGATAGCTCAATCGCGCGGAAAAGGTTGTTCTGAATGACATATTTGGCTCCCTCGCGGGTCTGACAGAGCGAAAGAAGAACTGCGAGCTTGGCGCCCCAGAGAAGCTCCAACTCAGAATTATCTGGAATGGGGGTGATTAGTTACTTGTTTCGTATCAAAATTGGAAACCAGAACTTGTTTGACGTACCAGCCTGGATGGTCTCAAACCACTCCCTCAGGACTGACTTGAGAGAGTCGACCAGCACACCGACGAAGTTGAGTCTATTCAAAGTCTCCACAACGTATGCGTCGTTCTCAACAATGCCAATCTTGACCAGCGCACCTAACAATATTAGAGCCGCGGTTTGACACTTGGCTTCGCTGCGCTCAGCATCATCGCAAATCATATTTAGCAATCTCTCGCCGCCGACATGTATAGACTTGATCGCGTGACGACGGCTGGATATGAATACCTGGCTCTGGCCCACAATACCGGCCAGATAGCGGTAGCAGATGTTGTAGTATATAGTGCGAAGCTCGGAATTGCCCGCCCAGCGACTGGTTGCCGACAGACAAATTTGGAAAAGTTGATACAACTTATCGCCGACCAAATCGCCAGCTACCTTACTATTCTCTTCGGTGGCTGAGAAATCGACCTTGAAGAGCAACACTTTGGCCAGCTTCGCAAGCTCGAATGCCTCCTCTTCGTGGTCCGACGCGTAGCATTCGAGACTCGGAAGAATTACTTGAAGTGCTTGTAGTAGGAATGCGGTGCGGTCGCTGCCTTTAAACTCGTTTGACTCGAGCATAACCAGCAGAACCTTTGCCCAGGATCTGAGAACCCTCAGGCGGAAAGATGCGAGTTGCTTGAATCGGTTGGAGAAATCGAGATATTGCAGCAAAGCTGCTTCTTCTGCATCCATGGCTGCGATGTCTTGCTCGGTAGCCATCATGGCTAGTCCGCCGAATTCCTTCCGTTTCAGTAGCAAAAGCTCCCGTACTCTGTCCAGGTTGTAGACTGCATTCCCGTCTGGATCCTCTTGCAAACAAGGTCCCAATTTGAGATCACGATAGAACGCGAATGAAGGCGCCTGAACGTTCGATATATGATCGTCCACAGGCAAGAAGTCGAAGAGACCAAAAATGCCAGAAATTGGCCTTAATTCGCCGTCATCATCTTTTAATTGCCCGATCAAGGCTTCAAGGAGGCGCCGCTTGAGGTGGGGTTGTCTCTGCTGAGAAATACTGCAGAGTTCGATACTTGCATAGTCGAGCATCATTGCACGAAGTGCAAGGAAAGATGCAAATGTGACACCGGCTTCAGCAAGCAGGAATTCGGGCCCGCCCATCAGTTCGCCATCCCATGGAAGTTGTGGCTGGATGGTGATCTCGCGGAGAAGTAAGTGGAAAATAAAGTCATTCTCTCTGAGCTCAGCCAAGATGACCGAGGACGACAGAGGCGACGTCCACAGTACTTGAAATATACGCATGATCTTGAATTTGAGGTCTATTGTCCACCTCCACATTCCAGACTCGTCGTCGCCGAACGGGACCTCCACGAGTACCCGTAGCATGTGGTGGAATAGAGATGTTCCAGACTGGAACGCCCCGTCATGTTTTACCGACAGAAAATCAATACCACATTCAAATCCAAGCAACTGGTGCGCGATAGTAGGCTGATTGGGTGTGGCCTGAAGACACGCGAACAAGAAGTCGAGGATGTACACCTTGATGATGTAGTTTGGCGACTCTGCTCTTAGGGAAATGTCGAGAGGTTCCGTCAGGTCAGCGATGAAAGATCCAGAGATGGCCTCGGCGTCGCCCATTTGCTCCAAGGCTACTATGGCCTTGTTTCGGTGTGTTTGACCAATGTGTCCTGGGCTCCATGCCGAGGCGATACGCGACGAGGACGAAATCTTCTCCAACAATTTCAAACAAGCCAGCGTCAGATCCGGATGCCCCATGCCGCAGTACCGTCCAAGATGCACAACTAGAGTAATGTGGCTCATGATGCCATCTTCGATAGACAGGTATCCCGTAGGAGTCACCGGTTTCTTGTTCGGTTGATCTCTGGCCAACGGCCGTATGAGATCCGTGTACGTGTCTTGCATTTCGAGGACCTTGGTGACTACCTCAATAGCTCGCAGGATGCTTAATATCGTTGGTGAATCCGGTGTCGCACTCGCAATCTGGGTGACCTCTTCCGCATCCTTGGGGTTGATGGTTCCAAATAATGCAGCCATCGCTCGGCTGTTGAGCATCCACTCCATGACACGAGCGAAAGGGTGGAGTTTGACGTAAGACGCGAGGTCTGTTGTTGAGATAATCGAGTCCACAGATATGCCTGCTTCGTGACTGAGGACTATCAGATCCTCATTGAAGTTGTCAAGGCACAAGAGCGCAAATTCTAGACAGCTCAGCCGAAGCATTCTCGTTTGGGTAGGGTCTTGCAATTGCGCAGAAGTCTCCGCGAAGACATTGCCGAAGACGTAGTCCACGTAAGGGTCGACTCCTGGCATTCTAGTCTGAGATCCTAATTCTTCTGGGAACGGAAGGGCGTCGTTCAGAGGGGATGAGTCCAGAACAGGAGAAATGAGAGAGTTGAGAAATTGGACGACGGCGTTCGGCTCCTCAAACCCTCGAGCTAAGTCGGCCAGCTTGTTCCGCATCGTAGCCGCAGGAGTCTGGTTCACCGGTGTTACAGGTTGACGAGTTTGTGCTGGCGGCGCAGCAATCTGACCCGTTGCCCATTGATCAAGTAGATTCCACATTACGTAGCACTCGTCCTTGTTCTTGCGGCTCATGAGCGCTCGCAGCGTGTAGAACGCTGAGGACCTCAAGCGGGCGTGCTGTGAACCGGGAACATTGATCAGCTGATAAAGACCAAGCGCCAGATTAGAATCGCCTTTCAAGAGGTAAATCCGCACCGCCTCGCTCTGTGAGGCCAGTTTCGTGATCAGCCTGAGATAACACTCCAACATCATAGCGGACTCAGGCTCTGCTTCAGCCTGGTCTGTCGTGGGTTTACCCGAGCGGTATAGATGTGATTGAGACGTAGCCGGCTTTTGAAGCTTGTTTGTGAAGTACGTGAGTTCTTTGAAAATTTGAGTCCAGGTGAGAGAGTGCGTCTTTCGCATCTTGCCAGAAGCCGTCTGACCTTCGTCCAAGAGAAAAGCGTGAGCAGAAGAGGCGCAAGTATCATCATCGGAAATCGATTGCAACATCTCACAAAAGGCGCTGACCAAAGGAGTGGAAGCCCGTCTCGAGGCCCACTGTAGGAATCCGGCCAAATTGCTGTCGGGATCCGCCCAGAAGTTTTCCGCCGCATCAGGACGACCCTCGTACGCGTAGGCGATAATCAATAGGAAACGTTCCAAGTCTAGGTCCTGTTCATGATTGTTGTTGAGTTGCCGCTGTTCATCTTCCTCGTTGCGCATCTTCCGGAGGACATCCGGCATATTTGATATGAAGCCCTCCACCAGCATCTCAAGACGTAGCATCAACGCCAGTTGAAAGTGTTCGGAGAAAGGCGCAGCGTCGACAAGAGATGGCGACTTCCTCTGCAGCCACTGCCGTATACCCAGGCGCGTGGGATCGTGCCAGTCAGGAGTCTTAACATCGGCGGCAACCGAAAGAATAAAGTCGAAGGCGCCGTCTTTTAGTGCTTCTGTGAACTGCTTGGCGCGCTTTTTCTCTTCTTCAGGAGTATCCACTCCGTCGGCTGCGTCAACAAACAATCCAGAGTATTCCACGACCCACCATGCGCGAATAGCGGCGTGCAGATACGGCATGACCCAGGTCTCGTCATCGCCCTTCGAAATCAATCTGTAGAACTCGCGGGCTTGATCCAGATCACCGTTGCCTTCAGTCGATCCAAATCCAGTAATATAGGCTCCAATGATAGGAAATAGATGGACCAGCTGCTGATCATATCGATCTGCCTTCTCGAGTGTTTTCAAAAGTTCCTTGAAATCTTCGGTTCTTGCATGGCGTTTGTCGATAGCGCTGGCTGTGATCAAGGCCAAAGTCTCGTGTTGCTGTAGCAAGCTGACACGAGAGTACTCAAGTACCTCGTCGATCGGAGGGCGGTCTGTGCCATGGAAGACACTGGCGGCTGTTGTTCGGTCGGCGAGCTTCTGCAGCCAACCCTTGACGCCTTGCATGGCCTCCATACATCTAGGAACGATTCTGGTCCCTCCAGCCGTGCCTGCGCAGTAAATATTCTCGGTAACGTATGCGCCAAAGTGGGCTTGCAAGTGGTCGAGCTCATCATCGTCCGACTCGGCAATCTGAATGCAGAGGCGCATGCAGTCCAGCAAATATCGGCGTTGTTGGTGGAATCTGACCAGTCCAGCCTCACAAAGGGTGCGGCCGATTGTCCTGGGGTCATCTTGACAGTCCAGCAAGATCTTCGCAGCTTCTATTTCATCCAAGTCGATCTCGTCTGCCAGCTGAAAGGCGTCTTCCTGGAAGGCAGCGTTTATGCTGAATTCTTCGTCCTCGACGGTGATCTTACCTGTGATGCGGGACCCATTAGCGTACAATTCAACCCCGGGCGCAAATTGAGACCTGGTGAGCTGTATGTTACATACCCGTCTTGACAGCATTGCGGCTCTTCTCGCTCCTGGCCGGCTTGTCCAGGAGCTTCCTGAACGCCTGGGCGTGAGCATCGAGCTCCTGTTCGAGGATGTGTAGACTCTCGAAGCGGTGTTCACAAACGGCAACAAGCTCTCTATGAAGAGCCTCAAGGGCTTCGAGAGGGCTGGTTTCGGTCATGGTCAAGAAGGTCTTGTCGAGGATTGGCGCATCTCGATAGCTTCAGGTCGGGCGGGTCCTACCCAAACTGACGACGTGGTTCCGATGGATTTGGGACAGAACGGGCTGCAGCAGGTGTGGGGGAGAATTGGGTTTCCGAGTAATTCTCGGACGGACTGGCAGTCTTGAGCTGGGACCAGAAGCTGTCGATACCCGGATTCATGAGCTGCAGTGCTGTCAGCTGTTCGTTGTCCGCCCTGGTACCTTGAGGTAGTGGTTTCGAGGTCGCGTAAAAAAAAGAAGGTTGTTTGGAGTAGGTACTCCGGTACGCGCCTGCAATTATCACCGGGGGCAGGGGTCTTGCAAGTGGATTAGGCCGCCATGTGGTCAGAGCTCCAAATCCAAAGTACGTACCTCCTAAAGGGAGGCGCGAAATGAGGATGGAAGGCAGGCACGCTATATGAAATCGTGCTGTACTGCATTTGATGCACTGTCAGGAAGGTATGTCTGCTTAAGGAAATGATTCCTTTCGTGAGTATTGCCCTTGTTTTTTCCTTCGTTATGCACGCGATTGCGTCCGCTGAGCTTGTGGTCTTGTCTGTCTTTCATTGTGTTACAAGGTACCTGAGAGGTCAGTACCCAATTTCTTTGCGGCGCATCTAGTCGTCGACCAGGACGACTTTTACAGGAGCCTGCCTCTGAACGCTCGCCGCTTTCGATACGGTCGTCTTAACTTTGCATGATCTCATGAAATCGACCCGAACTGGATCTCTCATCTGGCGTACTGGATGCTCAGCATTTGACGTTCTAGTGGCCCCCGAAACCTGGGCCGAGTGCTGTAGCGCTCTGGCGTTCCGTGAATCACGGGCTGAACGGCGTTGAGGTCAACGACGTCCTCAACCGCCATCATGCCGCCGAAGAAAGCCGAAAGGCTCCAGATGACCAACATCGAACAGCTTCGAGGTATGATCCCATGAGTCTAGACAGACTCTGAGTCCTTCCTCTAACACTCACACAGTCACTATCAAGGCAACGGGAGTCACGGCCCGTGGCCAAGCAATGGAAGGTCTGTGGCTCGCACCATGCACTCCGGGCCTGCATCACCATTAACATTCTCCCCAGATCTGATACATTTCTTCCAAAATCCTTCTCACAAGCAGTAAGCATTCTCGTACGCAGCTGCTCACTCTCACTTGCTGATGTATTTCCAGTGGGGCGCTCAAGAGTAAGGAGTATCACCATCTTCTCGAGGCCTTATTCAACGCAGCACGTACGGAACAGTCGCTGCTCGCAACCCAGAAGACTGGCTACAAAACTGCCGCAGAGAGACTAGGCATCTGTGGGCAAGCTCTGCGAACGCTTGTCACCCATGGCACCTCGAAGCTCAAGATTAACACCGTGAGGGCCGTGATCGACCATATCACTGAAACTCTCCCCGACCGCGACGGGGATTTTTGTAAGCCTCTAGCGAAAAGCTACCTGGAGACTCTTGCAATCTTGCTCGGAAACCCGGTACATGTTGAGACTCTTGCATCGGTCGATGGCCAAGGGTGGGTAACATGTGTTGACTTCATCCTCGCTAGGATTTCGTATCTTCTAGAGGGTGCAAATTCATCCATATCACAGCTGGGCCTCATCAGCCGTGATTCCCCGGTCCCAGGAACTGCTGCTCAATCCTCACTTGCCTACTCCAACGGTCTTTCTCAGAGATTGAGCCAGCGTAGCCAGGCACAAACACAGCAGCACGAACTCTTGTCGCTCACGCAGGCACTGCTTTCTTTGATCTCCGTTTCTAATGCGCCTTACATTCTGCGGTGCCGTCAAATTTCCGACGCTGTTCTGCAGGTCTTGCGGCAACGAATCAACTTCGGCAGTTTACACAGAGTAGCCTTTGGGATTCTGAATTGCATTCTCCTGAAGACGGCAGGCGATGACCCCAGCTTTGGCCATACAATCACGAAACAAGTGGTCCCTCTACTTAGCTATTGGTGGCTTCCCAGGGCCATCGATACTGATGAGATGCTGTTGTCTGTCAAAGACGAGATGCTAATGACTATGCACGGAATTCATTTGCACCTGGATAGTCTCTTGCAGGATCCCTCGTCAGCGGAATTGATGGGTCAGCTTGAGGATCTTTTGGACAACCTCTGGATAGAGTATTCCCAGCGCAGCTCGCAGGCACGTTTGCGCTTAGAAGACTTGACGTTCTCGTCCCTGGTGGTCCCCAAGGGTCATTTTCGCACGGATCTATTTGCCCTGCGACCTTTCACACACGATGCTGAACGCCGATGGGCTCTGCTAGATACCATATCTTGTCTTGAAAGCATCTTTCTACGGCGCACGAGCTCCAATTCTCAACGCCCGGACACCCAAGATGATCAGCCTCGGAAGAGACAACGCTTGGCCGGAAGCTCTAACAGAATACATCAAAAGATGCTTTCTTCTGATGCTGCTGTCAAACTGACAGCTCTTCAACTAACGTCCTTTTTCTTGTTTCGAATCAACGCCTCAGAGAATGATATTGTCACTACGGTGGATGACCTGATACCCGTCATAAGTGACAAGCAAGGTGCGCTTTCTTCATGGGCGATGCTCGCATGCGCGAGGTAAGTTTGAATTGTACCGTGCTGGAGAATCATCAGCTTATGTTACCCATAGCTGTGCAATTCAGCCTCCTGCTAAACACGAGGGGGCTGAATCTAGGTGGAAACAGATATGGCAGCTTGCAGTCCGATCGGTCAGCATTACAAGCACTTGTCGAGCAGCTTGTGTACTACTGCACTCTATTCTTGGGGCTCAGCTGCTTCCACACCATGCGATTGCTGATGATATCAGTAACATGGTGACTATGGTGGACATCTGTGGTCCAGCAGTGTTAATGGACTCGTCTCTTGTATTCATGAACGCCCTGGCCAGTGTTCGGAACGAGCTGGCACCCAGCGCCATTCAGACGACCTCGAGTAACATCATCAGATGGGTATTCTCCACTTGGAAACCTGGTAAGTCTAATTGCCTCATGCCTTGCCAAATTACCTGAACTGTAATGAAGACGGTGATGCTAACACTCCGAAGCGGAGACCACGTACGCCTTGTCACACTCCGTCAGTTTGATCCCGATCGATCTCATCAATCTTCTTCTATCCTGTTGTGGCTCGTCTCCCTTCGAAGTCTGTGAAGAAGGCCAACTTGTCGGTGGTCCTATTGTTCAGTTTTGGCAGTCATTCCACGGCTCCGCTCAACTGAGCAGGTATTTACTGCTACTCGATGACGATGATTCTGGCAACTTGACGGATCTGAGGAAACCGAGCCGGAGTCCGGCTCCGAACAGGAGTGCAGAAGTCTTTGCAGACGAGGTCACAAGCTCCAGTTCCCATAACTTCAGGTCACTGGTGCTTGAGTTGCTCTTACCAAAACTCGAAGACTTTTCACATATATTTGATACAACATCGTCATCAGGCGGACGGCAGGGAGCTGAGGCGCCTATCAAACTTTCCACGGAGCGAATGCGGAGCTTGCTTGCATGCTTGATCTCAAGCACAATCTTGTTGCCCTGTCTTCAGAATTTAGAGTCTCGCATTGCAACTGAAATGAGCAACATATTGGACAGCCTTTGGGACAAATGCTGCGAAATGTTTCTTTCCTCACCGGAGAATGATGAGCTGTTCGAACTCATGCTCTCGTCCATATCGCCCTACTTACCTTCTCTGGACACGACAAGAATGGAACGTTTCTGCAACAGACATACTCACCTGTTGAGGCTTTGTGTGCGACTGTCGGAACTCATAAGAACAAGGACAGCTCGTCAAATATCAGATCAGCAATCCGATGAAATTAAAGGAGATGACGAGTTCGAGTCCCCGGGTACCAATGCGAGTCGTTTGGCGAGCGCCCAGTTTTCAAGACAGCGGATTTCGTCGAGCATGAGCCCAATCAGTCATTTGGAGACAGCAAAGATGAAGTTACACCTTGTCGCTGAATATTCAAAGCATAGTGAGCAGATAGGCCTTGTCCCCGAAGTCATAATGGACGATCTCTTGTCCCTAGAGGATGAAAAGTTCCTCTTGGCGGGAAGTTTCGTCCTGGAACTCCTTCGATCTGATTTGAATAACATCTCGAACTACGTCAAAGATATTGTCGAACAGGTCGGAGATGTGTTGAGACAGGCCAAGTTCTCGACTTGCGATGCCGCTCTCTGCATGTGCGTCGAAATTCTCACTTCCATAGCACCTTCCTGGTCGATGGGCGTGGGCGACTCGGATCTCATTAGCCTGTGTGTGGATCTGTACAATTTTCTTGTCAAGTCAGCTTGGCCAAGCAACCTTCTATCGACGGAGGCCCAGCTATCACTGACGGCCCTCCTCTACCGCCTCATCGAGATCCATTCCCGATTTTGGCAAGACAGAAAGGCCAAAGTCGACGAACCTCGTGTCACACTGCTTGACTTACTGTCCCAAGGTGGGATGAGGATCAAATTCTACATTGGTCTGCGATTCACAGAATATTTTGATTTGTACGCTGTGAAAGAGCACGAGAAAATTTTCACCAACGTCATAGAACACCTCCCGTCAGACCCAGAAGCGATGGAAGGTATTGCTTTGCGAGTCTTCGTCCTGGCTAACCTCGGTAGCAACTGTCCGACACTATTACGTCGATGTGTTTTCCACATAGCCGAGGTGCCCGGGGAAATCGCAGGCTCTGAGAAGTATGCTGCTCACTGTATGCGAATCATAGCGACTGCGAGGTCGTTGAAGTCGCCGCAGGAACTTTTACCATTATTCGCTCCTCAGCTCTTCTATACATGGCTCGACAAGGATTCCATTGAAACGATTCCGTACGTTGTCTTTGATTTTGCAAGTCTGGACGAATTCCTCGCCCAGATCCAAACAGAGGCTGCTGCGCTCATGGTAATGCGAGGCCAGGAACAGTCCTTCAGAGACCTGGCGGCACGACTCCAAGTGGCTCCTGAAGTCATGATCCAGCAAGGGTTTGCCAAGGTCCTGGCATACTCGATCGGATACGATATGGCTGCAAAGTCGTCCAAAGGGGAATCATTGATCAAAAAGATTCTGGGACATAACAAGTTCTACGAGTACATGAATCAGAGTTTCGCCGACATCATCTCCCATTTCTTCGCACTATGCTATCAGGAAGATCTCGTTGAAACCTCGTGGGCAAGGGAACCGACTTTTGCATATGCTGCTGAAATCATGTCGAGCATCAAGGAGCGCAGCCATTCATCGACCAGTCTCCCACATGGTCAGCAACCATATTTCAAAGTCACCCATCTCATCCACCAGTTGGCATTCCTGGCTCGTCATACACAGCACGAGCTTTCCGCCCTTTGGACACCTCCTCTTGTTGCTTCTGTCGCACGCAGCCTTCTCAACACTATCCATCCCGCTTTAGGCCCTCATCATGCTCTGTCTGTCGTCCGCAAGATTCGCTTATTGGTGTGTCTTGCCGGTCCACAAGCCGCAAGCATGTACCCTTTTGAGATGCTGCTGCGCTCGATCCGACCTTTCATCTCAGACCTGGAGTGCGCAGATGACGCTCTCGGTATCAGCCAGTGGCTCATTGAAAGCGGCACCAACCATCTGGCCCAGGCGCCATCATTTCTCGCGGGGTATGCGCTTTCTACCCTGGCCAGCTTGCGAATGTTTCTGGAATCTAGTCAATCCAGTGAATCTCAGGAGAGCCAATTCAAAACGACTATTGATAAAGCGAACCAATTTCACACATGGTTTGTAAGGCTCTTGAAAGACTATGTATCTGCTGCGTTCCAGTCCGAGACACAGGCACAAGCGTTTCGAGCTATCACGGCCTCCGCATCCAACATTCGTTCCTCGGGAAATTCGCAAAAGGACACGCACGAAAGCAGGCTTCTTCTAGAGATTCTCAAGGATGCGGAGCAGGATGATCAACTACTCAACGATTCAGCTCGAGACCTGGCTCTTAAAATGCTGTGTGGCGACTTCAAGATTCCCCGAGCCAACAGAATGGACATTCTAGAATCAGATGTTGACGCAAGCATTCATGGACCCATGGTTTGGAAGAGTTGTCGAGCGGTGGACTCGAGTAAAGACTACCTAACTTGGGCAGGACGGGTAGTAGGGAGGTCATTTGCGGCTTCTGGCAGTGTGCCAACGGATGTTTTGAAGGAATCCCTCTTGTCGACGTATCAGAAAACGGCAAAAAATGGCGATTCCATCCATGGCCTTATGAGATTGCTGGCCAATTTAACAATGAGCGACAACTCTTCGCACGCGGGTCTTGCGGAATCCGCTGTGCGAAGAATTGTTTCCCTTGCAGCTTCTACTGAAGACCAGGATCTCATCGCGGATTGCAACCGGGGCTTGCCCGAGACATTATCCAGGTCTTCGAACTGGTCATATTACAGCGTACCTCCTTCGGACTGTGTCGGACTCCTCCGCACTGAGCATGATGCTTTTGGTCCCGACAATATTCATACCCCTTCTTGGGCGAAGAGCCTCTCTATTTACTTGAGCAACCTTCCTAAAGCGCACGCCATTCTGAACGGGTTGTCCTCAATCTTGGACTTGGTAGATGGTTTTGCCGAGCAGGCACTACCCTATATCGTCCATCTCGTACTGTACGGCGAGTTGGATAGCCAGAGAACGGTGAAACGGAACTTATCCGCTGCTGCCACAGCATGGTTGAAATCCGATTCACTCGATTCTACAGCTAATCTCAAGCTTCTCCTTAACGTTATACTTTACCTGAGAAGCAGATCGTTTCCGGAGGAGACATCCATTATGGACCGATCTCGCTGGCTCGATGTGGACCACTCACTTGCGGCTGAGTCTGCTACGAGATGTGGTATGTTCAAGGTTGCTTTGATGTTCGCAGAGCAAGGTTTGTCAGAGCCCTCGCGAGCCTCGCGTCGATCTTCAGCGACACGAGATATCGAAGATTCCTCTGAGTTATTACTCAAGATATTCGAAAACATTGACGATCCAGACGCGTACTATGGACTGGAAAGGCCTGCATCTCTTTCTAATGTGCTGGCACGTCTTGAGTATGAGAAGGAAGGTGGGAAAAGTCTCGCATTCCGGGGAGCCCAGTACGACAGCCATCTGCGGATGAGATCCTTGGAGTCAGGGCGTGATGGACAATCTCTGGTCAAAATTTTGAGTGGTCTGGGCCTAGCAGGTCTTTCTGATTCTCTTCTCCAGACTAATCAACACCACGATGACTCTGAGGCGTCTCTAAATACCACCTTCAGCACCGCCAGAAGGCTCGAAAAGTGGAACTTACCTGCACCGCCAGCACTTGAAAATTCTGCAGCTATATCCTACCGTGTATACCAATCCATTCACAAAGCCGTCGAGATTGGGCCTGCTATAGAGTCTATTCGCGAGGGCCTTGCTGTCACCATGAAGCGTCTTATTGCCAAGGGCTTCAAAGCATCTGATCTTCGCCAGCATCTGGGCACGCTCGCGGCTTTGACAGAGCTCGATGACGTTATCGGTGTTGCTGACTTTGGCGAACTGGAGCAATTACTGGTTGCCTTTGAGGCACGGTCCAAGTGGATGATGAGCGGAAGGCGAGTAGTTTGTTATTCACATCATTTGAACTTGTGCTGATACTCCCACAGATATGATGATGTCAGCCAAATTCTGTCTCACCGTCAGTCAACCCTCAGTCTACTCAGCCAGAAGGATGCGCTGCGGACCTCAAAAGTCACCTCACTTGAAGCCCGACTGGCTGAAGTTCGCAGCATGCTCCTGTCTTCGAACATTTGTCGCTTTCACCAAGCGAAACAAGAGGCACTGAGCATTTCAACGACACTGCGAGACCTTGTAGCTCCAAGCGAGGCTATTGGATTGACCATCGATGCTGCCGTCAGGATGGAGGAGGCTCATTCGCTCTGGGATTATGGGGAGATGATCTCATCCATCAGAGTTCTACAAGGACTGCACAATGACGCTGCCTCCTTGAAAAAGCAAAGTGTCAGCGTCTCTCATGCCGAGATATTGTCCAAGATTGGATACCAAGTATCCATCGCAAAGCTCGAGACGACCGAGAACATTCAGAAGAAGTACCTCGAGCCTGCACTCAAAGCACTGAAGGGTGCTCATTCAGGTGAAGAAGCTGGAGAGGTCTTCCACCGATTCGCGATCTTCTGCGATGAGCAACTACAAGATCCGGAAATGCATGATGACCTGACAAGGCTGGGCAAACTAGTCAAGAACAAGACGGAAGAGGTCAATCATTACAAGGCTGAACTCGCCAGAGCTCCTAGCTCGCAGTTAAAGTTGCGATGGAATAAGTACCTGGAGAACTCTCGGAAATACCTGAAGCTTGATCAAGACGAATTTGAGCTTGTAAAGAAGACACGAGATGAGCTTGTCAGGCTAAGCCTCGAGAATTATCTTCAGTCTCTGGCAGCCTCGGACAACCATGACAACGATGCCCTCAGATTCACAGCATTGTGGCTGGAACGTTCTGATAACGAGTTCGCGACCCAAGTCGTGAGCACGTACCTGAAGAGCGTGCCAACACGCAAGTTCGCCACTCTGATGAATCAGCTCAGTTCACGCATGCAAGATGACAACAGCAATTTCCAAAAGCTACTGATGTCTCTAGTGTATCGTATCTGTTGCGATCACCCTTACCATGGAATATATCAGATCTGGGCCGGGTGCTGTGCAAAGCCAGCATCGCAGGATGAAGCTGCCATCCTCCGTAAGAATGCCGCAAAGAGGGTGGCATCCAAGCTAACGCAGACCGGAAATGGTACTGCAGATATTTACAAGGCCATTGATCGGACCAACGCTCAGTACAACCGACTTGCCTTTTCGGATCGCGGTGAGAAGCTGAGGAGCGGTTCCAAGATCAATGTGAAGGACTCGGCAGAAGCACAAGTTTTAGCGAGAGACCTCACAAATCCGAAGTATCAAATTCCGCCACCTACGATTGAAATCGAGCTGTCTGATGACAAAGACTATTCACACGTACCGGTGATGACGAGACTGGAGCCGACCATGACCATTGCGGGTGGCGTCAGTGCTCCAAAGATTCTTACCGTGGTTGCCTCCAACGGTGTACGGTACAGACAACTGGTAAAGGGCGGAAATGATGATCTTCGTCAAGATGCGATCATGGAGCAAGTCTTCGCTGCTGTCTCCTCTCTGCTTAAGCAGCATCGGAAGACGAGACAACGAAATCTGGGCATTAGGACGTACAAAGTCCTGCCCCTCTCGCCCGCATCGGGCATCATTGAGTTCGTGGCAAACACACAACCTCTGCATGACTGGCTGATTCCTGCACATTCTCGTTATTATCCCAAGGGACTTAGAGGGTCTCAGTGTAGGAAACAGATCGAAGAGGTCCAGGATCAGACAGCAAGTGTCAGGCTTGCGGCTTATCGGAAAGCCACTGACAAATTCCCTCCAGTGATGCGGTACTTTTTTCTCGAGTCCTCTCCTGACCCAGACGATTGGTACACACGGCGTCTCGCATATACGCGCAGCACAGCGGCCATGTCAATACTCGGCCACGTCCTCGGCCTCGGTGACCGGCATGGACACAACATTCTTTTGGACAAGAAGACTGGTGAAGTGGTCCATATCGATCTAGGCGTAGCATTCGAGGCAGGCCGCATCCTACCGATCCCCGAGGTGGTCCCCTTCCGTATGACGCGTGATGTCGTTGACGGCATGGGGATTACCAAGACGGACGGCGTGTTCCGACGATGCTGCGAGTTCACATTGGATGCGCTACGTGAGGATACGTACAGCATCATGACAATACTAGATGTGCTGCGATATGATCCCTTGTACTCTTGGAGCTCTACACCTATGCGGTTGGCAAAGTTACAGAACGCGGCGCGGAGGGGTCAGAAGGAGGAGGATGATAATGTGACTGACCCTGGCGCGGGTGAGATCGGAAAGAAAAAGGTCGTGAACGAGCCGTCTGAGGCGGATCGTGCACTTGAGGTGGTCAGAAAGAAGTTGTCGAAGACGCTGAGTGTCACCGCCACGGTCAATGATTTGATTAACCAGGCTACGGATGAGAAGAATCTCGCGGTGTTATATGCTGGCTGGGCAGCCTATGCTTGATATGAGGGGTTTTGGGACGGAGCTTTGTGTCTGGATTTTGGGCAAGATCATCCGCTTGTTATGGTTGTGTAATTTTGTAGGAGAACATTACCACGGAAACATGGCGTGATTGGACAGTGGCGATCTCGTTTTAGTACTCAGGCCATCTCAATGTAATATTGAGCATCAAATCTCAGTTGCGAAAGGGTAATCCTACTTTTGTAACAGAAGAGATTACACCTGGCTTCCGCCGTAGATTGAATCAAAGGGACTTCACACTTGCCTGGCATAAGGGGGGGTGCCCAAGGAGCGCTTCTGATTTTGCTATTTGGGCACAAAGGTGTGTTGAGGTTCTAGTTGCACGGCAAGCAATGTGGCTGTCCACTCCACCATATGACAGCACAATCAAGCTTCAACGTCTTTTATGGCACTCCCAGTCGGCTTGGTGACGCAGAGGCTATATCTTCAGGTGTACGATGTTGTACTACACAGGTGAGATTGGTCTTTGGTAGCCCCGTGGGATGTTGACTAAAATATTGGGCAACACATCTCTAATTTCAAGCATTGGTCCTTATCTATATAGGCCTTATGGAAAGACTGGAAGTCAACTCTCTTCGGGGACTGACCGACGAGGAGTATGACGTGTCTCACCACGCCTGCTCGGGCGCTTTTAGCTTGGTATGAAGGCGAATTGGTGTGATTGCACTACACTAGTAATGCAGAAATAATGGAATTCCGAAATGAATCCAAAGATTCAATACAGCCGAGCAAACTTGAGGGACGTATCGGGAGAGGGGAGGTTGGGTTGAGATGCAAGAGTTCCATGTGGAGGCTTGTGCTCCATAATGGCGACTTCCCTCAAGGCAACACACAAGGTAGCGTAGGGAGCACTGGGGGGGCACTTCAAGAACTTCATGTCACACTGTCACATCATGCCATACATTGTGAAAAACATGCAAAGATGCTTGTCAACCGACAGCTCTTCACCATGCATTGCGCAAGGCTACACAAATGTGCGACAGAACCCTCGGAATGGCCCGGGTCGAGGCCCAACACACTGCGTAGGACTCGATGAAGCGTCCCATGTGCGTAAGCGGGTACGTTGCCCGAATGCACTGCGAGTACTATGGTCGTCCAGATTGGGTGCCGGTGCATTTTGGGATCGTCTGAGTGGACATACATGCAAGGCACCTGTGCGATGACTTGCCGCCAGCTGGAACCTGGGTACGCCCTCATGGTCAGCGTGGGATGCCTTATTTATCGTTACCTTTACAGGTCGAGGTGTTTGCCTTGAAGTACCGCAAGGCAAGGGCCAGGCCATAGATGCAAATGCAAAAAGCAGACGCGTTACGGACAGTTCTGGCCAGTTCTTGGTGACAGCCATAACATACGGGACAGAGCCGTTCAAGGTCGACATGTTCCGAACTAGGCAATGCCAAAGACCCTACAGGAGCACCACGTCTTGACAGGATGATACAGGAGTAACCTGTGCGAGACCCAAACGACGGAGACTGGCAAAAGCGCCGTTGACATCGGAGGTGCCGGTTGTGCAGGGAAAGACATGTCTGGGCTCGGAAACGTCCAGGTTGACAAAATGATCAGGTGCTTTCGTCATTCGCATGGCACACCAGAGGTCTGTTCGAGTACTGAGGAACTGAAATCTGAAATGGCCGTTTGGTTGCGGCTCTGCTGCATAGATAATTCCGCGACTTTGAGTTCCGCTGGACTACTCTGGCCAACACACTTGTCAACAAGGCATCCGAACAAACACTTGATTCGTCAATAGACCAAGCAGGTTACCTTGGCAAGGTATCAACGTAGTTTTGATCCACCCAAATGTGCTATCAAGGGGCAAACCTACAGAGGTAAGACTTAGCAGATGCCCCAGGCAACAAGAAGACACATCCAAGCCTGACGACGGCAGTACGCACGCGCTCGATATTGTAATAAGCACAGCAGTGCCTCACGTACGCGTCCCCAATTACTCCAATACGTTAGTTTCACTCTCGTAGCTTGACGCCTTATTGGGCCTCGCTGGTTGAACATAAGTGCGCTTTGTCGCTATTGGCCAGCGCATAGACATGTCGTCAGTGGTCTGCAAAAATCTCGTCAGCAGGTACGGGCCTGTACGGGCAATGTGAGATTTACATGAGGCTGGTTGACCAAGGGGTTGGCACCTCAGTGATGCACACTTTCAGGAGTTCCCACATTGCAGGTTGATTTTGCCCAGGTAATATGGCTTGCCTCCAGCCTCATTGCCTGCTGTGGCGAACCATCTGGTCGTGCGCCCAAGACCACTCCGAATAGTAGTCCTTATCGGTCCGGCAGAGGGTCACCTCCTTCAACCCGCGAAGTTTGAACGAGCCCCTTCAGTGGCTGAGAGCTTGGTGATACAGCAAGGGCGTTGCGGAATAGGTTATGCACTCGTTTTTAGCATGATTAGAGCCTCATACGGTTTTCTTGGGGG